>OU343225.1:114822022-114944612 GCA_910596185.1 Chrysanthemum makinoi | reverse complement strand
TCCGTCAGTGATAAGATCATGAATTTTAAAGTTATGATATTATATTTTATTTGAATGTTTCTATTTAGTTCCACTTTTAACTCTAGTTTGTTAAGAAAGATAATTCACGAATTATAATGGTCAAGATCAAAAGTTGTTTGATCCAAGGGATGTAATAAGTTTTTGTATCAATGCACCGTCGGCAATAGAATAGTAAAGTAATAGTAATATTTAGTTGTTTAAGATTTTAACTACTTAGTTTAAAAAAAGATAGATTATGTGATTTTAAAAATGGCACAGACCCGAATCCGGCTTGACTTGACCCGCTTTCACCAAAACCCGACTAACCCGATTTGACCCGACCCACTTTCACCTAAACCCTACTATACCGTTGATGATACCAAATTGTATATCCATTATCAATCATTTTATTTCTGTTGTAACTATATGTTCATAGTGGTGGGCTTAAAAAGAAATTTGTGGTTAGCTTGAGAATTGAAGCTCTTGATAGAAATCGTCATATTGTGTCTGTGTTTCTCTGAGGTCTGCTGCTGTCACTGAGTAGGTATGGAATACAATTGGACTTTATGAACTTGTAATTTGGTATCTGGTTCTATGTGTTCTTTTTCTACCCATAGCCTAAAGTTTTATAGGAGTTCATTTATACTTTATAAATAGGGCAAATGACAAAAAAATGTATCGAACTTAACACTTTTTGTGATTGTATGTAGCAAACTATTTTTTCTATTGTGTGTAACTTTCAATTTCACATCATTGTATGTATTTTGTAACTTTTTGCCATCTAAAATGACCATTTTACCGGTTTAAAAACATGTTAGTTCACACCCAAAAACACTTCAATTTTCAATTATTTAAATCTTGCAAAATGAACTTCAAACCAGCTTCTCATGCCCAACCGTGATATGATATGTGGAAAATAATGTTTGACATAAAAATGATTGCCCATATCGGAAAGGGTTAAGTCCATATAATAGCAAGATACTTTTCAAAATGTACAAATATCATACGTGAACTTTGAAAAATATCAATATCGTATATGTACTTTCAAAATTCGTCTCGATATCATACCTTAGTTCGGTTAAATTAATTACATGACATTGTTAATGATTTTTATTGGTGATGTGAAGATTACTCTAAATGTTTATTATATCTTACTTATATTTTTCTTATATATCATTACAAATACTTTATATACACATATATTAATTCTAATAATCATAAATCGATGTGATCAAGAAATTGAAGCAATTTCTAATAATCATAAATCGATGTGATCAAGAAATTGAAGCAATATGAATTCTAATAATCATAAATCGATGTGATCAAGAAACTGAAGGAGAAAATAATCGATATTGTTTGATGACGTATAGTCCGCATTCGGGTCACGAACCCGACCAATAAACGCTACTTAACAAACCGAGCCCATTACTTAATGGGCTAACCCGTTAACGGTTTACTCCTACGAAGGCCCAAACCCAAAGTTATTTAGGGCCTTGATATTTGATATCTCTTATTTATGGGATATGCATTAGCCAACCGACTTAGGCGGGATACTGGAAGTTGGGGAACAGGAAATCAACAAGGATTTCGTGTGTATATAAGGGGCATCCTAGCCCTCATTAAAGGGCCGATCTCAAAACCCTAACTCTCAACTATACCCTAAAACCGATTACTTACTCTCACGCTGGAGGATAATCGTGGGAGACAATCCCACGGTAAGCCTAACGGGTGTTTTCTGTTTTCTTAGTGCGCAGGTCTCAAGCATTAAGATCCAATTGATACGGGAACCGAAGTCCAAACAAGGAACGCCAACTTTTTATCAACAAGTGGCCATCCGGGGACCAATCACTAAGAACTAGAATGACAAAGCAAGGAAACCTAAATCGGGCCGATCGTGGTGACCTACAAGTGGAAGAAACAGAAAGCGGATCGGCCTCTAAGCAAGCCTCGAACAACCAAGATGGCTAGAAACCAAGGGTCGCCCAGACTGTCTTCCCAAAGAAGTGGAACCACGTGACGGGACAACCCATACCACCACAACAACAACCAACGTAGAAGATCCACTGCAGAACCTTTTTACCACCTAGCCGGTAATAAAAGGACCTCACAAAACACCAGCGCACCTCTCAAACAGAGTCCGGATATGGAAACAGTATACTCGCTAGAAGGAGTTGCGCTCAATTAGCGCCAAGTGACTTTGTGTCTCAAAACTACGAAACCTTGGCTACCCTCATGCAAGAGAGGCTAAAAGAGGTCGGTCGAGAGCCTAAAAGCCCGACTAAACTTCGACATACGAGTATGAAGCATCCCCGCCGCCCATCAGGAAGAAGAGGCGGGAAAGATAGCCACACCCCTGTTTACCAGATTGGGAGTAGAGTTGAGAACGATAAAGCAACTAACCTCGCAGATCCGAAGAACACGGACAGGACGGACGGCTGCACCAATATCTACGCTAGGATCGGGCACCGCAGGTCCATGATGACTTAGACGACGGTATTCCCCAAGTGGAAGCTCTTCAAGCTCGGATTCTCGAGGGACACATGGCCGAAAGAGGGAAGTTCTCGTCCTCCGGTGACTCTCGATGCGCCTGCCGACAGCCAAAAGCTGCTCGATAATTCCTCGACAACGAGGACAAATAAACAGACACGGAAGTCCGTGGGAAAATATCGTGACTAAGAGGAGGAAGATATGTCTCTTCCTTGGCCGCCAAAAGGTGGATACGCTCACTGGCATCGCTGATTTCTCGAAAATAAGAGAAGGCACATGCCCGCCAATGTGAAAACCTACGATGGAACAGGTGATCCGGACGATCACCTAAAATTTTTGAATCAGCAGCTACCATCGAAAATTGGCCACAACCTGTGTGGTGCCACATGTTCAATTCCACATTAGTGGGAAACGCAAACGTTCAAGAAGCTTCCACGCGAAGCATTGATGGCTTTAAAGAGTTGCGGAAGGCGTTTCGCCTGAACTTCACTCAAAGGAAGAAGTGCGCCAAAAACCCCTGTCGAACCTGCCGGGTTAAACAAATGCTGGGAATCTACAAGCGCTTATGTAGAGCGCTACAAAGATGAATGCATACATGTCAAGGCATGTCCCGAATACTAAAGATCTCGTGGTTCATGAACGGGATCAATAACCCGAACTCATCAAAAGATGAACAACAAGGTCCCCCAAACCTTTGATGAACTTATGAAATGCACAAGGTCCTTTATCTAAGGAGAAGCAGCCATGGGCGGATAGCAGAAAGGCTACTCAAACTATAGGTCACAAGAACAGTCTTGGAGACAATCCATTGACCCGAGTAGCAACCGCAACAAGAACTACCGCGCCGTGGAGCGGACGAGATAATAACAAATATACCCCGCTAACCAAGACTCCAAAGGAGATATTCGCAACGGAAGGCGCGAACTTCCCGAGGCCCCCACCAATGCGCACCGGAAGATAGGCGCGCTGGGAACGGATACGCGACTACCATGGACAGAAAGGCCACACCACCAATGAGTGTGTCCAATTACGCAAGCTAATCGATAAGCTAGTAAAAGAAGGTAGATTGGACCATTTGGTTAAAAACATCAAGGAGGGGAAAGATAAGCAAAAGATTGGGAACAAGAAAGAAGTACCCAAAGATAAGCCGATACCAGCTACATGATACAATCACGGCAACGAATGACTAAGCGTAAGATTAGCCAAAAGTTTTCCGCGAAGCGAAATCTCCTTCCCTACCTTGGCTGCGGACAACGCAGTGGTAGAACCGCTCACCATTGAAATTAATGCAGGAGGTCACGATATCCACCGCATGTATGTTGATGGAGGAGCATCCGCATATATAATGTATGAACACCGCTTTCAAACGACATGCGACTGAGATACGGTAAGTCAGCTAAGCCCGTCATGACGCCGTTGATTGGTTTTACAGGAGAAAATATATGGCCCATGGGGCAAATACGGCTACTAGTCAATGTTGGTAATAAGGACCACTCTACGTACCGGATGAATTTTATGTTGATCAAATCCCCTTCGCCATACAATGGCATTATTGGAAGACAGTGGATTTCACCATATGCCAGCCATCTACAACACATAGGATGCTCAAATTTCCAAAGTGGAGGAGGCATTGTTACTCTCTACAATTCCACCATACCACCGGGAGAATGTAGCACAATTACATGTGAGACGGCACACATTCAGCGCAACTAAAGTGCCAAACATGAAGCTCGCAATTCATCCTGATTACCCAGAGCAAGAAGTATCGACGGAGGATCGTTGTTCCGATAAGGGCATGGCAGATGCGACTCTTGCAAAAGAACCTGGATATCTTTGCATGGGAACCAAAGCATATGACCGAGTACCACGCCGATTACGAACACAAGTTGAGAATCCGACAAGGATACTCCCCGACAGAAGAAGCCGCGGCCAGCTCCGTGAGCGCAAGCAATTCTCGCGTAAGTACATAAACTTGTGGATGCAGTATCATGCGAGAAGTCTATTACCATGACCGGCTTTCCAACCCAGTGATGGTCAAGAAGAGCGACGGTAGTTGGCGGATGTGCGCAGACTTCACGGATCTCAACAAAGCATGTCCACAAGATCGCTATCCACTACCGAGATAGACCGGAAGATAGAATCTCTGTGCGGATATCCACTTAAATGCTTCTTGGACACATACAAAGGATACCACAAAATCCAGATGGCTAAAGAAGATGAGGAAAAACGGCCTTTCCATACAAGCCAAGGCGCCTATTGTTATACTAAGATGCCCTTTGGCTTAAAGAACGCAGCGCCACCTACCAGCGTTTGGTAGATAATGATTTGAAAAACATGTAGGCCGCAACCTAGAGGTTTACGTTGACGACCTTGTCATAAAGAGCCATATTGAGGACGAGTTGATGCGCGACATTGAGGAGACATTTAAGACACTACGGGAAATCAACATGAAGTTAAATCCTAAGAAATGTACCTTTGGCGCTACAGAAGGAATGTTCCTCGGATATCTAATAGAGCCCGATGGCATCAAACCGTCCGAAAAAAACGAAGGTGTCATCCAACTTCCTTCACCACGCACGCTTGAAGAAAGTCCATCTCTAAACGAAAACGCCGGTTTGAATAGATTCTTATCCAAATCAGCAGACAAGTCACTCCCTCTCTTTAAAACACTCAAGAAGTGTACAAAAAGGGAGACTTTCACTGGACTACTGAAGCGAAGAAGCTTTCATACAACTTAAACAACATTTAGCAGACTCCCACGCTTAGTTAGCCTGTGGGAAGAATTAATTATGTATTTGTCAGAACCCATGGAGTACCAAGCGGTGCTACTAACATACGTGAATTCAGTGCAAACACCGGTGTATTTTGTAAGCAAAGCACTCAAGAAAATGGAGATTAACTACGCCGAATGGAAAAGTTAGTCCTAGCATTAGTATTCGCCACCAAACGGCTACGCAGTACTTCCCGCACTCCAATAGTGGTGATTACAAACCAGCCTATCAAGCAAATTATCTCCAAACCCGACGATCGGGACGACTACGTATGGAGTGTGTTGCTAGGTGAGCATAACATTTTCTACAAACCACGTATCGGTTAAGGGGCGATACTAGCGACTTCATCATTGAAAACCGGACACTCGACGCACCTTCACAAAGCAAGGTGGAACTACAAGAACCATGGATCTTGTTCACGAATGGATCTTCATGCGATCGGTCGTGCGGCCTTATCCTCACAAATCCAGAAGGAATGGAATTCACTTACGCACTGCGTTTTGAATTCACAACCACAAACAACGAGACAGAGTATGAAGCCCTGATCGCTGGATTACGCATTGCAGCTCGAATGGGCATACGTAACCTGGAAGCAAATGTGGACTCCCGACTAGTGGCCAACCACGTGTTGGGCGAGTATGTGGCTAAAGAGGAAAACATGATCCACTACCTCGACAAGACCAAGTCACTAATCCAGAGTTTCGATAGGTTTACCATCAAGCAAGTTCCTAGAGGGGAAAATAGAAAGGCGGATGCACTAAGCAAGATTGCATCCACAAGCTTTGCGCACCTGTCAAAACAAGTGTTGGTGGAAACGCTGAAGAGCAAGTCCATCTCAGAGATGGACATATCCACGATGATAGAGGAACAAGGTCCTACATGGATGACCCCAATAGTTGAGTTCATAAGCAAGGGCATAATGCCCCAAGAGTAGAAGGACGCTCGCGGTACGCACACATCACAGAGGTTTGAACTCCGGACGGTATACTATATCGACGCTCCTTTCTACAACCATGGCTTCGATGTTTCGGACCACTGTAAGCAAATTATTTACTTCGAGAAATCCACGCCGGTTCATGTAGTATGCACTCAGACCACGGTCCGCTGTAGCACGCGCTTTACGGTCGATACTACGCCTACAATGCACCGCGTGACGCGGACTTAATAAGAAAGTGTGGCGATCGCCAAGTTCACAGACCTATTCCACGCCAACCACAACAGGAGCTAACACCTATTACGTCACCATGGCCTTTTTATAAATGGGGTATCGACATTGCAGGCCCCTTCCCTATTGCAGCAGGGGGATTGAAATTCCTTATAGTGGTTATAGACTATTTCACTAAATGGATTGAGGCAAAGGCGGTCGCGATGATCACAGGTAACCAAGTAAAACGATTCATTTGGGAAAATATCGTATGCCATTTCGGATTACCTGGGAAAATCATCTCAGACCACGGAAAACAATTCTGTGACAACCCTTTTAAGGAATGGTGCGAAAAGCTAAATATCACAAAGCACTTCGCGTCGGTTAAACACCCACAAACCAATGGCTTAGTCAAGCGTGCAAATCGAAGTCTGGGTGAAGGAATTAAGGCACGCTTGGACAAACACAAAGGGAAATGGGTGGAAGAATTATCACATGTTTTGTGGGCACACCGCACTTCGATCAAAATTAGCACGGGAGACACCCGCTTTTCTCTTGTCTATGGGACAGAAGCCGTCATACCAACCGAAATAGGGATGCCAACTATTCGCACTGCTGAAGTTAATGTTACAACTAATGACGATGAACAGCGTATTGACTTGGACCTGTTGGAAGAGAGGCGCGAACACGCAGCAATATGTGAGGCAAGAGCTAAGTCCAAAATGAAGGGATACTACGATGCTAAAGTTCGAAGCGTCTCATTCGCACTGTGCGACTTTGTATATCGCGCCAATGATGCGAGTCACGCAGAAGATACAGGAAAACTTGGACCGAAGTGGGAAGGACCTTATGAGGGTCATGAAGCAATAGGAAAAGGCGTGTACAAGTTGCGAGACATGGATGGTCGTGAGTTACCACGCACATGGAACATCTGCAACCTCAAACGGTGTTATCTCTAGAAATGGCTACGGCCCAGCGCATGGACACCCTCTGCACTTTAGTATCGTGCTCAATAAATGTCCATGTATTTATTTATTTTTTATTTTATTTATTTATTTATTTAGGCAAATATTTTTCTCCTTATTACAAACACTTGCAAGTATTAATAAAACGCCGCGGTTTCTAGCTAACTCCGCGACACATTTCAATTTGTCATATTGTTTATGTCTTAACATTGTTATTTTATTATCTTTTGCCTACATGGCGTGCATGCACTTACTAAACCCACGATGGTAAAAAGGATGAGTAAACCTACTAAATAACTCGTTGAGTAAGAGGGTTGCAAACCCATCAACATTGGATCATGCATCCTTGTTAAACACCTTATTTTCAAGACGTTGGAATAAGTTCAATATTCTACGACGGATGCGCAACAATGCATACCGTATGCGTTTTAACAAATCAGGAATCAAGACTCTTGGCTCCTTACTATGATATTTACAGTACGCTGTTTATTACACCATACACGATTATGATAAAAATACTTAGACATTATGTTTTAAGTATGATAGGTCATACATGATTATGAACTCCACATATTATTCGCGCTTATGTAACAGTTTGATTCTTAGACAACAAGTACGTTTTTTATGCCAAAACGGATAACTAAGTACAAACATTATAAGTCGCAACCACATTAACACACATTCAACAAAAGGAAAATTTCATTAAGGACCATGAGTTCTTACAAAATGATATTTACAAATAAGCTACAATCTATATACTACTACAACGCCTAAGATGAGAGCTTTCCACATGACTTGCAGCGTCCCCAGCCTCCTTCAGCTTCTTCAACAAATCAGAGTCCTGGCGTGATACAGTTGCCACACTCACAGGTACCCCGTCAGATCTAGGAAGGTGCGCTGCGCCAACACCACAAAGAATGGCCTTTCCCTTCACGCCCTTCTTCTTGGCAAGCCTCATAGCATGGGCCTCTAAGGATTCCTTCAAAGGAATTTCCTTCTCAAGTACGAACGGGTTTAAGAGGTCAGAGGGCGAGCAAAATGGGCACTGCATTTGTGTCTCATTAGGCTTCGAAAAAGTCCGGCGTGCTCTCCGCACCATCAAAGACGGCGAGCCAAAGTTAACCCCTCCATAATCACACCTATCGGGTAATCTTGGTCGCGCTCCATTTGAGCAATATGAGGAAGCTCCAATATTTTCATTTTCTCCATAGCAAAGAACGAGCTCCTCATAGGCATGACCATTGTTACCAGGCACCTGAGCGGCAACCACTTTCAGAAGGCCACCCTCGTGAAGCTCCTCTATAGCCTCAGCCTTGCTGCCGCCGCTAGCGCAATCACCGCACAACCGCCCCAAATTTGTCTACTACCTCTTGAGACTCCAAAGTACCGAGGGCAGCAAGACGCAAACCATGGTGATAAGCCATCTCAAGGCCGCGATCGTTGAAACTAACGAGGATATAACTCTTCATCATATTCGATGGCCGAGCTTGCAACTTCATCTCCTGTTCCTTCAAGATCCCATCCACGCTTCATGGAACTTTCCCAACCGAGAGAAGTGCTCATCCTTCCCTTCTCCAAGTGATTAACAACCTGCATGCAAGAGGCCTTGTACCTCCAACGCAGCACGCCACGGCTCACTTGGGACAGAACGCCATCTTTTCCACAACAAGTATTTGGGAATAAGAGCTGGCCACTCTACCTCACCGAGACACGCCAAGAGTGCCTTCACTGCGAAATTTCTTCATCCTTTGGCGCCCGCCGCTCTCCCCAACATACCTTGACTTCAGATGAGCAACCGCCAGAGTAGCAGCAGCAGAAACAAGCTCCTCAACTAACTGGTCCATGGGCATACCCCCAGATGCCAACGGCTCGGTACCTTGGTCCTTTGGATGCTGAGGGTCAGCGCGCACGGGACTTGCCTTGGGTGGTGACTCCCCAGATTGCTCAGAAGTCAACCCAATAGCTTCAATACTTTACGCAAAGAAAAGTGAATTAATCACGCGACCAAAAAATGAGATAAGAGATTTGGCAACAATACTTACTTGGGTGGAGTTGTCTCCCTTGAGAGAAGGGGCGAAGCATCGCCTGATGACGACTCCACGTCAAGGATGACAGGCATTTTTCCTGATGAACTTGCGCCTTCACCACCAAGCTCCTCTGCGCTTTAGCCTTTGATTTTCCTCCTCTACCTCTACATTGAGGTCTTCCATGCTCTCCACCACATCCTGACGGATCCACTAAAGGGAAGGTACCCGGGTTGGGCACGCTTTGTAGAGGGGTCGCCTCCAGCACAACGGGCGAACCACCCCCAGATTCCTCCAGGTGCATGTCCATGGTATGCCCTACGGTAGCATCCAAAATGGGAACTTCCCCCTTTCTCAACAGGCGCACCCCTACCGTCGCCTGGCGCGGCTTCGCCAAGTTCACAACGCCGAATAGATCCATCTCTGCGCAGCAAGAAACAAACAACAAACAAGTTATATAAAGTACAAAGGTGAAAAGAAAGGCTCACATTAATAAAGCTAAGGAGTACGAAGGACGATCACCCACCCCGCCATCCGCGTCTAAGAATGTTGGCACCTCATCAGACTACCAAAATAGTTGCGACTGATGCCCACATGCACCAAAAATTCCTCGGGGTAGGAATTGATGGCAATACGATTGGTGTTTATCGCCTCGCATCCTCAACTGTATGTTCCAGGAGGGCGCCATCCTTTGGTAGCGAACTTTGGGTATAGAAGGCTATGCCGGGGAACAACGCTTCATCAACCTAGAAATTTTTTCCTCCAGCCCTAAGGCCCGGCAGTAACATTGCAGCCTCTTTGCGCGCTTAGCGAACGCCACCCACCCGCTTGACCACGTTGTGTGGTAAAACGCACGGAAGAGGTAGATAGTGGGGTTAATCGCCAATAAGCGGAAATTAACCTCGGTTTGTTATTTTGCCGCACCTATACAAAGGTAGCTGGGATATGTGCGCATCGATAGTAGTTTAATACGTCGCACAAGAATAAGGATATGGGCACACGCTGATTCGCAAATTCGAAGAAACGTGTATACCCCTACTTTCCTTCGGGAAATCCGCTATGACGCTTTGCTAATCGGAACCACCGGATGTAGCGCCATCGGATATAATAATCCGAGGTGAACTCACGGGTTCATCCCTGGTCATGTCGGAGGCAAAGTCGTAAAACCACGGACCATGATATAGTTTTAAATGACGCCAGCGTTACCTTGGAAATAATAAGGGTTTTTTGGTAGATATTCGAGCTTTCAACAATGGCGAAATGTTTTTTTACCGATAAACACAAGTAAATGGGAGGTGAGGGTTTATATAGGTTTTACACCCACTGATGATCACACGCGGGACCCCACTATTTCTGAATGTGTGGATAGGATATACTGATGTGACACATTTTCAGTTATGTTAATACAAATAAGCCGTAAAAACGTTTATTTATATTTTACGATCTTCTAATGTTTTGTCGATAACAAACGTAAAATCATATTAACGAAACAAATAAAATACGTATATGGTTTGAACTAATAGTTTCTAACATATTCACATTTTCACATAAAACACTAAAACAAGTATAAGTGATTTTATGATTTAGTAATACATATGTACAACAACTAGTGTTTACATATTTGGATTAAACATACACATAACTAGTATGTAGTATATTGGGTAATATAAATGGGTAGAAAGTTAAGTATCACAACCCATTGGGCAAATACATTGAATGTAGTTGGGTACAACCCAAAGCCTATAACCCATGGATCTTGACCCATAACCCATTGCATGACATCATGCTTATATCACACATGGATGATATCCATAACCCATGGATCAACCCATACCCAAGTGACTAAGTGCATTGCACTCAAAGATACATTGTATCTAGCCAAAGATCCATGGTTCAACCCATGACCCATGACCCATAACCAAAATACCCATGGGCAAAGAGAGCGTGCCCACGGATCCCTAGCTTTGTGCTAGCCGGATCCCTTGTGGTAGGGATCCGTGGGATCCGGGAACAGTAGGATTTTTCCTCTATAAATAGTGAGCCATTTCTTCATTATTTCTCACCCCTTTCTAACACACTTTCTCCCTGAGTTAAAAACTCACTAACCTCAGATCCAAGAGATCTATGTTTGTAGTTTTGTTTTTGTGTGATCTTTTAGGTTCCTCTTAAAGGCAAGATCACCACTTATGAAGCCAAGCAAGCTCAAGTCCATGAGTTGCCATGCTTCCTCATCATCAAGGCTATTGAAGTCTTCTTGTTGATGATTCCTTTCTTTATTCAAAGAAGTGTAGTGTTGAAGACATTAGTGAAAGATGTCTCAAGTGTCAAGACGGAGATATTAGTGAAGGTTATCTATCGTCTATAGGATAAGCACTTGTGGTAGGTGCTTAGAAGTCAAGACAAAGAAGCATTAGTGAAAGGTGCTTAGAAGTGAAGACACAAGACATTAGTGAAAGGTGTCTTGTAGATCTAGTCAAAGGCATTAGTGAAAGGTGCCTTAGATGTACACTCGATATGGTGTGTTTCGATGTACAAGATAGACTAGCATTAGATCCAAGGATATTGATATCCTTGATGATGTTGTAAAGGAGTAGATCTCCTTTGGGATTAGTCGTTGGTGTAGTGTGGTAGTAGTTCCTCCATTTCAATGGAACTAGGTGCTTAGCCTAGTACCTAATAAAGGGTAGGCGACGTTGTGAAGGTGTAGTTCACCTTGGAGTGAAAGAACTAGTTACTTAGCCTAGTACCTTATAAAGGGTAGGCGACGTTGTGAAGGTGTAGTTCACCTTGGAGTGAAAGAACTAGGTACTTAGCCTAGTACCTTATAAAGGGCAGGCGACGTTGTGTAGGTGTGGTTCACCTTGGAGTGAAAGAACCCGGTGGTTTGCCTAGCACCGGAAAAAGGGTAGGCGACGTTGTGAAGGCTTCTCCGCCATAAGGAGATTGGTGAAGTGATTACGAACTCTCGAGTAGGTGACTCGGGGAGTGGAGTAGGGCAAGGAAGGTGTCCTTGTAGCAAAACCACTATAAATACTCGTGTTGTGGTTTTGTGATCCTTACTCTTATCTTTTCATTACTTACCTTTATATGCTTGTTTATCAACATCCAACACACATCCAAATAGATTGACATAAGTCGATCTAAATAGTTTAAAAGGAAGTTTTAATTGGCAAAACTATTCAACCCCCTTCTAGTTTTCCACAATTGGCATCGGAGCTTCGTTACCAAGTTTCTTGAAGTATATTGTACTTTAAAAACTTGATACGATCCATAGTTAATTGAAAACTACAAAGAAGGTTTTTCATAAAAACAAACACCATGTCTTTCAAAACTATATGTTTGGATGTTGATTTGATAACAACATTTTTTTTCTTATTTACTTTTTCATTTAATTGCACTAATATTCCTTGTCATGTTGATTAGTCAAAGCTCTTACCCACCAAGCTTTAGGAGTCGCTTGGTAACAAGAATACTTTCCTTAAGAAGGTATCTTAAACGCAAAGGAGCGGGAATCGTCTGAGTGACATTTGCTGTGTCATTTGTAAAGACATTCCTAAGTGCGCTAGAGGTATGATTTTCTGTTTACTTTGCTTGATAATTAAGTATACCTATTTAGGTATTTATATGATTATCTTCTGTGCAATTACATGTTTTACATGAAGCTTCATTAGGAAGCCTTTTTCTCACATACGTGTTTTATTTCTCGTCTAAAGCCGTGGTATTTAAAACTTATGTTTTGTTTCTTTTAATCCAATAATAAAACAAAACACGAATTTCAAAAATTCCTCCTTTCCAATTTCAAAAATTTCCTCTCATTCAAAAATTTCATCTTCCTCCTCATTCCATCTCAACCGAAACCAAGAAGATTCGTCATCAACATGGTTTACATCGCACTCGTGCTCATCGCCTTAACACTCATTGCACTTGTGTTCCCTATGATGAAGTTCACATATGGAGACATTTACTTTGTGTTCTTAATCTACATTGGGATCATATACCCAATCCTTTGTATCATCCTTAGTATTGAAATGCAATATTACTAATAATCTAGTTATATAGGTTATTATTATCATAATGTATTTGTCATTTATTTTGTTTTATTTGTTTATTTTTCTCTCGTGATACATTAGAAGTCATGTATGCATGCTAAAAGAAAATATAGGATAAAACATATTTCGTGGTATAAAAACTGTAAAACCTATGTTTTTATCAAATCTGTTACTACTGATCCACGGATCCGGAAGATATACTAGCCGGATCCCTTTTGTAAAAAGAACCGTGGATCCGTCCCTACTGGAAAACAGTTTTCATGCAAGATTAAAAACCATAAGTGAGTTAAGCGTCATTGTTGTTAAAACCATTGTTAATAAAAATCTAATAAAAACATTAGATAATCATGGGTTGATCACAAACATTATTTTCTATTAACTCATATTTTCCTATAGGTGTCACTATGACGCATGAATATGAGTTTGATTTTTCACTCACTAGTGTCTACACTCAACATCTCTCTGAACCCAACACACCTGGAAATCATGTCCGTGGGTTCAATAATCTCGAAAATCGTCACTTCCACGAAGGACGTATTGTAGACACCTCTCTACAATTCGAAGAAGGTATCAATACCTCCTTCCGAGCCATAGGACTAGAATGTCTTCTTGAAATCAACGAGAAGATATGTCCAAGGTTCATAATGGAATTCTTCCGTCAAGTCGAACTCGTTCGTAATGAGGATCGCTCTCTATCTCTTTGGTTTTATATCAAAAACCAAAAGTTCACTCTAACCCTTGGGCATTTTTCTTACATCCTCCGGATTCCAAATCATGGACAATTTGCCTACACCGAAGATTGGTCTCTTGATTCTCTCTTCAACTTTCGTGAAGAAAATAGCCCATATTGTTCACACATACCCTCTCCGGAAGATCTAAATCGCATAATATGCAAACCTCGACCATATTACTCCGATCCAAACATTATCTTTACAAGGGATATCCGAGAAGAGTACAAGCCTCTTGCACTCATCCTACGTGAAAATGTTTGGAGTCTTAGGGGAAATCGAGAAATTCTTCCCGCTTGTTGTGCTCACATGTTGTACTGTTTGCTAACACAACAACCATACAATCTCGCCTACTTTTTCGCAAGGCGAATTGTAAATCTTCAAGGCTCCAAGAATAAACTCATCCCTTATGGAATGTTCTTGACACGCCTCTATCATAATGTTATGCACTTCCATCCTCAATTTCAAAGTCCGTTGTACATACTTGTGAACAAGATGATGGAACCGCTAAACATATCTCTCATGAAGACTTTCTTCATTCTTGATTCCACCAACACTTATCAATCACATAATGATCCTTCTAGCGAAAACACTCAAGGAACCTAGTAGTACTCCAAAATAGGATCAAATCTTTTGCACTCATGCTTTATCAATGTAATCCATTTTCTTTCATGAAATAAAACATCTTACATTTGATATCTTAGTATTAGAACTCTTTTTAGACTATCCTTGAGATATAATGCATTGTCAAGATCATTGCATACCTTTAGTAAAGGTCCTGCTGACCAGATGGGCGGATCCCAAAGATTGTGCTAGACGGATCCTACACTTAGGGAACCGTGGGATCCAAAGAAACGAAAATGCAATTGCGCATTATATCTCAAACATATCCTTAGAACACCTCACACTAAGCTAAACATAGTGCCTTAAGGCAAATTAAGTTCTTATCAAGATAGGTTGATCTTTCCTACTCACACATAACTCACCTAGATCACACTCTAAAAACGCTTGTAGATCTATGGCTTCATTTTTTAATCCATTACTCTTCCGCTCTCAAACTCACACTTCATTTTTTTTACTTGATCCCTCACATTTAGCGTTAGAAATCTTTCGATTATGGCAAAATTGACCATAAATCATCCTTACCTCAAAATTGATCAAAGTTGATCAAACTCTACTTTTTCCATCTCAAAGCTTCTAGGATATCTTCCAAAACACTATCCTAAGTCACAACATGATCTCTAGGATCATTTAGCTTCAATTGACACTCTAAATCTTTAGTGTCATCCTTGCTCATCCATTGGTACTCTTGAAAGTTCCAAATCCTTCCATAAAAGACAATCATTAGCTACATCACTCATTACCTTCAAGTACTTAAGCACCCCTTCATTTAAAACACTTAGGAGGACTGAAACACTCAAGATGTTATAGGTCTTAGATCTTAGAAACATCATTTCCACTCTTTCATAATCTGTGAAAGCCGGATCCCTTGGATTAGCCTAGACGGATCCCTCTGAGAAGGGAACCGTGGGATCCGGGTGACAGTTTATGTCAAATCTTGCTAAAACAATCATTTCAACTCATCTTCCTAACTCAAACACTCCATCTCATCTTAAATGAGTTCCTAGATCAGTGCAAACTCTGAAGTTGACTCTTGTGCATGTTAATCATCACATTCAAATGAATCCTAGTGGCTTAAGGCTTAAATGCACTTGCCAAATCTCTTGGTTTATAAACCACTTTGTTAGGACCTCCATAGTCATCACTCTCATCCTAACTTTCAGCTCTTGCAACCTCTTGAAATCATCTCATCATGAGGAAAACCCCAAGTAGTAACCTATCCACCAAAGAACCACCCATGAAAAAGGCTCTTGTTATACACGAAATCTCTTCAACCGAATCATCTCCGGTCAAGCCAACAAATGATAGGATCCTTCATCATCCAATCAAACCAATTCCTAAAAGGATAGTACCCACAAAACTACCTATGCCAAACACCACCATACCTCCTAGGCCAAACAATATCATCTCCACTAAACCATCACCATTGGTTCCTAGAGCTATTTCATTTACATCCCCACTATCATCACCACACCTCTACAATTTAGAGGACTTGCCTCCTAGGCCGTCTCATCCGCTTCCGCAGACAACATTTTCCTCATTAGGAGGAATAATGGTACAAAATCAAGGTGTTGAGTCAACACTTGCTCCGGCTTCCTTTTCGCCGTTTCCATCATATAATCCCATTTGGATTATGAGAAATCATCAAAGTCAACCACCCGACCATATGGAAGTTGACACTTCTCTACCACCACCATCATTCTTAGTCGAGCCATTCTCAAATGCGCCTCCACCAATCCCTCCATCGTTTGAAGCTCCACAAGCCGCTTCACTTGATCCTTCGCATCAAGCAATTTCATTTCTTCCACCACCACTACCTAGCCATGACAAAGATTGCTATCATTGTCAACATGTTGAAAGTTTGATACATGAAGTACGAGAAGACCAACGTTTCATGTTCTATCATCTCCTCGAACGTTTCGACGAGATCAAACCTAAACAAAACTTGAGCTAGAAGATTTTAGTGGTGTCCTAGCATCAAGCGATAGTTAGTTTAGAAATTCCTAGTCATGTATTTTCTTAATTTCTTAGTTTTTAGAGTCATGTATATCATAACTCTAGTTTTATTAAATGGAATTACATGCTACTTGTTATTTTTCTGAGCATATGATTACCTTGTATTCATATCTCATTTTTGTGATAACATTAATTGTTATATCACCTTTGCTGAAATTAAACAGCTAATACGGATCCCTCAGAATTGCCTAGACGGATCCCTACTAGGAGGGAACCGCGGGATCCGTGAGACAGAAAGCTATTTACTACTAACTTGGACCACATTTGCAGAAAATTGTGAATTATACTTGCTTTCTAACCTTTGTTTTGTAGTTATTCAATTTACAGCATGAAGTCTTTGACATCCTAAAGCTAGGGGGAGCTTTATGTCAAAGCAATACATTGCAAATTACTTGCAATACTAGATTTACATCTCGTGACATCCCCTTGCAAAATTGCAATCATCAAGGGGGAGCACATTCGTCTCTTAGACGAAATCTTTTGCAAACAAACTAGATTAGTATCACTTACTTGACGCCCTTACATAGGGATGGACTCGTCAAGGGGGAGTAAAGACGAGATCCTTTCCCGTTACTTTCTCTCTAATTTTTTTTTTCTTATTTTTATTTCTTTCACATGTTTTTCTTAAAAACGATGTGTTTCTTTCCTTCAAACACTTTTTGTTTCGACAAAAAGGGGGAGAAGAAAGTAAAAACTACAAATTCAAACTTTTATGAATTTTAGCTTTTCCTTAAAATAATTTTATGTTTTGTCATCAACAAAAAGGGGAAGATAGTTAATACAAATAAGCCGTAAAAACGTTTATTTATATTTTACGATCTTCTAATGTTTTGTCGATAACAAACGTAAAATCATATTAACGAAACAAATAAAATACGTAAATGGTTTGAACTAATAGTTTCTAACATATTCACATTTTCACATAAAACACTAAAACAAGTATAAGTGATTTTATGATTTAGTAATACATATGTACAACAACTAGTGTTTACATATTTGGATTAAACATACACATAACTAGTATGTAGTATATTGGGTAATATAAATGGGTAGAAACTTAAGTATCACAACCCATTGGGCAAATACATTGAATGTAGTTGGGTACAACCCAAAGCCCATAACCCATGGATCTTGACCCATAACCCATTGCATGACATCATGCTTATATCACACATGGATGATATCCATAACCCATGGATCAACCCATACCCAAGTGACTAAGTGCATTGCACTCAAAGATACATTGTATCTAGCCAAAGATCCATGGTTCAACCCATGACCCATGACCCATAACCAAAATACCCATGGGCAAAGAGGAGCGTTCCACCGATCCCTAGCTTTGTGCTAGCCGGATCCCTTGTGGTAGGGATCCGTGGGATCCGGGGAAAAGTAGGATTTTTCCTCTATAAATAGTGAGTCATTTCTTCATTATTTCTCACCCCTTTCTAACATACTTTCTCCCTGAGTTAAAAACTCACTAACCTCAGATCCAAGAGATCTATGTTTGTAGTTTTGTTTTTGTGTGATCTTTTAGGTTCCTCTTAAAGGCAAGATCACCACTTATGAAGCCAAGCAAGCTCAAGTCCATGAGTTGCCATGCTTCCTCATCATCAAGGCTACTGAAGTCTTCTTGTTGATGATTCCTTTCTTTATTCAAAGAAGTGTAGTGTTGAAGACATTAGTGAAAGATGTCTCAAGTGTCAAGACGGAGATATTAGTGAAGGGTATCTATCGTCAATAGGATAAGCACTTGTGGTAGGTGCTTAGAAGTCAAGACAAAGAAGCATTAGTGAAAGGTGCTTAGAAGTCAAGACAAAGAAGCATTAGTGAAAGGTGCTTAGAAGTGAAGACACAAGACATTAGTGAAAGGTGTCTTGTAGATCTAATCAAAGGCATTAGTGAAAGGTGCCTTAGATGTACACTCGATATGGTGTGTTTCGATGTACAAGATAGACTAGCATTAGATCCAAGGATATTGATATCCTTGATGATGTTGTAAAGGAGTAGATCTCCTTTGGGATTAGTCGTTGGTGTAGTGTGGTAGTAGTTCCTCCATTTCCATGGAACTAGGTGCTTAGCCTAGTACCTAATAAAGGGTAGGCGACGTTGTGAAGGTGTAGTTCACCTTGGAGTGAAAGAACTAGGTACTTAGCCTAGTACCTTATAAAGGGTAGGCGACGTTGTGAAGGTGTAGTTCACCTTGGAGTGAAAGAACTAGGTACTTAGCCTAGTACCTTATAAAGGGTAGGCTACGTTGTGTAGGTGTGGTTCACCTTGGAGTGAAAGAACCCGGTGGTTAGCCTAGCACCGAAAAAAGGGTAGGCGACGTTGTGAAGGCTTCTCCGCCATAAGGAGATTGGTGTAGTGATTACGAACTCTCGAGTAGGTGACTCGGGGAGTGGAGTAGGGCAAGGAAGGTGTCCTTGTAGCCGAACCACTATAAATACTCGTGTTGTGGTTTTGTGCTTCTTACTCTCATCTTTTCATTACTTACCTTTATATGCTTGTTTATCAACATCCAACACACACATCCAAATAGATTGACATAAGTCGATCTAAATAGTTTAAAAGGAAGTTTTAATTGGCAAAACTATTCAACCCTCCCCCCCCCTTCTAGTTTTCCACAAGTTACTTTCCCACATTTTACGAGGCATATATTTGATTTAATTATATCGGATACACTGTATCTTCTCTTAGGCTTAAAAAACTTTGTAGCTTCTCTGCTACGCCTCGAAGAATTCATGGGCTACAGCTATTAGTCTAGCATCCGCGGGTTTCACCCTGCGCATACTAGCCTGGGGGGACATGATGACGTATAGTCCGCATTCGGGTCACGAACCCGACCAATAAACGCTACTAACAACTGAGCCCATTACGAATGGGCTAACCCGGTAACTGTTTGGGCTCACGAAGGCCCAAACCCAGAGTTATTTAGGTCCTTGATATTGGATATCTCTTATTTATGGGATATGCATTAGCCAACCGACTTAGGCGGGATACGCCGAAGGTTGGGGAACACGAAATCAACAAGGATTTCGTGTGTATATAAGGGGCATCCTAGCCCTCATTAAAGGGACGATCTCAAAACCCTAACTCTCAACTATACCCTAAAACCGATTACTTACTCTCACGCCAGAGGATAATCATGGGAGACAATCCCACGGTAAGCCTAACGGTGTTTTCTGTTTTCTTAGTGCTCAGGTCTCAAGCATTAAGATCCAATTGATACAGGAACCGAGTCCAAACAAGCAACGCCTTAAATTTTGTATCAACATTGTTGCTTAATGGTTATCAAGTAGTTTATCATTCTTTTGAATAAGTTTAATGACAGAAAAATTGCTCATATAATTCATTTTTTCAATAATTATTACTTTGTAGTAAAACCAAGTTCTACTATGTTATAAAAAACAATTCGGTACATAAAAAATGCACTTCAAGTAGCATACGTAGATGGTGAAGCAAATTAAAGAGTATGACTAAATATATACTACACAAAATTCAACATGGGCAGTGAATGAGTGGCATAAATGACATATCATGTACATATTCCGATACATAAAAAAATGCACTTCAAGTAGCATACGTAGATGGTGAAGCAAATTAAAGAATATAACTAAATATATACTACACAAAATTCAACATGGGCAGTGAATGAGTGGCATAAATGACGTATCATGTACATATAATATGGGCTTTGGTGTATTAAAAAAGTTTGTGATGATAACAGAACGGATTTTGAAAGTAGATGTACGATATTGATATTTTTTAAAATTCACGTATGATATTTGTACATTTTAAAAAGTATCTTACTATTATACGAACTTAACCCGACGTATTTCCAAGAAAGAGCCATACTCGCGCCTACACATGACGAAGTTGAAAAAGTTAAACAAAGATATGATGTCTATGCTTCCTGTAGAAGAACGTACTTACTACAGTTCGGATGAAGTAAGCGATACGGATGTGGATTTCAATTTTGACGAGTCTTTATACACGACTGAATTCCTTAATAGCATTCGTATGTCGGGTGTTCCGCATCATGAATTGAAATTGAAGGTAGGTGCCCCTATCATGTGTTTGAGAAACATTGACCAAAGGAATGGTCTTTGCAACGCACAAGGTTGCGTGTATTATGAATGGGAAATATTAATATAGAGGCACGAATCATTTCAGGTGGCAAGGTTGGAAAAGTTTGTGCTATACCACGGATGATAATAAGTCCGCCGGATACTAAGATGCCTTTCAAGTTAAATAGAAGGCGCCTGCTTTCTTTTGTTTCGCTATGACGATAAATAAAAGCCAAGGCCAGACGTTGTCTCATGTTAGATTATTGCTACAACGACTTGTCTTCTCGCAAGTCAGTTATATGTAGTTGTTTCGAGAGTTAAGAGCAAATGAGGTCTTAAAGTACTTTATTGTGATAAAAATGGCACATACATTGATGAAACCCCTAATGTAGTCTATAAAGAAATGTTGCATCGCCTTTTAAACATAATTCATTTTTTATGGTTTGTATTTTGACACTTTTTTATTTAGTTGATTTTTTTAAGCTAGTATTATTGTCTATTATATATACATATATATATATATATATATATTTTAAATTAATTGCTTATTTATATTTTTTTATATGTTTTATTTCATTAATTGTATATAATATTTATTGAAATTAAACGAAAGAGCTAGCCCACCGAAATATTTATTAAAACTAAACGATAGAGCTAGCACGCTTATCGGGCGGGTGGTGAAGCTTGATATGTTTGGCAGCGGAGATTATAGAAGATTATTGAGGCTTAAGATTATTTTTTTAGAAAAATAAGCTACTTAAAAGATAATCTTTGTTTGGCAGACAGAACTTATAAAAGATTATTGAAAAAATAATCTTTCATAATCTTTGAAAATAAAAGGTTACTTCATGTAGCTTATAAAAATAATCTCTTTTTATAATCTTTTTCAAAGAATAAAGACACAGCACCAGCAACAACACAAGCATCAGCACTAGCACAATCTATTTTTGCCGAAACATATGGCTTTGAATACGATGGTACCAAAAGTTGTGTCAAAAACATTGTAAAAAAAATAACTTATATTTATAACATGTTATGAACAAGAATGAAGGGAATGAAGTATTCTTCTATTCATTATAATGTAGGAGATACAAAAGGTATATATAGATAAATATTAGGGTAAAAACCCTAGTAGCTAATTGGGCCATGGGCTTCTTATGGGTTATATGGACATCCACATAATATTATTCATAACACTCCCTCTTGGATGTCCATATTATTAATACGCTTTAGGAATGCTGCCTCATTAAAAACCTTGTCAGGAAAACCCAGTGGGACAAAACCATGACTAAGGACAAAAAGAGTGCAGCGCGTATTGTCTCCCTCTGATGACTATATCACTTGAGCTCTTTGAGTCGACGCATCCCAATGTTGTGACTTCGTTTCCTAAATGTTGAGGTAGGAAGTGCCTTGGTAAATAGATCCGCCAAATTGTCGCTTGAACAAACTTGTTGAACAATGATATCACAATTCTTCAAGTCATGATTGAAGAAGAATTTTGGTTAAATATATTTCGTCATTTCGCCCTTGAAAACATGTTGCATTATCTTCATGCAAAACTGTTGGTGCCACCTTCTCTGAATAATTACCACATGATCTACGTATGTGTTGTATCACACTTCTTAGCCAAACACATTCTCGACTTGCTTCATGTATCTCTAGAATTATTGCATGGTTGGATGATATCACTGAGATCGTCTATTTAATTAGACATCATGAAATTCGCGTTACTCCACTTGTAAATACATCTCCAGTTTGTGATCGACCATTGAGAGGGTCGACATTCGGAAGATATGTAATCTTCTAATATAACTCATATACCTCTAATCAATATCTTATAAGATATGGACATCCATATTATAATTATCCATAACACTCCCCTTGGATGTCCATTTGAGGATTATGCCTCGTTAAAACCTTACTAGATAAAACCTAGTGGGACAAAAATCTAGTGAAGGGAAAAGAGTGCATACTACCTTTATATGCTTCGGGATGTTACCTCATTAAAAACCTTCCGAAAACCCTATGGGGGGGACAAAACCATGGTCAAGGGAAAAAGAGTGCAACGCGTATCTTCTCTCCCCCTGATGATCACATCACTTAAATATCTTAGTTGGTGCAATCCAATATAATAAACCAACTTCTTTAATGTCAATATAGTAAGTGTCTTGATAGAATATATGTTTGATTCTCATATAAACAAGTGCTCTCCACTTAACCTTCACATATCAAGAAGGATTAAACATATGTCATACTTATCATTATACAAGTACATCCTCGTACTTCACAAGTTATATAGTATCAACGAATGCAAAGTAAATGATAAATTATATCATTTATGACCACTAGTGAGAATAATCAATGTTTTATATAACTATGACACTCATAAATCGATATTGTGATCATCATCTTTATAAGTAAAAGGGTCTTTCTTTATCAATTGACCTCATAAACATGAGCGTCATTTATCCATAACATATAGCATCTTTCTTTAGCTTTCATTCTGAAAAATGATTTCATCTTTAAGATGTTCAATTCATAAAAAAAAAACAAAACTTTGTATTTCATTTCAAGATATTCAACCGTCTTGAAAATCTCTTCATGAGTTCCATTCACATTTACCCCTCATTAAGCCATATGTAACTTATACCATATTCAAATACAAATATCTTTAAAACTAACATGGGTAAACTTTATTATTTAAATGGCTCATATCAAACCAATACCATATTTCCTTTCACTTAAATAGTGATTTATTCAACTTGATCAAGTGTTATTCTTGAAAATTTTCTTATAGGCTTTCAACATTTTAAATCATGAGACATGCTTCATGCATTTTATATCCATCATGGAATCTCAACTTCAAATGAGCTCTATTCATTTTCTTTTAGACGCATATCGATTACTTATTATATTGCCAGACTTATTGGAGCCACCACATGAGAACATATCTCCTTATGATCATTTCCATGTCTTTATGAAAGTATTGTGTGCCATTAGTTATGCCTTATATACGAAAATTTCAATACTTTAATTTCACTTTCTCCTAAAGACCAATGCATATCAATAATTTACACATTCATATATACGGACTTCAAGTCCCAATAACCATGTCTCGTCACAAGAGACTTTACTCTTTCATTTATTCTTTGCCTCTTTACATCTTTTGGCCACTCATTTATTCATTTGCACTTCCTGCATGTATGCTTCCATGATCCTCACCATGATTATAGCGCTATCTTACTTATTTACATAATCATTACCCTATCGACGTTGATTCGTTACTTTTCGATTCCACACTTTACTAGACATTTTATTATATCATTTGTTGAGATCTCAAAGTTTTTCATGTACCCGGGGTTTTCAATAACCTTCATGTCTAGTTTCTCTTTAAGAGACTATTACGGGGTCTTTATTACCTCGATTCGACCATCTTCATTTTACTGCTCCATTTTGTCTCTTCATTCGAGGACTTTTATTTGGAATCGATTAGTCTATCACATTGCAGACGTGCCATAGACTCACTATCAATCATTGGTTTTAATGTTGGGACACATTTTAATTGGAACCCCATGACTAGTGAAATATTTGGCTCTGTGTCAAACTATCTTAGGTCAAATCAATGTCAACTTTTGCATCATACTTTATCATCGTTAATCATATTTCCAAAATCGAGTTTTCATATCTTATGGTTCAAAATCGATGTTTCATAATCAAATCGAGTTCAGATTTCAAACAAACAAAATGGGGTTCATAGCAAAGGCTTCTTTAATATAAAGCTAATCTAAAGAAAGCGTATAAGGAACCTTCAATCAATATCTCATCTATTCCAAAGCAAATGACCAAAAGCGTAAATACTGGATTTAAGCAAAGGATTACTCCTTCTTCACGTAACCTATACACATTAACGATCGTATTATGTTATTTATGATTCCATAATCGGGAAATGATCTTTAAATGTTTGTGTTTATACTTAGTATACTTAATGATCTTAATATTTTAGAGATTTATGATTAGATGAGACTTACATATTTTATAACCAATATTGTAGATTAAGGTTCATTATGTCATTTATTAAAGTTTAGGGTTAAATGTGAAAATAGTTTATAAGTCATAACTCACATGAAATAACTAATTAATATACCTAGCTTCAAACCCTAATCAACTCTCATTTATGTTCTAGGATTTTCTCATTCTTTTAATATCACATTAATGCACATTTACTTTACATGCTACGTCATTTAATGACTCAAACAACTCATTAACTCTTGTTTATTTACTCAACACATTCATGACTTAACCATAATCGCCCAATACTTAAATACATGTTATAACCAACTTTTATATCCATTTATGATTTCATGTGACAACAAAAGTTACTATTATCCGATTAGATACACATCTACACACACATATATATTTCAATAGATGTGAACAACTCACATCGACAAGATCACTTGACTCACAACAGTGGTATGGCCTACATGATACACGGTTCACAAACCATTTAGGGTTTAGGTTTTGCATGTTTCGACTCACACATCACTTAGGTTTTCGTTATGCAAAAGTTCTACTTGGCCGAATATGATCTATGTGGTTGGTCTTTATCTCACATGAAAATTAACTATCCACATCATAGAACAATACATATAACATTACATGCTCTATAATTATATAAGATCCGATTCATTATGTTGTTTTTGTTTTCATATCGGCATCGATCAAAACACAAGATTCGACAACAACAAAACATGATACAACATAATAACGTTAGGTGTTATCATAAACGAAGAACGTTTATACCTTAGCTTGCTCACGTTGGGACTAAACTGCGACACCAAGAATAGCTCGGCCGAAAGAAAGTATTAGGCAAGCAAAAATACCGAGACTTGTTACTATTAGGGTTCCAAAATTTGTGTTAATGTGTTGTTTATATAGGTACATCGGTTGTGGCTTTGTGATGTGGGCTTCCTTGGGTCCAAACGAAAAACAAACACCCTTTGGGCTCTCCTTGATCAACAAAACAAACGCCCAACTTGGTTCACCATTTAAATAACAAGGCCCAAACGATTTATAGACGTTAAATCTTTGTGAGGAATGCATCACGTACATATTCGTAAACTCGTTTTAATTATAGATAAGTTAAGTTTTTAATTTCGTTAAATGACTATAAATGTCTTTTACGTATTTTATAAATTTCGATTCCAAAGGTATTTTAGTCTTTATTCATGTTTTAGATTTTCAGGTTTTACACTTATAATAGAATCATAGTAGAACTTGACATTCTAATTATATTATTTTTCTATAACATAACATGAGGTTATATTATTTTGATTATTTCTTTGTAGTCACAATAGAACATTTATTGTTCTTGTGAAGTTGCACAATTTGAAAAACACATGCATGCCATTACTCAATTAATCAAATGCCTTGTAACTGTAAGCAAACAAAATCACATGATCGATATAGATAAACTTAGTGACACAATTAGAATCAACTAAGACATCCATCCATTATTGTAGGCACACTTCACAATAATGTTTGAACACTGTAATAATTACATTTTCTTTTTCGTACTTCAACAAAAAAATATCAGTGAATTTCGATATTTACAGTAACATTATTCTCATATTTACAACAATGATGTATATTCTAAATGACACCTTTATCTTTAGCAAACGTACTTATAGTGACTTGTCTTGTTACATGATAAAAGACCTAATTATTTACCTCAACCACGTCTATAACTACATCGTTTAAAACGGATCATTATATTATCATTTAGCTTTAAAAGTTGAGCTTTTTCAACTAGACGGGTTTAATGATATTTTAAAAATATTTTACACATCTAAAAGCAATTAAACATCAACCTTTGACAATATTACTTTAAACATCAACTAATATTTATTCATGATGCAATGATGCGATTTGCGGAGTAGCATAGCATATGCTCAGATAGTGTCACAAATTAATGTGCCTAAATTTATCCAAGGCTAATTCTTTTTATTATGGAAGTGAAACTCGGCTAATAAACATTCAAAATCATAGATCAAAAGAATATATCATGTCTAGAATTGTCACCAAGCCAGATATCACATTCATAGGCATCAAGCGCGGACACATAAAACACATTGCCATTTTAATTTTCATGCATCTCATAATATTGCATACTAAGAAGCAAGCACATGAGATTATTATATTAGAGAATATAGTGTTTCTAAGTTCATATAAATCAAAAATACACTAATGACAAGCTATAAATTAATAGATAAAACCATGGCTAATAGTAACTATCCATATCAATAGCCGAATAAGTTCAACAATTATGAGAAGTTTATTAACTGGAATATGCCCAATGACATCAAAAGAAGGTTTCAGTTTCATGTACTTGTTCCAATATAAATTAATATATTGTACTCCAGATGTTGTCTTTTCCAATAATATTGTCACAACAAAAATTTATAACTACTGAAATTAGTATGGGCATACAGTTAGCTTTGTATAAATCTTAACAATATCAATTAGCACATAATCACATCATTAGATCTAGCATACATTATAGCAAGTAATGATACTTCTATCAAAAGAAAATCAATACGAACTTGTGTTGAGTAAAGATTTATCTTTTGCAATTGAACCATTTGAAAATAAATTTGATATCCTCATTCCTAGCAGTCTCTTTTTAATGCTTCGAGTTTATAAAAATGTTTTAGTTATCAAAATCTTTTGATAATCCTTAAATTTTATTTGCAAAAACTAAGGTAGATACTTTGTAATCAACCTTTTGCAAAACCATTGTGTGCCTCGCGTAATGATTTTCTCAAATTTATGAGTTTTAAGGGTATACGACAATTAATATAACAACAATATAATTAGAGCTTGTGTAGAAAAACACTTACTCCCTCCGTCCCATATTAAGTGTCCACTATTCATATGCACAAAGTTTTAGAAAATTCCACTAACTACACTCTTCACCAATCAAATATCATTTTCACTCACTAAAGTCTCATCTCATTGGTTGGAATATTCTATGGACACTTAATTTAGGACATCTAAAGATTCCATTGTGAACATTTAAATTGGGACGGAGGGAGTACATAATAATACCAACTTATTATACATGCGATCTAAGCTAAACTATAAGCATATAAGAATCTCCATATCACCATATATACCTAGAATAATCCAAGTTATTTAATTCTAACACTTTTTCCTCAGATCTCCAAAGTTTTCCAGGAAAAAAATTACAGGTTTATTCCACAAAATTACAGGTTTATGGAATACCTATTGAAAGAAAGATGATAGCATATTACAGTAATCAAACTCAACTCAAATATAAGTTTGGTCACTCAAAATTAACTTTGAACAGTGAAAACATGCGATTATTACTATATATACTAAATGTGGGGGAAGAAAACAGTAACAAGCAAAGGCATTAAATGCAATTTTTTCTAACTTGGCAGAAATAGTCCCTGATGTTTAAGTGACGCTGCAAAATTAGTCATGCGGCATTAATTGCTATCTATAGCAATCTGGCAAAAATAGTCCCTAAGGTTTGCGGCGCTGTAAGGTAAGTCTCAGAGTAAACATTAATTGCAACTTTCCCAAGTTGGCGTAAATAGTCCCTGATGTTTAAGTGGCGTGCAAAATAAGTCCTACAAAGATTAATTTCTATCTATACCAACTGGGCAAAAATAGTCCTTAAGGTTTAAGCGACGCTGCAAAAAGTAAGTCCAGTAGAATTAATTGCTAACTATAGCAACTTGGCAAAATTAGTCCCTAAGGTTTTAGTGTCGCTACAAAGTAAGTCCTTTTTGAAGTCAATCCTCACCAGACGCCAAATGTTCCCACACTCGTTATAAATATTAATCTAACAGTTTTGATGTGACAATTAAAGATAGTATGTCACAAATATGTATTCCAACAAACCAAATAACTATTTCGTCAATGAAGATATGATATTAAGCGTGTTTAAAAATTTATAGATATTGTAACCCTTATAATATTATAAACCAGTCAACATGAAAATAAAACATAGAATAAAGTGAGGGTGTGTTTGGTACCGAGAATTGGGGCAAGAGAAATGGAAATGGTTCCATTTCTCTTGTTTTAATGCAGAATTGAAAAAAGCTGGAGAAATGGGGTAGAAATGGAGAAATGGAGAGAATGGGTAGTGTAATTTGGTAGCTCCATTTCTCTTATTTTGTAGAAATGGAGAAATGGATTAATTTTTTTTTTTTACATTTAAAAAAATTAAAAAATATTTAAAAAATATATATATTTTTTTAAAAAAATTATTTTTTAAAATAAGTTTTTTAAATAAATACATTTTTTTTAATTATTTTTAAAAATTATTTTTTTTAAATACTTTTTAAATAAATACATACAATTTTTTTAAATAAATACATTTTTTTTCAAAATTATTTTTAAAAAATTATTTTTTTAAAAATTTATTTTTTAAAAATATATTTTTAAAATATTTTTAAAATTATTTTTAAAAAATAAGTTTTAAAAAATAATTTTTTAAATTATTTTTAAAAAATAAGTTTTTTTAAAATAAGTTTTTTTAAAAAATTATTTTTGAAAATTATTTTTTTTAAATAATTTTTTTTCATTTCTCGGTCAAGTCTCTGTTGTTACTAAACATTAGAATTGAACACAATTTCTACCCATTTCTATTCTCTACTTCATTTCTTTTCTCTGAATTTCTCTCTACCAAACGCACCCTGAAGACTTACCTCCTTCAAAGAAGCTGTTTTGCCATGGAATTAATATAGTATGGTACGATAGATTGCAACCCGAACCGGTTGTGCTTTCCTTTTCTTGTTAAGGTAACAAAGAGAACGTGTTGTGAACAAGAATGAAGGGAATGAAAGTATTCTTCTATCTATACTACATTATAAAGCATTTGAGACATTCTTAAAAAAGAAAGCTTAAAAAATTAAGATTCAATACTTGCTAATAATGGCAAATTTTAATAAGTACATCTATAATAGCATTTGTTGCAACACTTTAAAGCACTTTTTTAGACATGTTTTTAAAAATAAAATAAAAAAATACAAAGTTATTTAGTATAAGAAAAAAACGTCCATAACAATAATACTAGGGATAAGTAAAGTTTAAATGTATTTGTTGCCTCTTACTTAAGTTGTGTATCGAAATAATCCCCTTCCTAAACAATGCAGATGGTAACTTACTAATCATACTATTATATACATATTTTATCATTTGTTTAGATATTTTACATAAATACTTGTGGCTAGGAACAACAAAATGCAGTTCCCAAATTTATTTGCATAAATCGTCCCTTGTGGTTAGCATGGTAATCTGAGGTCAATGTCAGGTCGCATGAGTGGTGCGCAATGTCACGGGTCGGGCCGGTCGGCCAATGGTTGGTCGGGTTGCCACGTAATCAACGGATCGCAAGGTGTGGCGCCAATGGTGCCGCGTGGCATTGCTGTAATATACTCATTTGGCTCATAGTCCGGATGTTTAGATATAGCTTGCCAATCGGGAAGCTAAGCATAGCCGCTATTATACCCTAAATCAATTACATACTTTCCATTTAAAAGCGGTCAAATATCTGTTCAATTTATTTTTTGCCTATCAATTTAAGGGTTATTTGACCGGTATAAAAAATAAATATACCATCTACTCGCTTTTGTGTTTCTAACGTGGTATGCTCGGGAATTTTTAGACTCTCGTTAGAACCTCGAAAATGAAAACGCCGTCGTAAAAATGCGAAAACGTCCTTTTCCGAGGTGCAAAGGAAGTCGAAAAAATTCCCGAGCATACAGCAACCGTTTGTGCTCTTTCCAACAATGCTTTCGAGAATTTTTGACTCTTTGAACCTCGAAAAATGCAAAACGCCGCCAAAATGCGAAAACGTCCTTTTCCAAGGTGCAAAGGAAGTCGAAAAAATTCTCCGAGCATACCGTTGGAAAGAGCACAAAAAAACGAGTCCGATGGTATATTTATTTATTTTTTTACAGTCCAAATAACCCCTTAAATTGATAGGCCAAAAACTAAATTGAACCTTTTTGTATTATTGAATTGGGCCTTTACCAATTTAGGAAGCGGTTATGTAATTGAAGCAGGTATAATGACAAAGCTATGCCTAGCCAAGCAAAAGCTATGCTTCTCTCACAAACATCCCGGTTCGAATCCCACCGAGCCAAATTGAGGTTTAATAATGCCATTGGCACCACCCCATTGGTCCACGTGTGCAACCCGACCAACTCAACCATTGACCGACCGACCCTATGCGACATCGCGGGTAACCACTCGCGGTGACACATGGCATTGACCTCCGCTGGACCATGCTAACCGGACGCATTTATGCAAATTTTAAGGACTGCTTTTGCAATTTGTTCCTAGCCACAAGGACGATTTATGTAAATATCTCTAAACAAATGATAAAATATGTATATAATAGTATGATTAGTAAGTTGTTTGCATTGTTTAGGAGGATTAATTTTTTGATACACAACTTAGTAAAAGAGGGTAACTTGAATACATTTAGAAACACTTATCCCAATACCTAATAAATGTTATTTTTAAAACACCCCTAATATGAAAAATACTTGTTTTTACACATATTGTACAAACTAATAAAGCATACAAATCTTCATGCAATTTACATGAAAACAAGTTCATGGTACATATGGTTTTAAAAAACGGACCGGGCCAACGGGTTCAACCGGGAACCGGAGTCACCACCGGTTCGGCTAGCCTATAAAAGTCGTCCAAAAACGATATTGTTAAATCAATAGAGTTTAAAATGCATACTAAAATACAATGTTCAAAAATATTATTAAATCGCAAGAGTGCCTCGAGAATCAACATATGCTCCTTTTGAAATTTTTTTAATAAAACTTACCGTAAAAACTAAAATCTTTGTTTTATAAAAATTGGATGATTTTTTTCAAAGCAAAGGTGCAAAGTGCTAAGTGCTAATTATATATATTATATATATTTGAATATTAATAATTATACTCTTTAAAGTAACCTACATGATTTATTGAATATTTATTTTTACTTTATTTTTATAAGTAATCTTTTACTTGTATCATCCATCTATGTGGGACAAATTTAACAAACATTATTTTTTAGAACCAAAATTTTCTTAGTATAATGTAAGTGATTTTTAAAAGTCGTTATGGTGTTATTATTTAATGATAACTTATGACTACGGGCTATTGTCAACTACTTTTATCTCATACATTTACAATATACCTACTAACAACTCATTATTGTCACTCAAATCACATGATAATCTACAATTTTTATATGAAAAGTTTTGTTATCAGCATAACAAGATTCAAAACTAAAATTATCAGTTGTCTGTGATATATATTGTATTATAAAATATAGATCTAAAAAATTTCACGAATATTTTAATTGTATGGCTCTGGCTGTAACGCTACTTGCATTTCGCTAGTTCATTATAATGTAGGAGATACAAGGTATATAGATAAATATTAGGGAAAAACCCTAAGAAATTTAATCGCCGCTTCTTATGGTTATATAGACATCCACATAATATTATTCATAACATAACACAAATTATTACAGAGTATTTTTTTTTAAAAATCACCTTAAAAAAAAAAGGGGCATTTACATACATCCCCGTATCCCAACCAATATTTACATATTTTCCCAAACCTTGCTTTAAGAGCATTGTACATCATGCATTAAAAGTGAAATTGGTTGAGATATGGGGATGTAAAAAAAAAAAAAAAAAAAAAAAAAAAAAAAAAAAAAAAAAAAACCATCAACTCAAATTACGGTTCGGATTTTATTACTTGACTCTCACTGATTGTTAGTTGAAACATTTGTAGTTGTAGCGCAAGGGTTTGATGAAATGCCTCAGTGAAAACTTTACTAGTTGACTGCATTCATTTGGTTTTTTTAGGTGTAATTAGGTCCTAGTTATGTTTCGAGAGTGATTTCTAACTTGTTTAAGTTTTGCAAGAAGAAGGTATGGAGTTATGCGCCTTTTTAACATTTGTTTGAATTATGTAGATATGTTGTGTTCACTTATTTAATAGTGCGTTTTGGAAGTCATTTTGATTATTAGCTTTTACAAACGGGATGTCAAAGGTTTGCGTCTGTTTGGCAAGTTGTGAGAATTAGTGATTAGTTAAGGGCTTGCAGTTAAAAATGGCTTCTGAATACTTAGATGATCGGAATTACCCAAACGCTCTATATGCTGATTACCCGCCATTTCTTGCTGTATAATGGGTGGTCTGTTTTCTGCTTATAGTTTAGTAATCATATATCTGAGTTTGTATCTGGTAGAAATAAGGATTTTACTAGTACCATAGTTCCACTGTATTTACAATGGTTGTGTTAGATTTTTCTGTTTTGTTTCTCTACATTTCAGATAATTATATATCTATTATCAATGTTAATCACCCATTCACCCTTAATTATCTTGACTTTATATCCCATTGCTCGTTTCATTATACTTTTGTTGCAAATCAGTATAATGTTCAACCATTCTACCATGACCATGAATGGATCTCATGACTGCATCATCTAACTCTTCAGTACACTTCTTTTCCAATCTCAAACTCCACTTTGTTTTAGCTACAGTAGTACTAATTAAGCCTAAGTGTAGATATTATTGATCCGAGTAGACATTAAATGTGCTTTGACTGCGTTTCGCTTACGCTATTGCATAAGTTACTGATCACTACTTTGCTGATTTATAGAAATGTATATGATGTTCAGATTCTGTGATCGTTTGTTATAACCATATCTTTAGCTGTTTTGACTATTGATTGATTGTTAGTGTTAAACAGGTTGGGTATGTACCAGACCTTCAATTATTGTTGAGATGTTGCTTTCCCCCTTAGTGTCAGCCATAGAAGCAAGCACCTATGGGTTATATCTCAGATGTGTGGGTGGGTGGGGTAATGGGTCAGAACTGGCCGGGTTATAACGGAACATTTTTTTTTATTTGGGTCAAAAAGGGGTGTGCTGGCTTGACCCACATAAACCTCAAATCTACACCAATTCACAAAGTGTAACTTCTTTTGATTTTTAATTAGGAATACAGGAACTCACGCTTGCTCTTCACAGAGCCCATCCTACAATAGCGTCTGCAACCAAACCAAATCTAACAGGTTATAAAAGTATGGAAAATGATTAGGAGGCCTAAAATGTGTGACTAATTGTGTGCCTAATAGATGTGTCAATTAATTATTGGTTTGAGAAGAAGTGGGTCCTCCTGCTGTCCCCAATAGGATGTTGACACATATGATTAGTCATGTTATTAGGCATACGAGTTAGGCATCCCAATCAATGCTCTAAAAGTATATCAGACGTAGATGTTGCAAGGTGGATCACAGGTCAAAATGAATCATTTTTAAAGCAGGTGGTACCGGGTCAGGTTAAGTTGACCCATAAAAACTTTCATGTCGTTAAATAAAATTATATTTTAGAGATTAATGTGTTAATCATGATCAGAAATAAGTATTTTTCTCTTTGACATGTTGACCCATTTGACCTATCCCCTGTTAGCTCACTCTTGTTTTTATTTTTGTTTGACCAGTTTGAGATAAAACACAATCCAAGTCGACCCATTTATAGAACTTAGTGCAATGGGTGGAAGTTTGATATAATACCCTTTGGGACATTCTGTTTATTCGACTGTTGTTGGACAATAATATCCTGGTGCACAAAATATATCGCTACCCATCTGTACTGGACCCCACATATCAGCTGACCCGCATGTATGATTTGGCTTGCCTGCAGGCTGTTGGTAGTGGTATCTGAAAATTTTTTCTGCCAAATTATGTCTTAGTAATCTATATAACTAGAATCTAAAAATATATAAACTTAGGACCAAAATACCATAATAACTTATGATTCACAAATTCCAGATATTTTTTGAGCTTTGCAAGCGGGCAGTATGCACCCAATGGGCATGCTTCAATTAGAAGTTGACAAAACAAAAACCAAGTAAGCAAATATTTTATAGGTAAGCGTTCTTACATTTTATTCTCAGTTTTCTTGGATTTGTTACAAGTATATCTTCATGCTTATAAAAGAGTATATCTGGATACAATTACAGTTGGTTGTAAAAATGGCAGTTATTTGCAAGGGATGTTTAATCGAACGATTAGGTCTTTGGAGTCTGGATTAAAGCCAGTGTAATCTCACTTTTCTCTCTACATCTGTTCATATATATGTGCTTTGTGCTACTTTTGTAGCGTATGTGACTGTTTCTGTTTACCATTTCGTAGTTATGTGTTTGATGGGGCACCTCCTGATTTGAAGAACAATAGCTTGCCAAATGGTAATTGAACTCTTGCACTCTCAGTTGATTTTAATAAATATTGTGAAATATTGTTGTAAGGTTTACATGGATATAAATTTTGACACAGTTACTCAAGAAGAGAGGATATGGCAGCTGGCTTAAATGAGGCCATACAGGTGAGTTAGCGTTTGTTTGAGAAATGTGTTTGATATAGCTTTCACTTTCTTTGTTAATTTCAATATTGCTTTTGCTGTTATTGTAGTTTGGCAATAAGGACGATATTGAGAAATTTAGTAAACGGACACTGAAGGTTGGTTCTGAGCATATCTTCTTATACTATAAAAAATTATTTAATCAAGTTATATGTGGTCTGATGACTTGTGCTTCATCTGTTCCAGGTAACAAGACAACCTAAAGAGGATTGCAAAAAGCTTCCAAGTCTTATGGGAGTGCCTGTCATCGAGGTAAGATTGCCGATCAAAGTGTCAGTGCTCATGCATTTTTTTCTCAAATTGTATGAAGTGCGAGTATAACTGAAGTCCAAAGTCACAAACTGACCTATTTCTACCTTCTTGTTTATCGATTTATGTAGGCTTCATCTGAAGCAGAGGCGCAGTGTGCTGCACTTTGCAAAGCTGATAAGGCATGTATCTTTGCTTAGCTGTTCTATTTTGTGCTTTCATAATATTATTTAGTGTTTTTATTTTCAATGCAACACACATCTTGTATCAGGTTTATGTTGTTGCTTCGCCATTTGATGGATCCTTGCTCGAGGAAGATTCCTGTGATGGAATTTGATGTTTTAAAGGTGCTGAATATAACAAATAATATGGATTTAATGGTCTTTTTGCGAGCATTCTAACATAGGTGCTTATTTTATGTCAGGTTTTGGAGGAATTCAGTCTCACAATGGATCAATTTACTGATCTGTGCATTCTATGTGGGTGTGAAGTATTGTGACAGCATTAAAGGTAAAACGTGACTTTCGCATTAGGTATCTTGTTTCTGTGCTAATTTTTGTTCTTTTGACTATTGGGTATTGGTGGTCAGACCGCTTTGAAGCTTATCTGTCAGCATGGCTCAGTAGAGACTATTCTGGAGATATAAACAGAGAAAGGTTACCTTTTTTCATTTTTGAGGATTCTCTGTATGTTGAGGCTCGACCCTTTTTAAAGAACCTTTGGTCTGTGTTGATGAGGAGCAGCTTGGTATCAAATGGAGCGCTCCTGAGGCGAATGCACGCCTTAGGTGTGTGTATCTTCCTGTTAAAGAGGTACCATTTAGAATCTCATATGAATATTTGTGTTTATTTCATGCAAAGTCTACAAGATATTTTTGGTTACTTTGTGCTAATTTGTCGCCTTGAACTTTTTATAACAGGGGAAAGAGACCACTTGTTGATATTACTTTTTTTTATAATCAGAGCATTCTGTTCTTACTGTGGCACTTCTTAATCTGAGATCTAATCGTGAAAAAATTGACCCAAAATATGTTCTGAGACATTTGATGTTCGTATTGTGTATGTTGCAATAGAGGTTGTTCTCCAACTCTATGCGAGTGGTCGTACTACTGGTAAGTTTCTCAATGTTGCTCTATCTAAAAGTAGCAGTCTCGCCCTAGTTAGCGCCTGGATGCTTTATTGTGTAGGTACTGTTCTTGATTCTGGAGAATGGTTGTGACCTCACCGATGCGTTGATGAAAATTCTGACTTAACGAGTTCACTACTGCGAAATCTTGAGACAGATATTCGTAGTTGCTCATGTTATGACATTATGAGTTTTCAAGACACGTTTGTGATTAGTGAAGAAATCACACACAGGATGAATTTGATAGGTTATTAGCCGGGTTTGTATTGAGTTTCGACCATGCATTTGGGTTTTATGAGTAGCATTTGTATTTTGTGAATGAATTAAGATGTTAGACTTGCGTTGTTACAGATTTTAGTTCAGTGACCACCTGATGAGTGAAGAGGTTTGGATCGCGGACCAATCTTTCCCCATAGCAAAGTTGGTTATTGTAAGCAAACTTATATATGCACAGTTTAAATGGCACAAACTAAATAAATTGATCTATCTACATAAAATTGTGTTTAACTTGCATCGTAGTTATACATTAATTGACACATAGACAAGATGGAGCAAAAACGCTTTAAGTTTATAATACATTGAATTGATGAATACGTCATCTAGTTAGGAATCAAGAATTTGAATAAGATGGATGGTTGATTCATTCCGAATGTAGTAGTCAGCAAGAGTAAATCCATCCTTAAGGCGTGTTTGTGGCAGAAACAACAACTGCTTGTCCGCAGGAATATCTTTCTTTTCTTGAATCTTGGCTTTCACATTTTCAATGGTGTCGGAGCTTTTCACTTGTAGAGCAATGGTCTTTCCATTAGGGAGTATCTTGACATATATCATCATCATCTCCATCATTGGTGAAGTGTCTTTGTCGTCGTCCACAAGTCTGAGTGTGGACTCGTTTTGTATGTAGTAACAACGAATACGAACATTGTCATCAAGCTTCTCTCCACCATGGACCAGCTTTTGTTCTTCTAACTTTTTAATAATACTAGTACCCTCCTGAGCCTGCTGCAACTTTTCTTGAATCATTGCTTTGACTTGCCTGATGGTGTTGTAGCCATGCACATGATCCAGAGGGATGATGTTTCCATTAATGGTCTCGACAAAAATGTTCCTTGGTCCTCTAGGTTGACACACAAGATCAAGGGTGTACCCCCCATATATGTTATATTCAGAAAGGGTAGGATCAATTTCAAGAAGCATTCCAGCAAAGTAGAGCTTTTGGTCATATGGAGGAGCAACTCCTTTTATTTTACTTAACCTTTTCTTCACGTCGCAGATTCTTTTCGACTTAAGCTCGTGGCCTCGCAAACATATGGTCTGTTGGCCGACTCTACGGATGAATATTTTCATTATTGCTCCCGTTTCCAAATTGTTAGTATTATTCATCGATCTGTGGAAACAACAACAACAACATTTATATTAGAGATCGATCGATCGACCACTAACCAATTAATCTTTACAATGGTTTTACAAAACTCCATATATCATGTCATCATCGATCATTCAAAAACTAACATGCACATAATAATAATACTAACTAACTTGTACGTAGTACTTAAAGCAAGAACAAACTAAATAAATAAAAACACGTACGTACCTTTAATTTGAGAGATTGATCGAACGAACAAATAAGATATATATATTTATAGACGATGATGCAGGATATATGATCGACGACTTAATTTTGATATCAAACTTTACTTTGCTTCTATTTGGAACGCAACTAAAATTGATGTTGGAGGTGGTAAAACTATTTATACAACAAACAAAGAGTCGGTGGTCATCTATATCTTTCCATATTTTTTTTATGGAAAAACGCGTTAATTAATTCCTATCGAATCAAATTAATTGCACAATTTTTTTTCCCTATCTAATCCTCCGACTTTTCTATTAAGCTGTGTTTGAAACATGAGATTAAGGAAAAATTATGCTTATTTTTTTAAAAAATAAGCTATTTAAAAAATGATCTTTGTTTGGCAGACATAATTTAAAAGAGATTATAAAAAACGTAATCTTTCATAATTTTTTAAAATAAAAAGTTATTTCATTTAGCTTATAAAAAAAATAATTTTTTTTAATCTTTTTCAGCAACAACACCAGCACCAACACCAGCCGTATTCAAACGTTTTTAATCCATTTTTATACATTTTCGCCCGTTTTCTTACGACTTCATACATTTTTGTCCGTTTTTATAGGTTAACTTTCTTTTTTCTTACGTTTTCGTCTATTTTTATCCGTATTCAAACGTTTTTATCCATTTTATACATTTTCGCCCGTTTTCTTACATCTTCATACGATTTTGTCCGTTTTTATACGTTTTCGTTCGTTTTTCTTACGTTTTCGTCTGTTTTTATCCGTATTCAAAAGTTTTTCATCTGTTTTTATACGTTTTCGCCCGTTTTTTACGTCTTCATACGTTTTCGTCGATTTTTATACGCTTTCTTACATTTTTATATGTTTCGGCACTTTTCGCACGTTTTCATATGTTTATGTCCGGTTTTATACGTTTTTGTCTATTATAATACGTTTCCGTCCGTTTTTATACGCTTTCTCTACGTTTTTATATGTTTTCGCCCGTTTTCTTACGTTGACTTACATTTTCATCTGTTTTTATACGTTTTCGCTCATTTTCTTATGTTTTCGTCAGTTTTTGTATGTTTTTATACGCTTTCTTACGTTTTCATACGTATAAAAATGGACGAAAATGTATAAAAATGAATGAAAAACGTTTGAATAAGGATAAAAACAGACGAAAACGTAAGAAAAATGAACGAAAACGTATAAAAAATGACAAAAACGTATGAAGACGTAAAAAAGGGAGAAATCGTATAAAATAGATGAAAACGTATAAAAACGGATGAAAAATGTTTGAATACGGATAATAACAGACGAAAACGTAAGAAAAATGAATGAAAACATGACAAAAACGTATGAAGACGTAAGAAAATAGGCAAAAACGTATAAAAACGGATTAAAAACATTTGAATACGGATAAAAATAGACGAAAACGTAAGAAAAACGAACGAAAACGTATAAAAACAGACAAAAACGTATGAAGACGTAAGAAAACGGGTGAAAATGTGTAAAAACGGACGAAAACATATTAAAACGTACGAAAATGGGAGAAAACGTATGAAAGCATTTTAAAACGGATGAAAACGTTTGAATACGGATAAAAACAGCTGAGAACGTTAGAAAAACGAACAAAAACGTATAAAAAGGGACCAAAACGGGCGAAAACGTATAAAATCGAACGACTACGTATATAATGTAACGATCGTTGGCGAAAAGGACGAAAATGGCTACATTTGACAACAATTGGGATGATCGGTTAGTTTAAAGGATGGACGCTGCAATGATCGTTAACCAAAAAGGCTAACGTGTAACTTCTAACGGAATCCACTTAATGTAAGATAATTGATATCATAACACAAGATAAGAATAGAGTGTGGGTCGTGTTTCTAGAGAGAAAAAAAGAGAGAAATGGGATGTTTGAGAGAGAAAGGAAGATGGAAGATTAGATTGCAAATGAACATCCAACCCTCTCCCTTGGTGGGAGAGGGCTTATCTAGTTACATAATATACGCCCTCCAACGGGCTGTGGATCAGGTATACAGTGGTTAAAGACCTGTCCTTCTTCCACGGTGTTACTTACGCTAATCTAATACTAATAAATAACGTTAAGCCTACGAGCTAACTTATGCTATACTATAGTTGGGGTGACCGACTCTTCTATATGGATTTTCTAAATTCTAACAATATCCCCCTAAGGGAGGTCACCCCATAAATTACACTTTGAAACCTAGCATTCTATCAAGAAGTTCATATCCGAGCTCGTAGACTTTGATTCTTCAATATAAACAACTTTGCATCTTCAGTAGTGTTTCTTGAAATGAATGTTCCTTTGTCTTGTGATCATGAGCTTTCTTTGAGATCATCAGCCACAGTAAATCTCAAGCTCATCCATTGAAGTATTGCCATCATGTGAAGTTGTGACTTTTGGACCGACATGCTCACACTTTTCTGGATCATGATATTCTTCATCAGAGTTGCGGAAGCAATGTAATACGACTTTGGTTATCATGATTTCTTTAATTGTGAGTGTGAAGTGTGAGCATGTGGTTATGAATTGACATTTCATCTGCTATCAGCTACAACCTTCGGGAGTTCCTGCAAACAACAGTTGCAATAAACACACGAAAGTGTCTTTGTTCACTTTCGTTGAATATGGTTGCAAGAACCACGGTTCCCCGTTGATCAGTATAAATACTGCCTGTGATCAGGTAGAATTTCGAAGAATCTCCTTGACAGGGTTTCGCAGCTGTACTAGCCGTTCTCAAACCGAAGCATCTCAAAGTAGACAACACGGAGTGAGTGAACCAGCGAATTGAGATTCACCGATTGATGAGAAATTGATTTGAAAACAATCGTGTATTGCTGAATAAAGAGTTTTTTCAATACGACGAAAGTTTTGTGAGCAAAATCAAGTTTCAATCACAAATACTTTTGTTTGACAAATTTATGCGCAGTTGATGTGCTAGAAAATTATTGTTGAGCACATCGAAAGGTTTTTCCAAAAGTATACGTCAATTCCTTCACTGGAACAAGGTTGACTCAAATGTAAATTGCCCCATCATTGTTTTCTAGTTGTCACAAGTTTGATCCATGAAGGATCTCACATGTCACCTACCAAGATCTTGTTTGATGTTGGCTCTAGAAGGATTTTCATCTTCAATGTGAATACTTTACGTATCACTCGGATGTTCTGGCAATACCACAAGGATAGTGCGTAGGACTCTCAATATATATTCTTACTTTTCACATTATGTGAAACAACAAGTCTTCATGAACGTGTGTCCTAATGAGATTTTGAGAATGATCTCTTGGCTCTAGACTCAATAGTGCACTTTGGTTTTCCTATGCGAAGACTAGGGAGAAGGTCTCCTTTTTCAATATCAACCATCTCTAAGAGAAAGTCGATAGATTACATCGGTTCCCCATGAGAATGAAACAAGTCTTTTTAAGAGAATTTGAGTAGCTGAGAATTTTAGTGCAGTGCGTCACTGGGTCCATGACGTCTTGTCTTCAATACCGACGTTACCTTAGTAACCACCAGTAGCATATGTATTGAACTCGGTTTCTGCCCTAAGGTTGAATGTTTGGAGGGCTATTTCTTTTCACCATTTCTTTTTGTATTTCTTTTTCATTCTTCAACCCCTTAAACGCTTACCGAGACTTCATCACTAGAACCTTGTTGGGTTTGTTCCAGTCCTAGCTCTATCTCAGTCGACACTCTTCCCTTATTCTCACTTTTCTCCTTTTTTCATCATACCTAAGGACTTATACACTAACTAGTGGATTGTCTCTGGGTAGATCCCTCCAGCTCTGGCGGGATCGTGGGAACAATTTCCTAACCTTATCATCCTTATAACTCCCGTAAATTAAATAAAAGGTCGGTCTTTGATGTACTTCCACAATCACAATCGCCACCGGAAACCATTTGAAAATCAATCGAGGTACTTGTGAATCAAAGCCATTGTACCTCGATAGTTTTGAAGATTTTGAAATGCTCCCCTTCAATATGTGCATCGATATACGAAAAAGTTTAGAACATATGGGAGAGCAGCCAACACTTTGAGTTGTGAAAGATCACATTTTATTAGATTTCATATTTATATCACATTCTCTCCCCCGATCAAAAATTTCAAATCCTTTGAGATTTTGGATCCCAAGTGATTTAAATATCTTAGAAAATTTAGGAGAAAATGTGGTCTGATTCAATATATTCTGATAGGGCAAATCGCATAAAAAGGTACTCATCTTATGTCCAATTTCAATTAAAGGTACTATTCTTTTTTTTTCTCAATTTAAGGTACCCGACTTTTTTTTTGGGCCGATTTAGGTTTTTTTCTAACTTCCGTTAAATATTTCGTTAGTAAATTACATGTTTGGTCCTTGAGTTTGTATAGGCATTACATGTTTGATCCTTCAGTCCGTTTTTGCACATTTTCAAAAAATATTTTTCAAAAATAAATTTTTTTTCAAAAAAAATTTTTCGAAATATTTTTTTTCCAAATTTTTTTCAAAAACAATTTTTCGAAATATTTTTTTTCCAAATTTTTTTCAACAAAACTTTTTCGAAATATTTTTTTCCAAATATTTTTCAAAAAAACTTTTTCGAAATATTTTTAATCAAAAAAAAAATTTCGAAATATTTTTTTTCAAAATTTTTTTTTCGAAATATTTTTTTTCAAAAAAAATTTTCGAAATATTTTTTTTCAAAAAAAATTTTCGAAATATTTTTTTTCGTGCAAAAACGGACGAAAATATTTTGAATTTTTTTTTTGAAATATTTCGAAAAAGTTTTTTTGAAAAAAATTTGGAAAAAAAATATTTCGAAAAATTGTTTTTGAAAAAAATTTGGAAAAAAAATATTTCGAAATTTTTTTTTTGAAAAAAATTTATTTTTGAAAATGTGCAAAAACGGACTGAAGGACCAAACATGTAATGCCTATACAAACTCAAGGACCAAACATGTAATTTACTAACGAAATAGTTAACGGAAGTTATAAAAAAACCTAAATCGGCCCAAAAAAAAAGTCGGGTACATTAAATTGAGAAAAAAAAAGAATAGTACCTTTAATTGAAATTGGACATAAGATGAGTACCTTTTTATACGATTTGCCAATTCTGATAAGGAACATTACTATGCTCCCCCTCAATTTGAGAGGGAGGTTACTAATCACAATCATAACACTACTATTCACTGCAAAGTTTTTATATATACAGTTTACAACAACACCCCACACAAGAGTTCTATTATCACAGAGATTATGTGATCATTCGGTTCTCTGTAGAAGTTTGTAATTTCCTTCGCGAACTCTTCCACCTACAAAAATTTCCAAGCTGCGGAAGATTCTCCTTGTCTTGAGCCTCTTTCCAAATAGCAAACAAGAATGCCTCACTCATTTCCACATCCTTGTCTGTCCAAAACATAGTGCTCCTCCCTGGTCTCATCCTGATCTTATACTCTTTCACCCTGTAATCCAAAGCTTCTTTAATCTGTTGTAGAGTATCGTCGCTGAACTTGTGTATCTCATTAAACCGCATGATCATCCTAACCCCGTACTTGTCATTAAATATAAAAACTCTTGGAGAATCGATAACTGAGTAGTCATGTTTGAACTCGAACCCTGTAGCTTCCAAGCGAGGCTTTGTAAGGTTGACCTGAGTCTGATAGCTCTCGATTCAAAGCTGAAATTCTCCTACTCGCTACCTGATAACTAAGTGATATGTGCTAAAACACATATCATTTCTTTATCAAATCAGACCCAAAATAACCGAGAAAGAGCCGTTTATTGCTAATATTTGCTGTTTTCTTGAGTTTATGCTTGTGCAGGTACGGGTATGTCAAAACACGCAAAAGATAACAAAATCAGACAAAAACCCGAGCACGAGAGATAAAGAGTGCTAAAGCTGAGCCGGAAGGTCAGAATTGTGCATTTGTGAAGGTTTCTATGCTAAAAGGATGATTTGTGAAGGATATGATCAAGTTTACAGAATTGGCAGAATCAGTCCCTGAACTTTCATCAAATGGCAGAATACACCATTGAAGTTTCAGAATTTACATAATCAGTCCTTGCTTATTTGAAGAATGACAAGAATGGCCCTTGGATCACTTTTCAGAATTTACATGATTGATCCCTGGATTTTTAGTTTGTACATCTTTGGTCCCTAAATTACACATGGATCCAATATTCATCCTAAAATAACCTTGGTCCATTAATATTACCCAAAAGCCCAATCTCACCCACGGTCCAAATTCCTATACCCGGCCCAAGCTAAACTTAACCCGGTCTACCCTTATACCAAATCCGGTCAACGAGTCATAAACGAAATAATATTAAAAATCCCTTGGCGCCAAACTTTTCCCCAAATACCCAGCACACTAAGAACCCTAATCTACCACTTAGTCAATTAGTCAAAATCATTACAATTGGAGGATAAATCCGTACTTATACCTGACATGCCTGACACATGTGACTGCCAGGTCACTGATCCGTGTGTCAATCCACCCAAATCCTCTCACCTGATTGGTTGAAGTATCGTGGCACTTGATCCAATGGTTAAGATGGATTGAAGATTGATGGGAAGTGATCCAAGGGACAAAAATGATCAAGAGAAAGCACAGATGAATCCTTCCAGACCCTTCCAAGAGCTCAAGACGTGGCCATAAATACCCCTCCTCATTCACAGTTGTTCTCACTTTTCAAACCTTTTATTTTCAGTAGCTATTTGTATTTTAAATTCAGTTTTATTGTTTTTAGTATTATTCAGTTTTGTAATTCCTTATTGTAATCTCAACTTTAAGTTTTTAATGAAATTCAGTTTTTATCTTAAAATCCTTGTTTGAGTTTTAATGTTTCTTATTTCAGCTTATTACTTGTAGTTTGATTCATCTTATTGAGTTTAAAAGTTATTTGCAGCTTGTTCTCATTTTTAATCAAAAATACAAAAAAATCAAAAAAAAATAGATAAAAAATAAAAAAAATACTTAAATCTATTTTATAGCTTCTAAAAGCCTTAGCTACTGATTACTTAAGCTCATATAAGCTTTTTATAGCTTGTTGTGAGTTTAGTTCTGTTTACAATCCATCACTCAATCAAATCATTATCTCAGTCAACAACAGTCAAGGTTGCAGAATTGATCCAGATTTGCTGATATGGAGTTGGATTTGGGTTTATTTAGTATAATTTGGGGTTGAAATCAGTAGGTTGGTGGTTACTTGTGTTGTATGGCAAGCCATTGTGGCTAGGACTTTTGTAAGTGTCTGCTTGCTATCTCAATTCTGTCAATTAGCATAAACTGTTTTAGCTTATATTTTAGTTGTAGTATCTGCATATTTTGGCTGATATATTGTTGTTAGATCTGTTCTAGTGTTATTTATTGATTAGGTACTAGAATCTTCTAAGTAGATTGCATAATTAGTTAGATAATCTAGTGTTTGGCATAGGTAATCAGTTGGTGATCTAGAAGTGATTAGAGGTTGGATTTGTATAGGTTAGTCTTATTCAGTCTTATAATAGTCATCTCAGTCATTCATTTGCATCCTAGTATAGAGATAGTCAAAATTGCATTTAATCTGCTCTAGTGTTCTTATCTGTTTAAATCAGTTAGTGAAATCATACATTTAGGTGTTAATATAGATAAGACAACTTGCATTAGGTCTATTTCATCATTAAACATCATTTTTAGTAAGAATCATAAGCTCAAATCTCATATAAGTCAAAATTACCATTTCTGGGTTAAAAGTCAAAAGTTGAAAAAAATCAGTTTCAACCAAACTTTGTTAATTTTTCATGGATTCAATTTTGAGTCAAAATCATTGAAACTTTGGGATTTTCAAGTTTAGTTGGTCTATTTTTAAAATCTGATTTTTAAGGAATTTTTGGAAACTGTTTTAAGCACTAGATAAGCTCTTAAACAGAGCTGATTTGCCCTGTGTCAGCACTCAGCATTAGCTGAGTGCAAACAGCTTCTTTGCAAACCTTGCATAAGTCTCATTTGAGCTTTTTTTTGTCTGAAATATGGTACGATTGATCCTTGGTTGGTGGTCTTGAGGACCACAGATCTGATTTTCACATTAGCTTATTGAATAAGCCTGTGCATTAGCTTAAAGATAGGGGATTAGGCATGTTTGGTTTTAGTGGTTAATTAGCATCAAATCTTAGTAGATTGCTCATTAGAGATTGAGAGTAGTTGGATTTAGCTAGTTTTGAGTAGTTTTAGCATAATCTTGCTTCTGTGTTCAATTGGTGCCTTCTAGAGCTTTTTAGCTTATTCTAAGTGCTTATTCTCAAGCAGTTTGCATTACAGCTTCAATATCTTACACATAAGCATAAGTTTTTATATTTTTTATAGACTTAGAATATAATTTTAGACTTTTCCTGAAATTTTCAGATTTTTCCAGTACTTCTTACTATTTTTCTTATTTAAAATCAGTTTTTAAATCCTTTTTAATTAACTTTTTATACAAATAAATCAGAAAAGCTTAAAAAAAATAATTTTTCAATTTTCCTAGATTAAGAAAAATATAAAAAGCAAAAAAAATATTTTTCCATATTTTTCCTAGTTCAAATTATAATTTTTAGCAATTTAATTAGTTTTAATTAGTTTTTAATTCAAATAAATTCGAGAAAAATCATAAAAATTAGTTTTAATTCTTAGTTAATTTTTCAAATTGCATTTTTAGTTTAAAAAGTAATTTTAGATCATATTTAGGATTTAGATTAGACGTGGTTGCATTTTATTTACGTTTCATTTATTACATTGTAGTTTTATTTGCGTATTTAGGATTCCCCGTAGTGTAATCTCCCTTTTATGCTTCCCTTGCCCCGTAGTTTAGAAAACATCAAATTATCCCCTTTTCCCATTCAAATCCCGATAATCGCGACGTTAGTTGGAAATTCCATTCAACCCTCGTTCGGAACGATCTCGGTGCTCAAACCTAACACGTTTGAGTTACCCCATATACTACACACTTCTATTATTGGTTTCCATAACGAATCAATTTTTGGCGCCGCTGCCGGGGAGGGCTTGTAGCGAGTTTTCGTATTCCGTCTCGAATCGCGTGCATTTGAAGATCCTTCCCCGAGTGAAGTTTCTGTGGAAAACTAGAAGGGGGGGTTGAATAGTTTTGCCGATTTAAAGTTGATTTCAAAAACTTTAGATTCGATATTATGTGAAATCGTATGGATGTTGAGAGCGTGTAGATCTAATGATAATGCAAGCAAATAAATAAAGTTAAGGGATAGAAATGACACAACCGATTTATAGTGGTTTGGCTACAAGGTCACCTTCCTTGCCCTACTCCACTCCCCGAGTCACCTACTCGAGATTTCAAGCACTATGTCAACAAACTCCTTCACTTGGCGGAGAAGCCTTCACAACGTTGCTTACACTTTTTCCGGTACAAAGCTAGATACCGAGTCCGTAGCACGGTGGACCAAACCAACACAACTATTACACAACAAATATGTGAAATATCAAATACAAGATCTTCGCTACGGAAATCTTGTGGAGTGACAAATCAATCAAGGACCCCTTGCTTGGATGACTTGTAGAATGCTCGTGATCTCGCTTAGAGAAGGACCTATATGAGGATCACAAATAGAAAGAAAGAAGAACAACTCTCTAGATCAAGTGATCTATATGTTAGAAGAGAATGAGAGTGTATGAGAGATTTAGTAAGAAGAGGGGTGAGTTAGAATGAAGAAATGCTCTCTATTTATAGGCAATTTCTCCTCGGCTCCACGGATCCCATGGATCCCTTCCACTTGGGATCCGTCTAGTGTAATCCTAGGGATCCGTGGTACGCTCCTCTTTGCCCATGGGTTTTTTGGTTATGGGTCATGGGTTATGGGTTGGTCCATGGGTTTTCTTTAGATTCAATGTATCTAAGTATACATTGTATCAAGTCTTCTTTGGTATGGGTTAAGATCCATGGGTTATGGTTTTTACCCATCCTAATAAACTATTACAACAAATGCTTAATTATTACATTTTTGTATTTAAATGGCTATATGTAAATGCTTTACAAAAATAACATGTATCCTTATAATTATACTTAAGATAACATTACATTTGTTATCAACAAAACACAAAGAGATCGCAAAATATTAATAAACGTTTTTACGGTTTATTTGTATTAACAATCTCCCCCTTTTTGTTGATGACAAAACATAATGTTATGATGAGTAAAACTTAGAATAGATGTAAGTTTTGAAAGCTCCTAAGTTTTACTTCTTCTCCCCCTTTTGTCGAAACAAAAAGTTAACCCTTGGAAGAAATAAACAAACTTCTAACTCCCCTTGACGGTAGCTCCCCCTTGTTTGGGGCGTCAAGTGAAGAAAAATAAAAATCCTACAAAAGAAAGGTTAGTAACATGCTTATATAATCTTGTGGTTGTCGAGAATCAAGATTGGGAGCCAAGGTATGTAAACAAGGCCTTGTAATAAAACAACAAATTGTAGTGGTATGTATGCCACTTACAAGCATGTAAAATAAGAACAAGACTTGTTCTTGAAAATGACTTCAAAAGAAAAATAATACTAAAAGTAGAATAGTAGTAGTAGTGATTCCTTCCATGCTTGCATAAGGTTATGGATGGATGTTTTGATGAGTAATGGTATTGATGCGATCAAGGATGAGGTTGAGTATGAAACGCATTTCTTCCCTAACTTCTATTGAAATTTCCCTAGTGGATTGGCAATGTTCACAATGTAAATGATGTGGGTAATGAGTGCGGAAGTTTTCGGGTTGTTTTGATTTGAGTTTTGCGGAAGTTGTGGTGGAAAAATAGGAAAATATGGATCAATATCCGGAATGTTAATAAATGGTGGTGGAAAAGAACCTAGATGTTCTTGTAATGTGATGTTTCAAGATCTTGAAAGATAGTATTTGGAGATGTGGGGGGTGTTGAAAAGACTAATTCTTTTCTTTAGGTTGGTTAGATCTTGTTGGAGTCTTAAGGAGTTTCAAAAGAGTTATTTTAGGTGGTGATGAAGTTGGTGTACTTGTTGGTGATGAGGTAGGTGCTATAATGGAAGCATCTTGTGGTGAGTTATTTGTTGAGGATGAACCATTTGAGGTTGGTTTTGCTAAACAACAAGATCGGATACTAATCCGTGCGGATATCCTAGCATTTGATTGTGGTATTTTGGATGGTGGAAGTACAAAGGTTTGGATATCATGATTGTTTGTACTAGATGATTCTCTAAAGGGTTTTGGATGACATGATGAAGTGTGTTTGTGAGAAGGAGATGGAGTATGCAAGCATTTTGGGAGTTATATATATAGAAAAACAAAGCATTGTAATGAATGCTTGACCCAAAATGTGGATTAAAATCTAATGATTAGATATGAATTCAAGGCATGTGATCATGAGAACACAAGCATTAAAGAGCATACTCCCAAAAATGAAACAAATGTGGATTTTTCATCCAAAGTGAAAAAATAGAAGTTGAAAACAGCTTCGGTTACACGGATCCCACGGATCCTTCCCTTGAGGGATCCGTCCAGCATAAGGGCTGGGATCCGTGGGTCTGGTGTTTCAGGCAGCACAAAATTTTCCTTTTGGAAACATTTTTTCCTAGTGTGTGCCTATATGCAAACTATTTGGAGTTTCGGTTATCTCGACCCCTAAAAGAAATAGAAAATAAACTAGAAGTATAAAACCATCCTATTGAGATAACCCGAAAACACATATTTAGTACATGAGTACGTAATTTTGTGTTATCAATGCTCCTAATTCATTGTTGCTTAAATGAATGTACCCGAAAACACATATTAGTTATGTGTCCCCTTTAGCATTCAAAAGACATGAGATGCAATGAAAACGGTTTTTACTTTGTATTAATAATGAAAAAGCGATTTGTCCTAGACGTGAGAAATTGCTTTTGTGAAATTGATACGGGAAGGTATCATCTTTTTAGAAAACATTGTGAAAGTAGGCTTTCTTTAAAAAATAAGAAAACTATAAGTGTAAAAACTCATCTTGGGTTTTGAAAATTCCCGTATTGTTTGTGAGTTGTGCGTAAAATAGAAATCCTAGACTCAGAAAGAGGAAGGCTAGTGTTTACATACCTTGTAGAGTCAATTAAGTTACGACGTTTGTTCCATTAGACCAAGACCAAGCCGAAGTAGGTTGAATTGTTCCCGCTTCAACGGTTTGGTGAGGACGTCGGCTATGTTGTCTTCGGATGCTACCTTCTCAATAGAGATGTTCCCCTTTTGAACATTGTCTCTTAGGAAGTGATGACGAATCTCTATATGCTTTGTGCGAGAATGCAATACCGGATTCTTGCTTAAGTCGATGCCACCTTTGTTGTCACATAGGATGGCTATGTCGCTTAGATGGATGTCGTAGTCTACTAACGCTTGTTTCATCCATAGTGCTTGTTGGCATGCTTTGTTGCGGGGAGACGTACTCAGCTTCGGTTGTTGATATTGCAAGTGCCGTTTGTTTCTTAGAAAACCATGATGTTAAACAACATCCCATAAAAGTACATACCCACTTGTACTTTTTCTATCAACGTAATCACCTGCATGGTCAGAATCTGCATATACAATTGTTTCTACTCCCGTGCCCTTAGGATACCATAATCCTAATTGTGTTGTACCCTTAATATATCTAAATATCCTTTTTACGGCTTCTAGGTGTGATATTTTAGGGTCTTCTTGAAACCTAGCACATAAGCAAACACTAAACATGATATCCGGCCTACTTGCCGTGAGGTAGAGAAGGCTACCTATCATGCCACGATATTTAGTATTATCAACGGATTCTCCGTCCTCGTCTTTTGTGAGTTTGGTGTCGGATGACATTGGAGTCCTAATTGGTTTTGACTCTTCTAGACCGAATTTCTTTAACATCTCCTTGATGTATTTAGATTGATTAAAGAAGATACCATCTTCTACTTGTTTTATTTGTAGACCAAGAAAGAAACTAAGTTCTCCCATCATACTCATCTCGAACTCGTCATGCATGATTTTAGAGAAATCATCACACATGTCTTGACAAGTGGATCCGAATATAATATCATCTACATATATTTGTACTATGATTATATGTGACTCTCTTTTCTTAGTAAAAAGTGTGTTGTCAACTAACCCCATGGTGTAGTTGTGTTTAACTAGAAATGACTTGAGTCTATCATACCAAGCTTTTGGAGCTTGTTTAAGACCGTAAAGGGCTTTCTTTAATTTATATACATGTTTGGGTTTTTCAAAATCAATGAAGCCGGAGGTTGAGCTACATATACTTCTTCATTTATGAAACCATTTAGGAAAGCGCTTTTGACATCCATTTGATAAAGCTTTAGATCATTAGCACAAGCATACGCAAGAAGTATTCTTATAGACTCTAATCTAGCCACTGGGCTAGGTCTCATCAAAGTCTATTCCTCTTGTTGGTTATACCCTTGAGCAACGAGTCTAGCCTTGTTCCTAGACACTACTCCGTTTGCATCTAATTTGTTTTATAAACCCATTTGGTTCCTATTATGGTTTGATTACTAGGTGGAGGGACAAGTGTCCAAACATCATTAGAAACAAATTGATTTAGTTCTTCTTGCATAGCCATTACCCAACTTTCATCTTTTATGGCTTCTTGTGTATTCTTAGGTTCTAAGGTTGAAACGAAACAAAACAAGCTACTTTGGTTTTGAACTTGAGACCTTAATGTTCGTTCGTTTAGTTTTCCTATGACTTTATCTACGGGGTGATCTTTGGACTCTTTAATGTTTACTATTTCATCACTTAGAGGTTCTTCTTCTTCACTTATCTTTTTCTTTATTACTATGGCTTCACTTTCTATAATCTCATCATCGACAAGAGGTGGAGAGGGTTTGGGTGGACTTTCATCAAATTTTATATTTAATGACTCTTCTACCTTCATTGTTTCTTTGTTTAATATGACGTAAGCTTTGCTATTTGGCGAATAACCTAAAAATACCTTCGGTTGATTTAGGATCAAATTTTGTAAGGTAATCTTTAGTGTTAAGAATAAAACATTTACTACCAAAGACTCTAAAGTGATTTAACGTAGGCTTTTTGCCTCGAAGTAACTCATATGGAGTTTTTCCTAAGATTGGTCTAATCAAGACTCGATTGAGTAGGTACGTTGAAGTATCAACGGCATTACACCAAAATTTTTGAGGTATGGATTGTTCATTAAGCATGGTTCGACTCATTTCTTGTAGAGTTCTATTCTTTCTTTCTACTACCCCATTCGATTGTGGAGTGCGTGTGAGTAATACCATTAGCGTCACAAAAAGCTCCGAATTGCACTTCATTATCGAATTCCCTACCATGATCCGTCCTAATAGACACTATGGGACTTCCTAGTTGTCTTTGGATCTTTTTGCTTAATATTTCAAAATAGTTAAAGGTTTCCGTTTTGTTCTTTAAAATTTTGTCCATGTATACCTAGAGTAGTCATCCACTATTACCAAAGTGTAGTAGTTGCCTCCATAACTTTGGATAGCGGATGGACCAAATAAATCCATATGTAGTAATTCTAGACACCTAGTTGTGGACACCATGTTTTTAGCTTTATGACTCAAAAAATGATGTTCATATTTTAACTTAGGTAGATCTCTTACTAGATCTTTGGATGATAGCGATTGAAGAAGTCGCATGTTGGCGTGACCCAATCTTCGATGCCATAAGGTCGAAGTATCATCCATAGAGGTAAGACATAGTTTGTCTTTAGGTTCATTACCGATTTTAATGACATAGACTCCATGTTTCCTAATTCCTCTTCCTATGGTTATGCCATTTTTAAGTATCTTACTACCGGTTCCGGTAAAAAGTACATTGCACTTTTTATCACATATTTGTCCTATACTTAAGAGATTAAAGTTTAGGTTTCTACGTGACACACATCGTTAATGGTTAGAGATTTGTTAGAAATCGTACCTTTACCGATGATTCTACTTTTGCTATTTCCAAACACCACATTACCTCCATTAATGGATTCATATGTGGAGAATAGATCCCTATTGCCGGTCATGTGCCGCGTGCACCCGCTATCCTTGACCCATTCATCGGGGTCTAGGTCGACTTTTAAGCACACCTCGTCATTTGCCATAAGACAAATTTCTTCTCCTCCTCGTCGCCTCATTCCCACGTGCCGCTCACGAACGCCTTTTGATCATCCCGTTTGGACACTTACTAATAAAGTGGTTTGGGTCCCCACACTTAAACAAGTACTTCATCCTTTGGCTTCTCGTCCTCTTTGCTTTTCCGAAAGCCTTCTTATCGTTCATATGGTTGTTTTGACGTATCTCCCTTTCTTCTAAAGAACTTTAAGTCCCCTTTACCGCCAAGCTACTCTTCGTCGTCACTACCTCGAAGATGAGTTCTCCGCCTCATCGCTCGAAGACTTTTTGGCTTTAAGGGCAAGAGATTTGTGTTTCTCTTTCACCTTTGAGGCTTCGAAATCTTTAGCAAGGACAAGCTCGTAGACTTTTAGGTTGCCTATGAGTTCATCGGGGGTGAGGATTGTCAAATCTTTTGACTCTTCGATTGCCGTCACCTTGGATCTCCACTTTCATGGAAGTGCCCTTAGATATCTCCTAACATGGTTCGCTAGAAAAGATTCATCAAGTGCTTGTAAAGATGTAATAATAGTATTAAAGTTAGCAAATGAATGATCTATAGTTTCTCATCCGATATTGAAAATTGTTCATATTGTTGAACAAATAAATCAATTTTATTATTTTTAACTTGTTGGTTGCCTTGATGAGTTACAACTAAAGAATTCCAAATTTCTTTAGAGGTTTTAAGCATAGAAATTCTTTCGAATTCCTTTTTCGGTAAAGCATTATATAAAACCATTTTTGCTTCACTATTTTTAGAAAGCTTTTCTTCATTTCATCGTTTAGTTTATCATGAGGTATGTGAACTAAATTTCCTTTATCATCATTTGAGGTAGCCTCAAAATCACCTTCAACAATAATGTACCAAAGATCAATATCTTTAGACTTCACATATGTTTGGAATCTATTTTTCCAATATATAAAACCATTAGTTTCAAGTAGTGGTGGTCGTTGCATAGATTGCCCTTCCTTATAATTTTCAGAACCCATTGTGATCGAAAAGTTTTTAAAATACAATTTTATTTTAAAACTTTTATAAACTTAGCTCTTGATGCCAATTGTGGAAAACTAGAAGGGGGGTTGAATAGTTTTGCCGATTTAAAGTTGATTTCAAAAACTTTAGATTCGATATTATATGAAATCGTATGGATGTTGAGAGCGTGTAGATCTAATGATAATGCAAGCAAATAAATAAAGTTAAGGGATAGAAATGACACAACCGATTTATAGTGGTTCGGCTACAAGGTCACCTTCCTTGCCCTACTCCACTCCCGAGTCACCTACTCGAGAGTTCAAGCACTATGTCAACAAACTCCTTCACTTGGCGGAGAAGCCTTCAGAACGTTGCTTACACTTTTTCCGGTACAAAGCTAGATACCGAGTCCGTAGCACGGTGGACCAAACCACACAACTATTACACAACAAATATGTGAAATATCAAATACAAGATCTTCCTACTGAAATCTTGTGGAGGAAAAAATCAATCAAGGACCCCTTGCTTGGATGACTTGTAGAATGCTCGTGATCTCGCCTTAGAGAAGGACCTATATGAGGATCACAAATAGAAAGAAAGAAGAACAACTCTCTAGATCAAGTGATCTATATGTTAGAAGAGAATGAGAGTGTATGAGAGATTTAGTAAGAAGAGGGGTGAGTTAGAATGAAGAAATGGCTCTCTATTTATAGGCAAATTTCTCCTCTGCTCCACGGATCCCACGGATCCCTTCCACTTGGGATCCGTCTAGTGTAATCCTAGGGATCCGTGGTACGCTCCTCTTTGCCCATGGGTTTTTTGGTTATGGGTCATGGGTTATGGGTTGGTCCATGGGTTTTCTTTAGATTCAATGTATCTAAGTATACATTGTATCAAGTCTTCTTTGGTATGGGTTAAGATCCATGGGTTATGGTTTTTACCCATCCTAATAAACTATTACAACAAATGCTTAATTATTACATTTTTGTATTTAAATGGCTATATGTAAATGCTTTACAAAAAATAACATGTATCCTTATAATTATACTTAAGATAACATTACATTTGTTATCAACAAAACACAAAGAGATCGCAAATATTAATAAACGTTTTTACGGTTTATTTGTATTAACAGTTTCCTTTCCGTTTGTTTTTTGTATATATATCTTTTGCAAAAACCCAAAAACATCTTAAAACACCAAACATTCTTCCTAGAGTGTTTACAAAACCTAAAAGTTAAAACCAACAAACAAACCCGAACGCAATTGTTACGTCGGCTCCCTCAGAGTACACCTATACACGGGTAAACGGAAGTCTTGACATTAAATTGCAGACTGAAGAACGATCCACTCTTCTTTCCCGCTCCGCTGCGCGTACTTTTGGGAGCTACCGAGCCCGGTTAGCTAAGGTTACAAAAATTTGTGTTTTCAAAGTTTTCTAAATATAAAAACCAAAAGATTTTCCTTTTTCAATTTATTTTTCCTTTTGATTTTTGATTTGAATTTTTTAGTGCAAGCGCACTCGTTCTCAATCACAACATAATCGAAATCGTAGAATAGACGTACCCGAGTTACGTATTATCATTGAAGAACCCGTCATCATGGCAGATACTCGGACGATGATCGAGTACTTACTTCAAGCTCCAGTACACGGCTACGGTGATGCTATCGTTATTCCACCACTTGATACCGAGAATTTTGAACTAAAAACGAATCTAATTCAATTGGTTTCAAATAAACCTTTTTGTGGTTTAGATCATGAGGAGCCCTACGCACACCTCCGTTGGTTTAATCAAGTTGCTTCTACGATAAACTTTCGGGGCATCACTCATGAGTCAGTTAAATTGAGATTGTTTCCATTTTCCCTTGAGGGGGCAGCCCGGAATTGGCTAGAAAAAGAACCCCCTCAATCAATTACAACATGGGCCGATCTTTCTAAAAAGTTTGTGAATCAATTCTTTCCTCCTTCGAAAATTACAATGTTATGAAATCAAATCATTAATTTTCAACAAAAATTCGATGAAAGTTTTGGAAAAGCATGGGATAGATTCAAGGAACTTTTACGTAAATGCCCAAATCATGGTTTTACCGATCTTCATCAGATTGATACGTTCTACAATGCTTTAACGTCGTCCGATCAATATTCGCTTAACGCAGCCGTCGGTGGTAATATCTTGAGTCGTATGCCCGCCGATATTAGAACGATTATCGAAAATAAGTCAAAAGTTGTCTCGTCTAGAAACCGACCGGTTGTTTCTAAGATTACTACTAATGATAACTATGTTCAGAGGAGTGAGTTGAGTGGGCTGACTGACCTTACTCATGCTATTAATTCGTTGATGAGAGAGTTTAAGAATCTGAAATCCGAACCAGTCAAAGCCGTTACCGAAACATGTGTTATTTGCGGTGGTCCTCATCCATACTATAATTGTCAAGCCACCGATGGCGATCTCAGAAATGCTTCCGTAGCTTCTGCTAATCCGGTTCAACATCAGAACCAAGGATACCGTGCCAACCAAATGGGACCACCCGGTTTTGCACCCGTTCCTCAACAAAACCAAAACCGTTATCAAACTCAATCTTACAATCAAAACCGAGGAACTAATCTCAATCATGGTAATAAAAACTACCAAGCTCCTCCACCTCAAGTTTATCAACAACAATATCAAGCACCTCATCAAGTTGCTCTGAACAACGATTTTCTAACTTACATGAAGAATTCCGATAACACCATTAAAAGTTTTCAAACTCAAATCACCAGTATGAGGAATGATTTCAGAAGGGAAATGGAAGCTACGAGTAACAAGCAGATGAGTGAAATGAGGAATATGATGGCTAGTTTCTTTCAAGCCAATCAAGCTTCTACGTCTTATTCTCAACCCTCGAGTTCTAGTACTCTTCCGAGTATTACGATTCCCAACCCGAGAGGTGACATGAAAGCGATCACTACCCGAAGTGGTGTTGCTTACGATGGACCCACGGATCCTACCACTATTTCTTCTTCTCTGTCTCGTGTGGTAGACCGTGAGACCGAGGTGACGAAGGACCCGGTGCTTCCTACTAATAAGGGGAGTACCGAGAATGTCCAACCCACGGTTGTCCCGACGTCTGAACCAAAGGATGCTTCTGTTAGTGCTGAAAAGACTAACCGGAAAACGACACTTCCGTACCCGTCAAGGATGAAGGATCAAAAGCAACGTGAACAAGCAAATCTTCAAATGGAAAAATTCTTTCAAATATTTCAAGATCTTCACTTCGAAATTAGCTTCGCGGATGCTCTTCTTCTCATGCCTAAGTTTGTTTCGACACTAAAAGGATTGTTAAGTAACAAAGAGAAAATTGTGGATTTGGCAAAAACGTCTTTAAATGAGAATTGTTCGGCGGTTATTCTCAAGAAACTTCCCGAAAAGTTAGGTGACCCCGACAAGTTCCTCATTCCGTGTGATTTTCAAGGAATTATTCAATGCTCCGCCTTGGCCGATCTTGGCGCGAGTATTAATTTGATGCCGAAATCAATTTACGAAAAGCTTTCATTGCCCCCACTTACCCCAATGTGTATGACCCTCGAGCTAGCCGACCGTACTATGACAAAACCAATCGGTATAGCCGAGGATGTTTTTGTTAAAGTGGGGACGTTCGATTTCCCCGCGGATTTTGTTGTAGTTGATTTTGATGCCGACCCTCGTGTGCCCCTTATTCTCGGAAGATGCTTCTTAAGGACGGGCCATGCGTTGATTGATGTTTATGAGGGAGAAATCACTTTAAGAGTTGGAAAAGAAGCCGTCACGTTTAACGTTAACCATACTTCTAAATCTTTAACCTACCAATATGATGTGGCCAAAATTAATGACACCGAGGTGACAAAGGACTCGGGAATTCCTACTAATAACGGAAGTACCAAAAACGTCCAACCTCCGGTGGTTCAAAAAGTTGGGCCTAAACCATCAAGAATTGATCCGAGTCTTTCACGTTTTACGGTTAAGAGTTTATCGACTATAAGTGCTGAGCAAAGGAAGAAACTAGAAAAGGAGACTACAACGGTTGTGGTGGAAAATGCTAGCTCTAAGAGCACACCACTTGTCCCACCTCCGCTTTCTGTTTGTTGTGTTGAACTTAAGAACGTCGAGTTTTCTTTGAGTGGCAATCCCACTCCTTCCTCTAAAATTTTGGAACTTTCTAACTCTTCCCCGTCTCTCACTACGGAAAGTGACTCCATTTGGGAAGAGATCGATGCTTATATTAACGATGACTTAATTATCGTTGAGATTGATGATGCTACTTTTGACCCGAAGAAGGACATCCTTTTACTTGAAAAATTGATATATAATGAGCCGTCTTCTTACCCCCCTCCGGATGATGTTTTTGAACCTATACCGTCTCGAACTGATGATTCTATAATGGAAGAAATTGAGGCTTATTTGAATTCCGATTCAGTTTGACCGGAAATTGATTATGCCGAAATTAACATCGAGGAAGATATTCGTTTGATTGAAAAAATGCTTTATGGTGACTCTTATATCCCTCCGGATGATTTTGAAAAAGTTGAGCCGTCTCTTAATTCTTCTTATATCGATTCACTTCTTGAGGAGTTCGTAGATGAACTTGCTCCCACCAACTCGATTTTGTCCGAGAATGAAGAAAATGAATACGATGATCCGTTTTTCCCGAAGAAAGATAAAGAAGTAAAGATTTCGACTGATGAGCTTATTGATTCCGAGATCCCACGACATTTTTTATCTGAGAGTGCTTTCTTTTCTCGTGAGGATTTTCACGTAGATGATACTTTGATTTCATTCCTCTCCGAGGACAAGATTTTTAACCCTGGGATACTTATTGGAGAGGACATTTATAAAACAAAAGTTAACCGGAAAAAGGATCCTCTCTTGGATGCCTTCATGTTTGAGCCTTTAAGAAACACCTCTCTGTACCATGAACTCCCGTCTTCTATGGATTCGTCTCTCTTAGATCCGTCATCCCGACGTCCGCCCGCAAAACCACCGGATGATAGATCACTCTTTCTTGAAAAACCTTTTGTGAGTTTGGGAGGATTTAACCTTTATGTGCTTAAGCCCGACATTTTCTTTCCCTCCCAACCCACCCATTCTCTTTCTCTTCGGAGTGAGGCTACCATCTTTGATCCGTGTATCCTTCCCGCTTGTTTCCCCAAGGACAAATGAATTCGGGGACGAGTCAGGCTAGCGACTCGGTGAAGAAAAACAGTAGCGCTTTGTGGGAGGCACCCCATGCTTATCTCTATCTTCTTTCTATTTTCTAATAAGTGACGTGAAGGGGTTAGCCTCTTCGATTTCTTGTGTTTGGTTGTTTGTGATGTTGTGTGTAGGATTTTCCTGATATGAAGACTCTCGTGCTCAAAGTTTGTCATTTTCTCCACTCGAGTTTCATGATCGAGGCTTATGGAAATCCGATATCCTAATCTTATCGACTAACGTTTATCTTTAAGCATACTTAATAAACGGCTTTTAGATTTTCGTTGATACCCTTACCTTTAAACATTGAGGACAATGTTATGTTTTAGTCTGGGGTGGGTAATCTTCGATTTGATTTGACCGCACTTGCTTATTTTTGTCGTGTTTCTCTCGTAACCCCGTTTTTCCTTAGAAAATGAAAAAATTGTGCAAAAATGTGAAAATTTAAAATTTTTGTAAGCTTTTGTTAGTTTTATGATTGAAAAGTCTTTGCGAGTTTCTTAGAAGTTACTTTAAATATGCGTTTTTATTGAAATAGTCTTTGCTAATTGCTTAGACAAGAGGCTATAAAATGCGATTCTAGCTCACAAGGCCAAGAATTTGCAAGTCTCCCGGAGTGATTTTAAATATGCGAAGCTTAAACAAGAATTTGCTAGTTTCTTATAAGTGATATTATTTTACGAAGCATTTGCTAAGTTAATATATGTTTTGACACCTTGTTGACTTTCCGCTGGTGAGAGTAGGAATGGAATTCTGACTTGACTGGGCGTGTTGAGCCCTAGCTTGTTCCCTTAACCATAGATAATCTAAAAATTATCGGCTAAGCATCCGCGGATCTCATTATTTGGGATTTTAAATTTGCGGAGATCGAAGAATGATAGAGTTACTTATGAGTTTAGATGCTAAGCGTGGAGTAGTTGGTTCTCTTTAGAGCCCATCGAAGGTACTTATGGCTTTTTGTTCCCACAAGATTGTTTCACCCCATATATGTTGAAATAATAATTAGAGATGTCGAGTTTTTGACGATAGTTAGTTCTTTATTCTTCTTTAGAGAATCCTTGCCCATGAGAGTTGGTACATCAGGTCTGTCAGTGTTGCGGTGTAATAGACAACTGATTCCTGATAGTTTGCAGCTATTGTTTCTATTGTTATAAAAGCCGTAGGATTCGGAGTTTGGCACAAAATTAACATGAAATAAAGCCCAAATGTATTAAAGTTGAAAAATCCAAAGCCAATAAAGTTTTCTATGTCTGACGGTACCCCCGTTGTCATGGACTTCTAAAAAGGTTGAGGAAAAATCCAAAGTCATAATAAGACTTCTGATAAAACGGTAATCCCGTTGAGTTAGTGGTTGAAAAGACCAAGGGCCTAAATTTCAAAAATGCAAATGTGCTGAAATAAGTGTTAAGCCAAACTTTGAATCCGGGAGATATCTCCCTAAATCGTGCGAAATTAGGACCTTGATGTGGACCTCATTCTTGTGTGCAATGGTTTTCGAGGGAAGGTGGATAACTAATTATCGACTTAGATTTATATCTTTATCGGAATAAAAGTTATCGAAACGAGAAACTTGAAGAAATTCATTTCTCACAAAAATAAAAAAATCTAGAGGAAAATAGGAAAATGGGAGCAAAAGGTAATTACACAAGTAACTTCCATGGGTAGTGTTAGCATCTAAAATCATATTTAACAATGATTTCAATTTTACGCTTAGTTTGGGGACTTGTGAAAAATCAGGGACGATGTATTCTATCCGTATGGTCACTTCACGTTGTGTTGTGTTTCCTACTCCGTGATCCTAACGTGTTGATTGAAAAATGTTGGAGTTATTGATCGACATGAAAGTTCAACAAACCGTCACTCATAATTGATAAGTGCTTAAACGTAATATCTATATGTGAAATAAAAGGTAAACGGGGCGTTTTTAGAATTAAGATTTTCTTAATCTCTTTTGAGAAATCTTTGCTACTTCTTCATAGGTTTAGTAGAAAGAGATTGAAATCCTTGGTTTTAGAAGCGTGAGTTGATTGCATTGCGTGGGGACATGACAATGGTCTCGACTGGGGTATTTTGATATGTTCTAAAACACATATCATTTCTTTATCAAATCAGACCCAAAATAACCGAGAAAAGAGCCGTTTGTATAATATTTGTTGTTTTCTTGAGTTTATGCTTGTGCGAGAATGCGGGTATGTCAAAACACATAAAGATAACAAAATCGGATAAAGCAGAACACGAGAGATAAAAGAGTGCTAAAAGGCAGGCGAGAAGGTGAGAATTATTGCATTTGTGAAGGTTTCTATGCTAAAGGATGATTTGTGAAGGATATGATCAAGTTCACAGGGGTGCGAGAATCAGTCACTGAACTTTCATCAAATGCGAGAATACACACTTGAAGTTTCATAATTTACATAATCAGTCCTTGCTTATTTGAAGAATGACAAGAATGGCCCTTGGATCACTTTGAGAATTTACATGATTGATCTGGATTTTTAGTTTGTACATCTTTGGTCCCTAAATTACACATGGATCCAATATTCATCCTAAAATAACCTTGGTCCATTAATATTACCCAAAAGCCCAATCCCACCCACGGTCCAAATTCCTATACCGGCGGCTAAGCTTAATTAACCGCTTATACCAATCCGGTCAATGAGTCACAAACGAAATAATATTAAAATCCCAGCCTGAAACTTTTCCCCAAATACCAGACACTAAGAACCCTAATCTACCCCTTAGTCAATTAGTCAAAATCATTACAATTGGAGGATAAATCCGTACTTACATGCGACACATGTATTTTACCCAGGTCACTGATCCATATGTCAATCACCCAAATCCTCTCACTGATTGGTTGAGTATCGTGGCACTTGATCCGATGGTTAAGATGGATTGAAGATTGATGGGAAGTGATCCAAGGGACACAAATGATCGAGAAGAAAGCAGATGAATCCTTCCAGACCTTCAGAGCTCAAGGCGTGGCTATAAATACCACTCCTCATTGGCAGTTGTTCTCACTTTTCAAACCTTTTTATTTTCGTAGCTATTTGTATTTTTAATTCAATTTTATTGTTTTAAAGTATTATTCGGTTTTGTAATTCCTTATTGTAATCTCAACTTTAAGTTTTTAATGAAATTTAGTTTTTATCTTAAAATCCTTGTTTGAGTTTTAATGTTTCTTATTTGACTTATTACTTGTAGTTTGATTCATCTATTGAGTTTAAAAGTTATTTGCGGCTTGTTCTCATTTTTAATCAAAAATACAAAAAAAAAAAAAATCAAAAATAGATAAAAAATAAAAATACTTAAATCTATTTTATAGCTTCAAACCTTAGCTCGATTACTTAAGCTCATATAAGCTTTTATAGCTTATTGTGAGTTTAGTTACATTTACATCCATCACTCAATCAAATCATTATCTCAGTCAACAAAAGTCAAGGTTGCGAGAATTGATCCGATTTCTTTGATATGGAGTTGGATTTGGGTTGATTTAGTATAATTTGGGGTTGAAATCAGTAGGTTAGTGGTTACTTGTGTTGTATGGCAAGCCATTGTGGCTAGGACTTTTGTAAGTGTTTGCTTGCTATCTCAATTATGTCAATTAGCATAAACTGTTTTAGCTTATATTTTAGTTGTAGTATGCGCATAATTTGGCTGATATATTGTTGTTAGATCTGTTCTAGTGTTAGTTATTGATTAGGTATTAGAATCTTCTAAGTAGATTGCATAATTAGTTAGATAATCTAGTGTTTGGCATAGGTAATCAGTTGGTGATCTAGAGGTGATTAGAGGTTGGATTTGTAAAGGTTAGTCTTATTAGATCTTATAATAGTCATCTCAGTCATTCATTTTCATCCTAGTATAGAGATAGTCAAAATTGCATTTAATCGCTTTTAGTGTTCATATCTGTTTAAATCAGTTAGTGAAATCATACATTTAGGTGTTAATATAGATAAGACAACTTGCATTAGGTCTATTTCATCATTAAACATCATTTTTAGTAAGAATCATAAGCTCAAATCTCATATAAGTCAAATTACCATTTTAGGTTAAAGTCAAAAGTTGAAAAAATGATTTCAACCAAACTTTGTTGATTTTTCATGGATTCAATTTTGAGTCAAAATCATTGAAACTTTGGGATTTTCAAGTTTAGTTGGTCTATTTTTGAAATCTGATTTTTAAGGAATTTTTGGAAACTGTTTTAAGCACTAGCTAAGCTCTTAAAATTTGATTTGCACTGTGTCACTTCGGCATTAGCTGAGTCTAAGCAAACTTCTTTGCAAACCTTGCATAAGTCTCATTTGAGCTTTTTTTTGCGAAATATGATACGATTGATCCTTGGTTGGTGGTCTTGAGGACCCACAGATCTGATTCACATTAGCTTATTGAATAAGCGTGCATTAGCTTAAGATAGGGGATTAGGCCTGTTTGGTTTTAGTGGTTAATTAGCATCAAATCTTAGTAGATTGCTCATTAGAGATTGAGAGTAGTTGGATTTAGCTAGTTTTGAGTAGTTTTAGCATAATCTTTTATACGTGTTCAGTGGTGCCTTCAGAGCTTTTTAGCTTATTCTAAGTGCTTATTCTCAAGCGGTTGCATTCAGCTTCAATATCTTACACATAAGCATAAGTTTTATATTTTTATAAACTTAGAATATAATTTTAGACTTTTCACGAAATTTTGATTTTTCCGATTACTTCTTACTATTTTTCTTATTTAAAATCGGAGTTTTAAATCCTTTTTAATTAACTTTTATACAAATAAATCGAGAAAAGCTTAAAAAAAAAATAATTTTTCAATTTTCCTAGATTAAGAAAAATATAAAAAGCAAAAAAAATATTTTTCCATATTTTTCCTAGTTCAAATTATAATTTTTAGCAATTTAATTAGTTTTAATTAGTTTTTAATTCAAATAAATTCCAGAAAAATCATAAAAAATTAGTTTTAATTCTTAGTTAATTTTCAAATTGCATTTTTAGTTTAAAAAGTAATTTTAGATCATATTTAGGATTTAGATTAGACGTGGTTGCATTTTATTTACGTTTCATTTATTACATTTTAGTTTTATTCGCGTATTTAGGATTCCCCGTAGTGTAATCTCCCTTTTATGCTTCCCTTGCCCCATAGTTTAGAAAACATCAAATTATCCCCTTTCCCATTCAAATCCGATGTCGCTGACGTGAGTTGGAAAATCCATTCAACCCTCGTTCGGAACGATCTCGGTGCTCAAACCTAACACGTTTGAGTTACCCCATATACTACACACTTCTATTATTGGTTTCCATAACGAATCACTAAGCCTCTGATCCATAGGTTGATAGCAGCAGAGAGAGTCTTCTTAGCATGTGGAGGTAGATGATCTAGGTGACCTTGGAGATTCAACAAGTAAAAATCTTCAAAGTCATTAGGGTACAAGTTCTTGAAGTCATTTTCCTCTATGACATGTTCTTTAAGATCTGATCTGCGGAGGACAATCTTCTTCTAGTAATCATACCTATACATTGGGAAGATCTCTACACTGACAACACTTAAGATACGCATGTGCGTACGTGCAGCCCTACGACTCACTTCAGCACCGTGTCTGTCAATGTAGAAGCATTGTTTGTGAAACCACTAATGTGAAATACCATAAGAAGCAGTAATGTTATACTCGTACTCCTTTTCTGCCCAAAACTGATCAGGAACCATTTGCTCTAAACTAGCATCAGGATAGTGTGTCACTTTCATCTTGGAAATTGACAGTGCAGGCCTGCTACCCTTGTTGCCGAAGCGCAAATATTCAAGATCCTTGTTGAAGAAGAACTCAGATTGTATTGTGACTTGACCGGGTGGACCTCCGAGTGGAAGAGGCTTGCTGATGTCGTACTTGAGTATGTTATCATCCACCTGATCAGTTAGAAGTTTATAGCATTCTTCCATTTGGTATTGCATCCTCCGAGTGGAAAAGCCTTAACAATTCCATAAGCAGGACCCTCCAGATCTTTCGGTGTAAGGGTTGTGATCCCTTGCTGCTCGCAATACCATTTGATGAAGCTTCCCATGTCACCGGTTATATCAAGAAGTGAGTTCTCTGGTGGAGTTACATGTTTAGCAGGAATGACACTTGCCCAGTTGTGTTCAGGAGTATGTACATCAGATGCAGGGATGAACCAAGTTGGTTCTGCAGTGGCAGGTCTTGCTTCCTTCCACCAATCTTGAGTCATTTCTTTAGTGGGAGCAAACCAGGTTGATCTAGAAGTTTCTGCTCTGTCTTCTCCCACAAATGTTCTCCACCAGTCTCTATTCAGATTCACTTTTGGAATGTGCTTATTCGTGATATCTTCTTCGTCTGAATCTGATTCCCAGTTAAGTATGGACTCTTAATTCATTACAAAATTTTCAGGAATGGGAGAGACTGAAGGTTTGTATCTTGTGTCGAACGTTGTCAAGTTGCGTGTTCCATAGATGTGGCAGACTTTGAGGAGCTTGGGCTAGCAGAAGATCTTGGTTGACCAGATGATGGTGGATGAGGAGGTGGAGGATTATCCTTGCTAGGTTCTGTAGTTTCTGAAGACCCTGTGGCTCCAAATGATCCTGCAGCTCCGGGTGGTGGAGGAGGAGGTGTCTGTAAAGGAGACCCATGTGGTGTCTTTGGGGAATCTTGTCTCCTCTTTTTCTTACGTTTGTTTTCAGCCACATTCTCCACAAACTGAAAGTAGTTGTCATAATCAATAGACCTCTGAAGAGCTTCATACAGCTGCTTATGTTCATCATGCCCCTTGTATTCGTCTGTCTCATACATTCGTTGCATGAGAATCTCTTTCAATTCAGAGGTGGGAAAATATATGAAACATGCATGCAGAGGTGCTTTCATTGCCCAATCCACTGCCTCTTTAACATGTTCATCTATTATGTTCTTCACCTGATAATCAAAGTTGAGATTCTCTTTCTTGGACAGACGAGAGCCGTGATGTTTAACTACTTTCGGCAGGTTATGTTGTTCCAGAGCTGCAATTCGTTGTGGAGCATCTTTTAATCGCAACTCTATACTTGTGCTTGTAGGTGGTGGTGGTGGGAGTGCACTTGTAATGATGGTTGTTGCTGCTGAGGTTGTTACAGGAGGTGGAGTTGCTGTTGAGGTTGTTGGTGTAGGAATAGACATTGTTGGAACAGTAGATATGTCTTGTTGAATCGTGACCAAAACCATAGAGACGACCTCTTTCTCATCATTTGTCTTTTCAGCTTCAGCATCAGTATCAGCAGGTCTTTCTTCAATGAATTGGTCTCCAAAGGTGTGATCATGTTCAAAGTTCTGAAAAGATGATAGGGTTCCTGTAGAGCTGTTTGGTTCCTCCAGGCGTGTTTGGTTGTATGGTTCTATGTTTAAGGTTTTCTTGAACACTTGGGTAAGCATTTAACATGAAGTCATCTGCAGCAAAACTACTATCATGAGAAATAATCTCCTTTTCTTTATTCCCTAAATCAGACCCTTCACCTTTACCAACTTCAGTATGAGTCTCGGTCTGGACTTCCGGCTCATTCACATCTACATTACCACCTTGGTATCCTGACACTATGAATCAGTGTCACTAGACTCTACATTGAGTTCAGTATTCGGAAAATGTTCCACTTCAGCTTCCATCGACTCTGTCGCTTGTGATGATTCAGTGCTACGCTTCTGGAGAATGTATCTAGATGTGGTCTTATGAGCTGGTGGGGAAATGTTCAATAATGTCTGAGCAAACTGTTCAACTTCTTCAATACCCTTCCCCTTGCCTTCAACTGCTGGAAGAGATTGATGTTTCCCAGAGTCTGGTTCTTGTATTGTCACACTCTTCCTAGAACGTCTTGCACACTCCTCGAGCTCCTTTAAGCTCTCTTCCACGCCCTTTTGAAGGTTAAGATCATCTAGATCTTGTAGGGTAGGTTCGGTTCTTGGTTTCTTAGACCTTTTTCCCTTTTCCTTGTCGCCTTTTCTCTTTCTTTTACCCTGAACAGACGAATCATCAGTAGTAGGCTTGTCCAGATGTTTCTTCGGAAGAGTAGCATAAAAGGATTTGGAGGTTTTGGGTATTGGTTTTGATTCTTGGTTGACTTTGTTGGGGTAGGAGTAGGTGATTCACTGGTGAGAGACTTGGCCACCTTCTTCAAATAGTCTTAATAATATGTGGCATTAACTATATCATCCGTGAGGAGAGCATCAGGTATCACCTTTCCAAAGATTTCATGTTTCGAGCCTTTAGCCACAAACTTAAGATTCCCGAGAACATGCTCTTTTGTGGCCAGGTGAAGTGCATAGCCCATTCTTGGGTGGAACTGGTGCTTGGCTTGAAGATGTTTAATGATTAGCTTAGAGAATCGGATACTTGGTCAAACCGCAATTAGTTAAAACTCAACTTATCAAATCTCAATCCTCAAACCACAAAGTAAGTCAAAACGCAACAGGCCAAATCGCAATTGCCAAAACACAGGACAAATTGTCAAATCGCAACATTTTAAATTTTTTTGGCATGGTGGGTCCTACGATTTATAATAAAATATTATTCAATTATCAAATCACAGGAATTGCGATTTGACTCAAATCGCAACTTTGTTTGACCAGTCCCAACAATTGATCAAAACGCAAACACATTAATTCTGTCAAAACGCACCTTAGAAATATATCTACCAAATCGCAACCAAGATCATTTTAACAAAACGCAATTACGAACAAGTATCAAACCGCAACTAACAACATTATTCTTAAATCGCAACTAAGAATATTTTGTCAAACCGCAACTAACAACATTTATATTAAATCGCAACTAAGAACATATAATCAAATCGCAACCAAGAAGCACAAACTAAACCTCAACCAAGAATATTTTAACAAAACGCAACCAAGAACCTAACTTCAACAACTCCTAATCACGATTCATGGTACATAACAATTCAATCTATAGTTGGGTAAATAAGGTAACTGCAACACTAACATAAGCCTCCTAGTTGACACCTAACAGTAACAAGCATACCATTAATCCTCTAACATGTCGCGACAGTAACGACAAAACCTCAAATCAATTGGTCAAGTCAATCAGAGCGATGGAGACTAACTCAACACTCAAAAAAACAATTACAACATCAATTGACACTAAACCCAACGATTAAACACAAAATAAAACACAAACCTATGATTAGTTGGTGAATCGGCTAGAAAACCTGATCAATACAATTAATGAGCAAGTTTTAGGATCATGATATTACAGCATACAATTAACAAATTGATATGGAGCATAAAGAACCAATCATACCAAGGATGGGTGCACACAAGCTGTCAAAGAAGGATCAAATCGCAACTAAGAATGAGAGAGTAAAGTGGGCAGTGAGTTTGACTAAGATTGAGAAAGTTTGACCGGACAAATTGCAAACCTATATATACCTTAAGGTTTCAAGTTTCAAGGAATGATAGAATTGGTCCTTCAACTTATCAAAACGCGGTCCCATTTTCTTTACCAGTTTCATGTTTTGGCAACATTGGCCCTTTACATTTCATAAGGTTTATGAGTATTATGTTTAATTTCAGTTTGGTCCCTCTCTTTTCATTTTCTGAACACATGGGCATACAAGAGACACTAGGGAGCAAATCAGAATAACGTATCGGCACAAATGGACCTCAAATATTTGAAAATCTAGGAAACAATTACCAGGTAGCAAACAAGTCCCTATATTAACACATAATTGACACATGAGATCATCTATAATTTGATGCAAGATTGACGCCCCCTCAAATATGGAAGCCAGGATAATATACAATGAGTTGAAGCCGCTCGTCAGATGTCATAAATTTTGAAAATCAACTCTCCACCTTAATCAATGACCCGATTACAAGTAAAACAACTGCAGTCATTGATTGAGTATGAAAAATTTATGCACACTTGAGTCCAATTGATTCAATGACACCCTCTAACAACCACGTGAAAAACAAATACTTTTCTGACAAATCATAGACTGAAAAATATTTGTATACGCATGTTTTGAAAAATAAAACTTATGACCTTCTGCTCGAACTTCATCTAAAGACCCGTGTCATTATTGAATGACATTTCTAGGACCGTAGATGTTATCGATACCAGAAGACATGCCTTGAAAAACAATTTTTAGTATTTTTCAATTTTTCAAATTTTTATGGATTTTTAAATGATTAAGATATATACAACGAGGAAAATAAAATAGAGTATAACAGTGGTGTAGATACTCTCATAGGTAGTTTGTTAAAGCACGAGTCCTGAGCTGAAGTGTTCAGGAGTCATAGTACATGTGCATCAATTCTGACATTCCTGAGCTCCTGAACCAGGAGACATCTGTTCTTTAGGTACCCAGACCTTGAGTCTTTTCTTGATGGAATTGATCAATGTACCTGCAATTGAGTGAGGAACACCTGCACTAACATAACATGTATGTTTGCATTTATGTGGGTTAGAGACAACAATAATCAAACTCTTGGTAGTTTCACAATCAACCTTGGTTTTGCCATCGATGGTAAAATTGTTGGTAGGTATCCATATAAGTCCAATATTATTAAAAATTCTACCAGTCGGTATCCACTTAAGGCAAGATCTAGGAGTGTTTAACTTCTTAGGCACAATGGAAGATTTATCCTTATTCCTAGTTTCTGAGGCTTTATCAGTAAGTGTTCTTCTAGGAGAAGAATTAGGTTTGTGACGCTTCTTCTGCGCAGTGGAAGACATTTTCTTATTACTAGTCTTAGGAGGTTGGATGTGTCGATCGTGTGCAAGTTTTAAAATTTATAAACACGATTTATCCGGGTAATTACTTTAACACATACGAGCAAGTATACTCGTTCGTGATAGCAAAGGTGGGTAAGTCGAGATCGTCCCAAGGGATTTGCGTTTAATTTGTTAAAATGTTTGAGACAAGAAAGCTTGTCAAGGCTTCCTTCAAAGTGATGCTTTTATAAAAATCCAAATTAAAGAAACATATATTTGTGTGAAGTCCATAGTCAATTATAAAGAGTGTTCATGAAATCTTGGTGTAAACTTGATGCAATGCACAAATCATAAGAAAATGATTCCTAATCCATGGTTTATGTTTTGTAAAATCATTTTAAGAACAAAAACACATAGTTAATCCTTTCGGTCCTTAGCCCAATGATTATTCTTTAGAAAATCCATTTGTTTGTAAAAGATTCTTATTCAACTTGCTCCTACGACTCTTTCGACATTTTAGTGATGAAATCGTTTCTAGTCTTGTTTTAACAAGTGAATATGATGAGTGTCAATCACCATATCCCCATACTAGTTTGCCACTAACGTTTTGGAATAAAACATAAAAGAAATCCTTTCGGTTCTTTATCTTGAAAAGTTTTACCAACAAATCAAACAAGACTAGTAGTTTTTCCAACAAACTCATTAAACAAGATCATTTACATGCATCAGATATAAGAACACTCCTACAATTTCCTACATCCTTACACACAAGTATATTCAAAAATTACTCCATTAAAACCATAACATAACACAAGTAGTAATCATGTAATTCATATAATTCAATAGAATAGAGATTCATGACAAAGTTCACAAGAATACCTAAACTTCGGATTACAAGAACAAGAAAATTGTGGAACTATAGCAACCACACGCCTCCAATCGTCTTAGACTACCCGTACAACTCCAAATGACTACCAAATGGTTGAGAATTGTTCTCACCACACTCCTGGACGTTTTATAGAAGAAATATGACTTTTGGGATGAATAAATATGGTTGGTAATAGTATTGGTGTAAGCCTATTACTCTTTTAGTTGTGTCACACTAAACTACTAAGTCTAGGTGCATTATATAGCTAGGAACCCTTTACCAACATGCCAAAAACGTCCACAATGAGTTAATAACTAGAAATGATCGGACTCCCATGATTAATGGAAGTTATGGCGTCAATAAATGAGAGAAAGTGTAACTGCATCATCTCCAGCCGGATCGGTTGCGACGCAGCCAATCCGGTTGCATTATGACCATTTCCCAGCCGATCCGGTTGCGGGCTCCGACCGATCGGCTGGGAGCCTTCCGTACAGCCTATGTTGACTGTGGAAAACTAGAAGGGGGGGGGGGGTTGAATAGTTTTACCAATTTAAAACTTCCTTTTAATCTATTTAGATTGACTTATGACAAAATATTTGGATGTGTGTGTTGGATGGTGATAAACAAGCATATAAAGGTAAGTAATGAAAAGATAAGAGTAAGAAGCACAAAACCACAACACGAGTATTTATAGTGGTTCGGCTACAAGGACACCTTCCTTGCCCTATTCCACTCCCCGAGTCACCTACTCGAGAGTTCGTAATCACTACACCAATCTCCTTATGGCGGAGAAGCCTTCACAACGTCGCCTACCCTTTTTCGGTGCTAGGCTAACCACCGGGTTCTTTCACTCCAAGGTGAACCACACCTACACAATGTCACCTACCCTTTATAAGGTACTAGGCTAAGTACCTAGTTCTTTCACTCCAAGGTGAACTACACCTTCACAACGTCACCTACCCTTTATTAGGTACTAGGCTAAGCACCTAGTTCCATTACAATGGAGGAACTACTACCACACTACACCAACGACTAATCCCAAAGGAGATCTACTCCTTTACAACATCATCAAGGATATCAATATCCTTGGATCTAATACTAGGCTATCTTGTACATCGAAACACACTATATCGAATGTACATCTAAGGCACCTTTCACTAATGCCTTTGACTAGATCTACAAGACACCTTTCACTAATGTCTTGTGTCTTCACTTCGAAGCACCTTTCACTAATGCTTCTTTGTCTTGACTTCTAAGCACTTTTCACTAATGCTTCTTTGTCTTGACTTCTAAGCACCTTTCACTAATGCTTCTTTGTCTTGACTTCTAAGCACTTACCACAAGTGCTTATCCTATAGACGATAGATACCCTTCACTAATATCTCCGTCTTGACACTTGAGACATCTTTCACTAATGTCTTCAACACTACACTTCTTTGGAGAAAGAAAGGAATCATCAACAAGAAGACTTCAGTAGCCTTGATGATGAGGAAGCATGGCAACTCATGGACTTGAGCTTGCTTGACTTCAAAGGTGGTGATCTTGCCTTTAAGAGGAACCTAAAAGATCACACAAAAACAAAACTACAAACATAGATCTCTTGGATCTAAGGTTAGTGAGATTTAACTCAGGGAGGAAAGTGTGTTAGAGAGGGATGATCAATAATGAAGAAATGGCTCACTATTTATAGATGAATGCTCACCAAGGGTTCAATGTATCTAGACATTCTCTTGAGTGCTCACCAAGGGTTCAATGTATCTAGACATTGGGTATGGGTCAATACCATAGGTTATGGATATTATCCATATATGATATAAGCATGATGTCATGCAATGGGTTATGGGTCAAGCTCCATGGGTCATGGGCTTTGGGTTGTACCCAACTACATTCAATGTATTTGCCCAATGGGTTATGATACTTAAGTTTCTACCCATTTATATTACCCAATATACTACATACTAGTTATGTGTATATTTTACCCAAATATGTAAACACTAGTTGTTGTACATATGTAATATTAAATCATATAATCACTTATACTTGTTTTAGTGTTTTATGTGAAAATGTGAATATGTTAGAAACTATTAGTTCAAACCATTTACGTATTTTATTTGTTTCGTTAAAATGATTTTACGTTTGTTATCGACAAAACATTAGAAGATCGTAAAATATAAATAAACGTTTTTACGGCTTATTTGTATTAACATTGACTTTTCTCAAATTTTCTCGATTCATGCCTTTTTCCTTGCTTTCGATGCTGATATTCAAGATGAAACTTGATATTTATTAGATGTAGATACTTAGAAATCGTTGTGCTTCCAATCATCGAGTCCTTGAGCTTCCTTACTTATCTTTCTTCCTCGGGAATTATCCAAATGTGCATGAAATCATCATTTCTTCACCTTTTACGATACATGGCTATATTCACATACAAATACGCTTCTTTGCACTTTTGCAACAATTATGTGTAAATATAACCGATTATCATACACAAAACTAACAATAACGCTACTAAAAACATGCTCATTTTGAGCGTTATCAAATCCCCCAGTACTTAAGTTCTACTCAAATATAAGTAGGTCTAGCATTATGAAAATCGATTTCAATGGTCTCAATCTAACTTGTGGTTCCAAAAATCTAACAATCACTTCAAGAGAAATAATTGTTAATTTGCTTTTTAATATCGTAAATTAGAAAATGAACCAAATGATTTTAGATAACATAACTAAACACCTCACGAATGATTTTAGGAATTCACTCAACACTCATAAATTGGTGGTATATAAATCACTCAATGCCTAGTCATGATTAATGCTTTTTATCATAAGCTTGTACAAGTATCAAGACAAATAAAATAAATTCATCAAAGAGGGCTTTATTAGGGTTATAACGTTAAAATTTGTAGGTTTTATAAAATGGTATGGATAAGGCATGGGATAATTTATGAAATTGGTTTAAAAAGAAAAATAAAGTCAAGTCTAAACCCCCATGTTACTAGCCATCAATCAAACCACAATCCCGAAAATGATTATAATCTCCTCTTCTTCACATATCGAGCTCCAAACATATATAACTCAATTTAGCTCATTGGCTAATCAATATACTAATATAGCACATTGGCTATAATCATCATCTAATCATCTCATAATCTTTTTTTTAATCACATCTCCCCCACACTTCGTATGAGCATACACCTGAAAAAATACAAATGAGAAAGACGTCTCCTTCATCTTTGTTGGAAAATGGTACACACGAATGACAAAGTGTAGCTTCTTTATAATCATCAAAAACAATCCAACACTCCAAACAACTAGCAACAAACCAATAGACATTGACATAGGTTGGCTAAGTAAGTGATACTAATCTAGTTTGTTTGCAAATAAGTTTGCAAAATATTTCGTCTAAGAGAAGAATGTGCTTCCCCTTGATGATTGCAATTATGCAAGGGGATGACATGAAATGTAAACCTAGTATTGCAAGTAATTTGCAATGTATTGCTTTGACATAAAGTTCCCCCTAGCTTTGGGATATCAAAGTCTTCATGTGTAAATTGAATAACTACAAAACAAAGGTTAGAAAGCAAGTATAATTCACAAGTTCCTGCAAATGTGGTCCAAGTTAGTATAAAATAGCTTTCTGTCTCACGGATCCCGCGGTTCCCTCCTAGTAGTGATCCATCTAGGCAATTCTGAGGGATCCGTATTAGCTGTTTAATTTCAGCAATGGTGATGTAACAAGTAATGTTAACATCAAAATGAGATATGTATTCAACTAACAAACATATACTCAATGCAATATGGCAAGTAAACTATCATTCAATAAAACATAAGAGATGATCAACAAATCTCTAAAAACTAAGAGAATGATTTAGCCATATTCTACTAATACTAATAAGTGACCAAAGCTTAAGAAGCAACAATGTGCTTGAGTCTAGGGATGAGTAGACTTGTTGATTTGGTCCAATCTTTCAAGAAGATAATTAAACATGAAATGCAACTCATTTCGTACTTCTTGAACAAGTCCTTAGGTGATTAGACAATTAGAGAAATTATTGTCTTGATTAGGAACAGGATGTTTTGAGGAGGTTCTACAAATGATGGTGGAGGTACATTGAGTAATTTAGGATGAGGTTCTACTAGGAATGAGAGTGGTGGTAATGGAAATTCCTCCATATGATCAAGTCCTTGGTGGTTCCTTGTTTCCAACGATGGACTAGTTGGTGATGTAGGTGGTTCCTATTTTACCGAGAAGGTTGGTGAATGGGAAGTTCTCGGTGGTGAATGCTCTAATGAATAGAGAGAGGCTCGGTAAAGAAGTGTAGTCCATGCTCTAGGAATGAAGGTTTAGACGTTTTGATAGAACTAGGTACGTTTGGTTTAGAGCTCGATGATCCCTTTTCTAACCTAAGAGGTTTAATGCTAATTAGTATGCGGTTCTCTTGCAATTGTTGATTGGATTTGTTGAGGTGAGATTCTAGCACTATTATCTCTTACGGATGATGATTAGGTGGATGGGAAGTCCTACCATTTGTGGGTTTAACCGGAGATGATTCGGTTGAGGAAATTTCGTGTACAACACGAGCAAGTTTCTTGGGTGGTTCTTGGTAGGATTAGTTAGCACTAGGATCTTTCCTCATGATGAAATGACTAAGGGAGATGGTTGCAATTGCTGATAATTGTGTTTGTGTTTGATGACTAAAGTGTTTTTAGCAATATGGCTTATAAAGGGAAGAACTTGGTAATTGCATTTAAGACTTAATCCACTAATGTTCTTGGAAATGTGATGATTAACATGCACAAGGTTGAGGTTGAGTTTCACGATCTAGGAACTCATTATAGATGAGATGGAGTGTTTGAGTTAGGAAGATGAGTTGAAATGATTGTTTTAGCAATGTTTGACATAAATCTGTCACCCGGATCCTACGGTTCCCACCAATGGGGGATCCGTCTAGGCTAATCCTAGGGATCCGGCTCTCAGCAGCTAGGAAAGGATAGAAGTGATGTTTGAAAGGTCTAAAGCCTATACCTTTTTGAATGTTTCATTTCTCCTAAGTGTCTTTAAATGGAAGGGTACTTAAATGTTCAAGGGCAATGAGTGATGTAGCTAATGATTGCCTTATATGGAACAATTTGGAACTTTCGAGTACCAATGAATGAATAAAGATGACACTAAAATCTTGAGAGTGTCAAATGGAGCTAGATGATCCTAGTGATGGATAGTGACTTAGGATAATGTCTTGGAGAAGATCCTAAGGTTTTAAGGTGAAAGAACTAGAATTTGATCCATTTTGACCAATTTTGAGGTAAGGATGATTATGATCAATTTTTCCATAATCGAAAGATTTCTAGGTCTAGATGTGAGGGATCATGTGAGAAATAATAAGTGATCTAGAGAGCGGAAGAGTAATGAGTTTAGGTGAAACGATAGATCGAAAAGCACTTTGAGTGTGATCCTATATGAGCTATGAGTGAGTGTGAAGCTTACTAAGCTTGAGAAGGACTTAAGAGATCCTAAGGTATTAAGTTTAGCTAGTGTAAAGTAGTCTAGGAACATGGTTTGAGTGTAAAGTTGAAATTCCACTTCTATTTGCCGGATCCCACGGATCCTTCACTTGAGGATCGGGATAGTTACAAACTAGGGATCGGCATGGAAGATTTTACTTAACGATGGCGTTTGTTCTAAGTATCGAACTTAGAAGCTAATGATCTCTACGGTAAGTATACATGTATACAAGTAAAACATACTAAGAGCATGTAGAAATAGCACATAAGCAATTAAATGAGATCTAGCTCACAAGTAACACATAGGTTTATCAAACTTAACAACCGTTATTCAAGAAGCTCAAAATAGATTTATGATCTAGATTAGTAAATCGTTTGTATTAACAATGGCGTGCAAAGTAGATGATGGTGTTCAAGACAATAGGGTTGTTTTGGCCAACGGAAGCAATGAACTATGTATAGTCATTACGGATGGTGATTAGCATACAATGAACTTCATCCATGAAGTCATGTAGCTCTTCTCGATCAAAGAAAGATAATCGCTTGATGAGGCAAGTGGTTGTGATTAACTAAAAAAAAATTTATTTTACAACTTGTTTGATTAGTAATCCTAAGACAATGCAAAGTATTTCCATTGTAAACTTACTTTAGGAAAACATAGGAGTATAAATTTCCCAAGTGAGAGAATGAATATGAGGCATTTACTAGCGGTGCTCAATTCACGCTAAACACGACCATTATTACGGGTGATTCCACATACCCAACTTCTATCAAGGAAGCAATTCAACCGTTAGGTCAAATTGAGTTTCTAGTGCAATAAGTTCTCCATTATTCATTCTCAAGTTAGGAAAATTTATATTCCTACAATGGCCTATCGAAGAGTAACAATGATGATACTTTGCTTAGTTTAATATTATACTTGAGACAAATAAGGTGACGAAGGCGTCATGTTAAAAATAAGTTTAAAAGTTGTCCATATGGTAAACAACAAAAAATGGTTGGATGAGCTAGTTCAACATATGTTGTTGGAAAGCTTTGAGTTTGGACTTTCGGATATGAACAATTATATTTGCGTTGCAAAATAATTTACTTGAGTATATCGGATGAAATAATCAAGTTGTCAATCCTACTATGAAGCTTAGAGAGCGATCATGAAAAGGAAAATGGGAGAGTACATCATCAAAACAAGTGTAGGTTATGATCCGATGTACATTCTTGTTGTTTTTAGAAAATGATACAAGAACAAAGAAAATCATATAAGCACATATGACAAACTCAATCAAAAATCCATTTAGTGTGTTATATGTTTTAAACATTTTTCAACCTATATGACTTATCTAAATATCTAAACTAACATTTTCGACACAACTAGATTTTATCCCAAACACTCCTTCAAATAGCACATTGATTAGTAGAATATTACTAAATCGACAAACAAGAGAATGAATAGCAAGGTAAGGAAACCACATATGCTATTCAATCAAACAAGCACAAAAGCTATTTGAGATAAGCAAATAATCAAGTAATGCAAAGAAGACAATTTATCATTTAGCATAGCATACGAAAGTTCTTTTCATCGCTTTGTGTTAAATATAAACATGTATACCAAGCTTGATTAGTTTCTTTTATATTTATAAATATGATCAAAACCTTAATTTCAATAGAGGACACATTGTTATTCAAAAGCGAAAACATCGGTCTCAATTAGATCAAAAGTATGTGCAAAAGTTATGACCGAAAAATGACTTTCTATTATAAATCAATGATTCTGTAAATTATTGTTTTGAATCAGTTTATGAAATCATTTTTAAATGAAAGTAGACTCAAATACCTTTAAAACGATAGGTGGTGCGACTTCTAACGACTTACGGTTAAAAGTTATGAATTTTGAAATTGAGACAAAAGCTGTCTTACGTACCACGGATCCCACGGATCCCTTGCTTGAGGATCCGTCGATGTAACTTGAGGGATCGCGGATCGACACAAAATTACAAAATATGCGTTTTGACACGGCGAAGGTTTAGTCTTTGAAGACTTTTTAGTGAAGTTATATTACCCATTTTTACCTTTATTCAAGCTTGATTAACAAGATATCTAACAACAAAACCCAAAAAAAAATATATATATATATATATATCACTAAAACACTTTTCATATTATGCTTATTATAAGATAGAAGCATATATCACCATTTTGTACAAGCAATTTAGCACATTTTTGAAAAAAAATGTAACTAAGAAAACATACCTTTGCTATATCCCCTTTTTATGGTTTTAGAAACCATAGAAATACTTCATGATATTCTAAGATACCCCAATCCTTTGCTATATTCCCTTTTTATGGTTTTAGAAACCATAGGCGCGAAATACTTCATGATCTTCTAAGATACCCAAATCCTAGTATGAAGACTTCTCAAAGGAAAATGTTAGAATGATCTATCACTATCAAACATATGATGATTTCTAAAAACATGACTTTTTGTTTTAAGAAATTCCCTTCTTTGTAGTTTTGAAACATACGGGATCGTATCAAGTTTTCAAAGTACAATATACAAAAACTTGGTAAGTAGCAAGCTCACCAATTGTGGAAAACTAAAAGGGGGGGTTGAATAGTTTTACCAATTTAAAACTTCCTTTTAATCTATCTAGATTGACTTATGACAATCTATTTGGATGTGTGTGTTGGATGTTGATAAACAAGCATACAAAGGTAAGTAATGAAAAGATAAGAGTAAGAAGCACAAAACCACAACACGAGTATTTATAGTGGTTTGGCTACAAGGACACCTTCCTTGCCCTACTACAATCCCCGAGTCACCTACTCGAGAGTTCGTAATCACTACACCAATCTCCTTATGGCGGAGAAGCCTTCACAACGTCGCCTACCCTTTTTTCGATGCTAGGCTAACCACCGGGTTCTTTCACTCCAAGGTGAACCACACCTACACAACGTCGCCTACCCTTTATAAGGTACTAGGCTAAGTACCTAGTTCTTTCACTCCAAGGTGAACTACATCTTCACAACGTCGCCTACCCTTTATTAGGTACTAGGCTAAGCACCTAGTTCCATTAAAATGGAGGAACTACTACCATACTACACCAACGACTAATCCCAAAGGAGATCTACTCCTTTACAACATCATCAAGGATATCAATATCATTGGATCTAATACTAGTCTATCTTGTACATCGAAACACACTATATCGAATGTACATCTAAGGCACCTTTCACTAATGCATTTGACTAGATCTACAAGACACCTTTCACTAATGTCTTGTGTCTTCACTTCGAAGCACCTTTCACTAATGCTTCTTTGTCTTGACTTCTAAGCACCTTTCACTAATGCTTCTTTGTCTTGACTTCTAAGCACTTACCACAAGTGCTTGTCCTATATACGATAGATACCCTTCACTAATATCTTCATCTTGACACTTGAGACATCTTTCACTAATGTCTTCAACACTACACTTCTTTGGAGAAAGAAAGGAATCATCAACAAGAAGACTTCAGTAGCCTTGATGATGAGGAATCATGGCAACTCATGGACTTGAGCTTGCTCGACTTCAAAGGTGGTGATCTTGCCTTTAAGAGGAACCTAAAAGATCACACAAAAACAAAACTACAAACATAGATCTCTTGGATCTAAGGTTAGTGAGATTTAACTTCGGGGAGAAAGTGTGTTAGAAAGGGATGATGAATAATGAAGAAATGGCTCACTATTTATAGAGGAAAATCTATTTTTCCCGATCCCACGGATCCCTTCCACTTGGGATCGGCTAGCACAAAGCTAGGGATCCGTGGGCAGCTCCTCTTTACCCATGGGTATTTTGGTTATGGGTCATGAGTCATGGGTTGATCCATGGGTCTTTAGCTAGATACAATGTATCTCTTGAGTGCTCACCAAGGTTCAATAGACATTCTCTTGAGTGCTCACCAATGGTTCAATGTATCTAGACATTGGGTATGGGTCAATACCATGGGTTATGGATATTATCCATATATGATATAAGCATGATGTCATGCAATGGGTTATGGGTCAAGCTCCATGGGTCATGGGCTTTGGGTTTTACCCAACTACATTCAATGTATTTGTCCAATGGGTTATGATACTTAAGTTTCTACCCATTTATATTACCCAATATACTACATACTAGTTATGTGTATATTTTACCCAAATATGTAAACACTAGTTGTTGTACATATGTAATATTAAATCATAAAATCACTTATACTTGTTTTAGTGTTTTATGTGAAAATGTGAATATGTTAGAAATTATTAGTTCAAACCATTTACGTATTTTATTTGTTTCGTCAAAATGATTTTACGTTTGTTATCGACAAAACATTAGAAGATCGTAAAATATAAATAAACCTTTTTACGGCTTATTTGTATTAACATTGACTTTTCTCAAATTTTCTCGATTCATGCCTTTTTCCTTGCTTTCGATCTTTGATTTTCAAGATGAAACTTGATATTTATTAGATGTAGATACTTAGAAATCGTTGTGCTTCCAATCATCGAGTCCTTGAGTTTCCTTACTTATCTTTCTTCCTCTGAATTATCAAATGTGCATGAAATCATCATTTCTTCACCTTTTACGATACATGGCTATATTCACATACAAATACGCTTCTTTGCACTTTTGCAACAATTATGTGTAAATATAACCGATTATCATACACAAAACTAACAATAACGCTACTAAAAACATGCTCATTTTGAGCGTTATCAAATCCCCCCGTACTTAAGTTCTACTCGCCCTCGAGTAGGTCTAGCATTTATGAAAATCGATTTCAATGGTCTCAATACTGTGGTTCCAAAAATCTAACAATCACTTCAAGAGAAATAATTGTTAATTTGCTTTTAATATGCGTAAATTCTGAAAATGAACCAAATGACTTTAGATAACATAACTAAACACCTCACGAATGATTTTAGGAATTCACTCAACACTCATAAATTGGTGGGTATATGTAAATCACTCAATGCCTAGTCATGATTAATGCTTTTTACCATAAGCTTGTACAAGTATCAAGACAAATAAAATAAATTCATCAAAGAGGGCTTTTATTCGGGTTATAACGTTAAGGCTGTGGGTTTATAAAATGGTATGGATAAGGCACGGGATAATTTATGAAATTGGTTTAAAAAGAAAAATAAAGTCAAGTCTAAACCCCCATGTTACTAGCCATCAATCAAACCACAATCTCGAAAATGATTATAATCTCCTCTTCTTCACATATCGATCTCCAAACATATATAACTCAATTTAGCTCATTGGCTAATCAATATACTAATATAGCACATTGGCTATAATCATCATCTAATCATCTCATAATCTTTTTTTTAATCACATCTCCCCCACACTTCATATGAGCATACACCAGAAAAAATACAAATGAGAAAGACGTCTCCTTCATCTTTGTTGGAAAATGGTTCACACGAATGACAAAGTGTAGCTTCTTTATAATCATAAAAAACAATCCAACACTCCAAACAACTAGCAACAAACCAATAGACATTGACATAGGTTGGCTATGGTTTAAGGTGTAAAATATTTTGTGTATTTTTTTGGATTTAACAAAAAATGAAAAGATTGGCTCGAAGGGTGTAACTAAGGGTATCTAGTGCTAAAATGAGCACTAACAAATGGGTCCATATAAGGTGGTTAACTAACCGATGTGGTTAGCAAAAAACATTAGATGTAAAATGGAAGGCCATTTGGGTTAAATCCTGATTGCCTCTTTTCATTTGAACATATTTTATCACTTTCGAAGTGATTTTAACCGTAATGCATAACAAGTACAAGTTCTAGAATCGACTTAATCACCGGCACACTCATGGCAAAATATAAAACATAAAGATGTGTTTTATACAAAAAGAATCCTCACAATTTAGTGGAAAAAGGCTACAATGCGTACTAGTAAATGTTATCGAATCCAAATAAATTACTTTCGTAATTTGGTCCAAATCAAAAAATTTCAAAAATCTCTTTTTTTTTACCATTGAAATAACCAAGTTGTTTTTAAATATATATATAACGTGCGAAAACAACTAGATAATCAAGGGTGAACTTCTACTAGCTACTTGAATCCGAAAATTCTACCTAATAATCAAAATAAAACTAAAAATTAAAAATTTAAAAATCGTATCATTTTTCCTATTTTCTTCCCTCCCCCATACTTAAGTTTTGCATTGTCCTCAATGTAATAAAATGAACTTCAAAGTAAAGAAAATGGGAAAAAAATAGTCGAAAGATCTGACGGGATTAAATCATATACATATATTTGGTCATGAAACGCATGTGAGTTATCAACTCCAAATATTGACCAACAATAAGCTTCCGGCCTATCAATCCACCAAACAAAAGCGCAAAATATACAAAACACACACAAAACAAAAACAAAACTAAAACAATCCAAGCGCTACTTAAAAAATAAAAATAAACAAAGTATGATAATAATCCTAAAGAAATAGTTAGAGAGAGTAGAAAAATATTGTTCGACACACATAAGCATTGTTTTTAAAATCACAATCCAAAGAATGATCCACGATCATTCGTCGTCCTAGCTCATCTCATCACCATCATCATCATCCTCATCATCTTCGGTCTCATAATTTTTGTCCTCGTCAAATACCGTGTAAACTTTCCTCTTCTTCTTTTGCGGATCAGATGAAGATCCTCCCACATCATAACTAAATCCTCCAACCTCGGGTAATCTACCATACCACGAGCGGGTGGGGCAATGGTACATAGCAGGATCACAATGCGGATATGGTCAGGGATATGAAGTGTACGGGAAAGGATATGGTGGAACATTAGGCGGATTGTAGGGAGGCAACTCATAATGGCTTCTTCGCCATGTGTTGAAAGAACGGAATTGAATAATCATTAACTTAATTATTCCTCAACATCATCGAGTCTCTCCATACATCCCTACGCTCAATATCATTTAAGTGCCGGTTCCAATCACCCCAACCCGAGTCAAAGCTACTAGTCGTACCTATTAGCACATTATTAATTAAATTTCTTGTGGTGGTGGTGGGTCAATCCATGCTCCCAAAGTCTTTGTTGATCTATTCAAAGCCTTTCCAAAACTCTTTGCACGTCTCACTAACCTTTGGATCATACACTTAGCCCTCGTTATAATTAAAGTACCCTAGATTCTTTATAACCTCGTCACATAATGACCTCCATATGTTGCTATTGCCCTTGATACGGGGCTCTCTAGACAAATACTCGTATAATCAAGCCGCATTCCCATCCTTGGACTCCTCCAACAACTTCATTATCCATAAGTCCGGCTTTTGGCATTTGTCCCTGCTTCCTACTCTATGGAACGGCCCCCATACTAGCAACTTATGTAGGATTCTCAACAATTTAGGGTTGAATAATTCCTCTGAGAGTACAAGAAGGATCTCCCATACAATTCCAATACACGGGGACACTAGGGTAATCTTTCTCAAACCTCTTAAGCCTCTAAAAACGAGTTTCAAATAATCGATGACTAACCTCATTTGATTCGTACAATCCAAGAGCAACCGCAAACCCTGGCAAAGTGTATGCATGATCCTGTCCACAAAGCCTAAACCAAACACAAATTTCATTCATGATGTTTTGCAAGTTTACCTTTCTTTCAAAGTACATTTTTGAAAATATCTCCAAACACCATTCACGGTAAACATCTTCATGAATGCTAAAATCTCTCTCCCAAGAAAAATCCTCGAACAAGTCTCCATCAATCGCATAGACATAAGACATCATCATATCCTTCCTTTCGGTTTGACACTAATATTCGCTAAACAAGTCCCAATCTACCAACCTCATAACCGAAATGGTCCTAGTTTGCAACTTTGATAAACGTTCCCTAAAAGCGTGTTTTTCCTCATTGGTAAGATCTTTAAGCTTCAGGTTCACATTCCCTTCAGCTCGTATGCTATAGGTAACTTTCTTCCGTGCATTCCTTTGGCAATACTTGGTCACGAGCGGGTTCATTGGAATCCGCGTCGAACTCGAACAACCTACAACATTTCTCTATAGAAATCATAAATATAAGTTAATATAAGAGTGTTAGAACCAACGATAAATTTTTTAGAATCCCCTAGGGTCAAGTTCAAAATTTGCATTTTTCATCACGAGAATGGAACGGTTAGGTCGGTGGGGCAACCGATCGGCTCCTCCACGACCTTGGTCCAACCAATCAGTTGCATTGCGCGGCCCGATTGATCGTCTACGTTACTGCAGTAGGCTACGACCTTCCAATTAACTTCCCACTAGATTTTTCCAATTCTAATTCACTCCTAAACTTCCTTTGAACATCACTAATGATTTCTACAACCTCAATTTTCTCTTAATTCGCTTCCAAAAACATCCTCCTATCATTTGGGATGAATAAAATTGGTTGGTAATAGTCTTGGTGTAAGCCTATTACTCTTTTGGTTGTGTCACACTAAACTACTAAGTCTAGGTGCATTATATAGCTAGGAACCCTTTACCAACATGCCAAAAACGTCCACAATGAGTTAATAACTAGAAATGATCGGACTCCCATGATTAATAGAAGTTATGACATCAGTAAATGAGAGAAAGTGTAACTGCAGCATCTCCAGCCGGATCAGTTGTGTCGTAGCCGATCCAGTTGCGTTTTGACCATTTCCCCAGCTGATCCGGTTGCGGGCTCCGACCTATCGGCTGGGAGCCTTCTGTACAACCTATGTTGACTTTTCTCGATTCATGCCTTTTTCCTTGCTTTCGATGCTGATTTCTAAGATGAAACTTGATATTTATTTGATGTAGATACTTAGAAATCCTTGTGCTTCCAATCATCGAGTCCTTGAGCTTCCTTACCTATCTTTCTTCAAGGTTATCAAATGTGCATGAAATCATAATTTCTTCACCTTTTACGATACATGGCTATATTCACATACAAATACGCTTCTTTTTCACTTTTGCAACAATTATGTGTAAATATAACCGATTATCATACACAAAACTAACAATAATGCTACTAAAAACATGCTCATTTTGAGCGTTATCAAGGTTGAACCTTAGCACGAGCATTTTCTTCCATATACTTAGGATTAGATTGTGAAGTGACTGGTTTTGACAAAACTTCTTTCTCATCAACTTGGGAGGCAAACCGTGTTTCTGAAGATTTTGGTCGTTCAATCTAAACGCAGTCGATTGTCTGACAACTGACCGGTTTCTATTGGGATGTAAAACTGGTTTCCCCAAGATTAATGGTTTTGCAAACTTAGTATTCACACTTTTCCCTGCAGTTTTTCTAAGCTCGTTCTTTAGTGCTACAATTTTGAAACCCTTATCCTGAATTTGAGCTTTGAGTTCATCAATTTTGATAATCAAAGATGTTGTTTGTTCTAAAGTTTTAGACCTGATTTCTTTGATTGAGTCAGCTAGATCTTTTTTTTGCCTTTTCAAAGTCTCATTTTCCTTAAGTAATTTAGCCACATAAATTGACAGTTCAATATTTTTTGTCTTAGTTGCATCTTGTCTACAGTTAGTTGACTAAATTACTTTTCTCATTCATATCAGAGATATGTTTCTTCAATTTGTTGATTGTCGAGTTTTTGGCTTGAAGCTGAGCTTTTAACTCGTTTATTTCAAAAAATTCATGAAATTCAGGTAATTCCAGATTTTTACATGGTTCATTGGTTTGAAAACTTTCTTCCTTTCTTTGTAATGCACTTTCAAGTGAAATGCAATATTTTTCAAGTTTTGAGAATTTGTTTGAAAGTTCATTAAACGCTTCTTTATCAACCATATCATATGTTTTGAAATAATTAGTCTCATCTTCAACCGAAGAACATATGTTAACATCATGTTTAGCTTCTTGATCAGGTTGTACAAGTATATTATCAGATGCATTATGTTGTACAGTTAAGTGTACCTCAACACATGACACCTGTTCATTTACCGGTCTGATATCTGCATCCACATCTTGTGTAACAAGAGTCAATGAACTGCTGGTTGTGTTGATCTTATCTGTCTTTGATCCCCTGCATTCAGTGACAACTGATCCATCATCCGATGCTTTGAGCTCAACACTACTATCTCTTGATTGCTCCCGACATTCATTCACCTTGTCATCATACTGCGCTTTTTCCTCAATGTACTTCTTAACATTATCCATGTGTTGGATTAATGTTTCTCTGAACACATCAGCTTCCATTCTAGTGTGACTGGCAAAGCACCTTTCTGTCATATTATCTTCATAATCCCAACCGTATTCACCATTGACGAATGATTGAAATTGTTTGTTGATCACCTAAAGTGCAACCTTAGATCCGACTTCTTGAAAAAAAAAATTCAAGTAGTTGTTCAAGTTGTTCTAAGTTCAAGAACAATGTGCACGTGAAAGTTTGTACATCTTGACCGAAGAACATCTTAAATGCCCGTACAAATCCCATCTTGAATCCAGTTCCCTATAAAAGTACCCTGAGGTGTGAATGAAGTTGTCGAAAAGGTTCAATGTAACTTTCCTTAGCATGATCTTACAGTTGCTGTAACTGGTGCAATTCTCTCTTTGATGAATTTAACCACGAAGATTTCACATTATCATTAGCCGACTCAAACATGTTTAACTATTCTGCATAGTTAGGACTCTTATGGTCATCAACAACATCGTACAATTTTAGTACCTCAGATATCACTGAATCTGGAGTGTTAGGCATGATGTTGACGATTATGGAATTTAACAAAATATGTAAGAAACCGTGAAATAATCTAAACTTGAACGTGTTATGATAACAGTTGGATCGATTCAATGATTAGTGATTGTATGTTAAAAGTGATATTGGTATGTTTGGATTAGGTAAATTGTCGTTTAATTGTGATTTGGTAAATTTTGAATCAAATTGCAGTCCAAGGGAAAATTTGGGCAAGGTATTTCCTAGACAAAAATCAAGATTTGTCTTCAAATAACTCAAATCGCAGACTCTCAAATCGCAATTGTTATCAAATCGTAATTCTCAAACTGCAGAAACCCCAAAACGCAATCGTCAAAACGCAAGCTCAAACCGCAATGTCAAACCGCAAGTATCAAACCGCAAGACCAAATTGCAACCCTCAAGACGCAGTGACTTCAATCGCAACTTGTCAAATCGCAGTTTTCAAACCGCAACTGCTACAGGACAAAACTGTCACTATCAAACCGCAGAGTCAAACGCAAGAGACAAAAATGTCACTATCAAACCACAAACTTCAAATCGCAACCAAGAAGTCTATCTGAGAGTCAAATCGCAACTTTGAAACAAGTGGCTTTTTTCACCTAAAATTACCCTTTTGAACGTTTTTGCTTGGTTTCTTTTGCACAACTTGATCCTAGAAGGTTATAACTACCCTAAAACACTTACTTTAACACCACAAACGTGAGAATCAAAGGAAGCCAATAATAAGACCAAAAACCTTCCAAAACCAACTTTTTAATCTAAACCAACCAAAAAAGGCTCATACAACCTAGGTAATCAAACCATGGGCTCTGATACCAATTGTAAGATAATTGATATCATAACATAAGATAAAAATAGAGTGTGGGTCGTGTTTTTAGAGAGAGAAATGGGATGTTTGAGGGAGAAAGAAAAGATGGAAGATTAGATTGCAAATGAACATCCAACCCTCTCCCTTGGTGGGAGAGGGCTTATATAGTTACATAATGTTGGAATCACTCCTAACTAGTATTTCAAGTGTTAGTCATTAATATGTAATAGGTTGCTTAAATAGGCTTTTATGTTAGTAATTAAGGCTAGGCTCATGTAGAAAGCCCATGAGCCTATGCAAAAGCCCATGTGGCTAAGGAAGGGACTAGATGTGTTGCTTTAGCTCCCTTGCCCTATAAATACATTGTATGCTCTCATTTAAGAGGTTGGTTGTTCACTTAATACATTTTCCTACGCATAACCTTTGCTTACTATTTCGTGTGTATTGTGTTCATCCCTCCTTCTTCATCTCTATTTCTATCATATTGATTCTTGTGTTAAGTAATGGTGACCTAACATTGGTATCATACGCCATCTAGTTGGGGTGAAACCTTTTATTTTTGAAGTTACGAGTTATACGCGTATTGTTTCTCGCTATATACTTTTCTTACGCTTAAAACTTTCATTTTTTACACTTGTAAACTCAAGATTCTTATGGGTTAAGGTTTATTTAGTGTCCAAGTTTATGTTTTTTTGCAAAAATTTATAAACTTTACGTGTTTAGATAAGTTTTTAAGCTTGGTTTTGTATCGTGTTCTATTCCTACGCGTAAGGTTGAAACTCACTTTGGATCATCAAGTTTCAAACTTTTGTGTTATTTTGGTGATTTTGAAGTTGTTTCATCATTAAAATCAGGTTTACAAAACGTTTTAGTGCATAAAAATCAAGCTTGGTAAAAGCTGTCCTTTTTACGCTTAGCAAAACCCTAGTTTTTCGCCTAAGCATCTACGCATAAGTCACTCTGTTACGCCTAAGCTTTCTGCGTAAGAATTTTATTCATTGATCTTCAAAGCTGTTGGTTAACTCAGTATTTTCTTGCTTGGATAAGCCTGAAAACACTTCGACTTGTGGATATCTTTTACACTTGGATAAGTTATTACGAGGCGGGTAAAACCCTAAGTTTGCATAAGCATAGCGCTACGAGTAACATCTTACGCCTAAGCTTGCTTACACCTAAGGTTCTTACTTCTAAGCTTTTAGTTTACGCCTAAGCTTACGTTTCACCTAAAGCTTACATGTAAGAAGGTTTTACGCCTAAGCTCTTGTTTACGCGTAAGTAGGAAGTTACACGTAAGACTTTCTGTTTTCGCCTAAGCTGTGTTAGGAATTAGAAATTCCATAGTGAAGAGTCGGTCACCCCAAATATAATCTAGCATAAGTTAGCTAGTAGACATATCGCTATTTACTTGTTTATTAGTTCGTTATTAGCATAGTTTAGTTTAGAGCAACACCGTGGAGGAAGGACGGGTCTTTACCCACTGTATGCCTGATCCACAGTCCGAAGGAGGACGTTTATTATGTAACTATAAATACCCTCTACCTCCCAAGGTAGAGGGTTGGACCTTTCACTTAATCTAACATTTTCTCTTTTGTTTACTCTCTCTCTAGAAAGGCTCCCTCCCTTCACTTTCTCTCTCTAAACTCTAAACCCATACGCCTATATATGTTATGATTTGATGTGTTTATGAAATCCAATATGTTACAATTAGTATCAAGAGCCAAGGTTTGATTATCTCTCTTACATGTTCTTGGATTTCTAGTGGTTTTATATGGTTTTTGGGTTTGAAAAAATTTAGTGGTTTTTGCATTATTTGGATCATTTCTTGTGTTAAAGTTGGAATTTTGGGTGTACTTTTGTGTTTAGAACCATTGTAAGTGCTTGGGTTTTTATTTGGTAAGCTTGAATCACTGTGGTTGAGCTTGTTTTGGATTGAAAAGTGTGTTTTTGAAGTTTTTCTTGCTAGCGACTTGGTTCTCGTAGTGTTTTTCATCGTAGTGACTTGCTTGATTAAAAGGTAGCGAGTTATAGTGTTAATTGTTAGCGATTTGGTCCTAGCGACTTGTCTATTGAGACAAGCCGACAAATGATACAACTTAGTGGATTCTCCACTCGACTGCGACTTGGTGAAGTTTGCGACTTGCTTTCAATTTTGTTAGCGACTTGTACTTAGTATTCTTAGCGACTTGGTGTTAGCGACTTGGACCTTAGCGAGTTGTTCTTTAGCAACTTGACTGTGTCTTAGCGACTTGGCATTATAGCGACTTGTGTCTAGCGACTTGGTGTTTAGCGACTTGATTTCATAATACTTAGCGACTTGGTAACTCTAGCGACTTGTCTTACTAGCGACTTGTTGACTTTTCCCGAAAAAACTTCAAACGGCCATAACTTTTGAACCGTAACTCCGTTTTCAGCGTTCTACCCATCAAAACGACCGTGAGAACGAGGAGAATGGCACGCCCCAATAACAAAAGTTCATTCGGGTCAACCTTAGAGGCCTAAATCCGCTCCGAACAGAAGTTATTGAGGTTTTTATGTTTTATGACCTAAATTTCTCCGTAAAAATGGGCATAAACCAATCCAAATCTCAACCAAACAACATCTCTACTAATCCTACAAACAATCATAAGACCTAACACACAATTTTCTATCACTGTATCGATCCATCAGTTATCATAACACGTTCTATTGATCACTATATCACGGTTTCTTCTTGATTTTGTAAAATCCCGCTAAAGAATCTATTTCTCGGTTTAAATCATAGATTTGTAAAATCCCATGTACACAGCAACATCATGTCTTACACTCCGATTGATTTGAAGTACTTAAATTGTATGATCTTGTAGACAACCATGAGAATATGCTTCTCTTGAGCGGTTCACAGATGATGGATTCAATCAATGATGATTTGAGTTCTTCATGCTCGAGTCAATGAAAGACTTGCACCTGCTCATGCTACAGAATGCCATGCAAAAGGAATGTTGCATTGTGCCCTTTAAGCAACTTCACTCACACCTTATATTTACTCGCATCGATAGGAATGGAGCGAACTTGAAATGCCCTTTCACGTCAAGATTTATCCCGCTTAGCGGGAACATTACTATTGAACTTAGAACAATTGGAACAAGAACTTGATAAAGAAAATGTTCAAAAGGATACTTCGATCTTTGCACTTCAAGTGATCCACAACCAATTTGAGTCATTCTTGATGGGAATTTACATCGATTATGATCAAGACATGATTGAAATGTCTTTCAAGAGACCTTACTTGGAATGGAAATTAGCGTGTTCATCGCCAGAACACTTATCCATCTTATGGATAATGTGGAGAAGTATATTGAGGAAGTTACTCAGAAAGATGAAAAAAGTGGATGAGAGTCACGGTGTAGTTGAGAGATTGTTGTGATGGAGTCGGAGTAATGTATCAGTCAAAATTCAGATCGGGTGTTGCTGAATCACAATGTCGAGAACAACTAAGAATGATGTAACGGCAGTAACTCGTGCTCGTACACAAGAAGTGGATCTTTGTATCGGAAAAGGTGAATGAATGTCGACAATCAATAGATTGTAGTGTTCAGACCGGTAAGGCATCGGATGATGGATCGATTGACACGAATCTGAGAAGCGAGTTAAGCTTGAAACAGCCCGGTAGTTCTGTGACTCTTGTTACACATGATGAGATGGATCAGATATCGGACGAGAAATTGAGCAGTGTCATGTAATGAGGTACCCTTTCTTTCAACATAGTGCATCGATAATGGACTTAATCAAGCGATCATGATCTGAACATGACTTTGATAAATGTTCATGGCGAAATTGAGTCGAGATTAAGTGTTTTAAAACGAAAGATATGGTTAATAAAATGGCTTTTGATGAACTTTCAAACAAATTCTAAAATCTTGAAAAACATTGCATTTCACTTGAAATTGCGATACTGAGTAAAGAAGAAAGTTTTCAACTTAACAAACCATGTAAAAATCCGGAACTTCCTGAATTCCGTGAACTTTTTGAAATTAACACTTTGAAAATCAGCTTCAAGACAAAGACTCAACCATTTACAATCTGAAGAAACATATTTCTGATATGCATGTGAAAAATAATTTGGTTACAAGTAATTCTGATGTTAATGTTATTGCTGATATTCAAATGAGTAATGATGAATTAGCGGTTTGTGTGGCCAAATTACTAAAGGAAAATGAGTCTTTGAGAAAGCATCACATATAACTAAGTGACTTCGTCAAAGAAGCTAGAACTAAGTCAATAGAACAAACAAACTCTTTGATAGCAAAAATTGATGATCTCAAAGCTCAACTTCAGGAAAAGAGTTTCGCTATTGTTGCTTTAAAAAATGAGCTCAGAAAAACAATAGGGAATAGTGTGAACACTAAGTTTTCAAAACCATCAATCTTGGGGAAACCAGTTATTAGACAACCGAATGCGTTTAGATCTGAACGACCAAAATTTTCAAAAGCATGGTTTGCCTCCCAAGTTGATGCGAGACAAGTTTTGACAAAACCAGTCACTTCACCTCACTTGCCTAGGAAAATTGATATGAATGACTTGTATAAGAACTCTTATCTAGAAATGGCTAGAAAGAAGGCACAAAATCACAAAGACGGAATTTTAGGTGCAAGACCTAGGGTGATGAATTCTTCGAGATTTCAAGGCACTGCTAGTAGTTATAAACCATTACCTAGGAACACTAATCTAAAGACTAGGGATTGGCTTACATCTAAGAGTAGTTAGCGTTTGATTAAAGCTATTCCCATAGCAGATCACTCTAAGAAATCTAGATCTATTTATGAATCCAAACAAGTTGTTTGCTCAAAGTGTCTGAAATGTATCTTTAATACTAATCATGATAAATGCTTCACAAAATCCCTAAAGAAAGTAAATGCTCATGCAATGGTACAACCTGTTAAGTCTAGGATTTACACTAAGTCATCCACAGTGCATATGAAGCAAATGAAACCAAAAGCCTCACCTAGATGGTTTCCTATTGCTAAATCTTTGGAAACTAGAAATAAGGATAAGTCTTCCACTATGCATAAGAAGCCTAACAATCCTAGACCTTGCCATAAGTGGATACCATCTGGTAGAATCTTTAAGGATCTTTGTACTTAGGTGGATACCTACAGGAAAGATGTTTACCAATGGTAATCTCAAAGTTGACAGTGAAACCCCAAAGGATTTGGATACTGATGTCACTAACCAAAATATATGCAATCAAGTTTGTAATATTAGTGTAGGTAGTCCTTACTCGGTTGCGGAATACTTGATCCTTCAATACATGGACTGGCTTAAAGTATGGATAACAAAAGGATTGATATCTCATAACTCATGGGTTCAAGTTACTCAACATTGATATTCAATGGCTATGACGTCTGATTCACATCGATTCGAGGCCTCGTACTTCAACATTATGGCGTCTGCAGATAACACTTCAGGGCCCGTTCTCAAAGAAAAGAAAAGTAATACGCCTCGATTTAACTTTATCTTCAGAAGAAGAAATATTCATTTTTTATGACCATTCTCATCGACATTCTTCATCAACAAGCTTCATGTTTTCCATGCTCATTCAATCCTCAAGTGGATCTCCGTTCATTGGTATACATTCTTATTCACTTGATTAATCAAAAATGGCAAACTTCATTTGCAATTTTGAGGGAAAGAGAATATACTACATATTGATGGATGCTTGAGTTATGGTCTACCGACTCTCCAACGCCTAATGTCTTCACTCACTAAGGATATCTGGGATATACTATTTGGGATTCATTGTTTTTCATGATATGTTTGATGAGTACTTCCAATCTCCAAGAATGTTGATCATCGATTTAAAACTCATGCTCGGTTCCCTCTGACTCAACCGGTTCACCATCTAAGAAGTATTTCGAATTCTCAAGAAACAATCTCAGTTATTCCTCGAGGCATTGATAATAGCTATCATAATAGGTTGCACTCATGAATAATGATCACTCTTTGGTACTCCTTTGCCAAATCTTCACGGATTATTGTTCCTCTCGTTGTGCACGCTCTAAATCAACTACATGAACATTAAAGCTTGAGGTTAATCATTTATCACTTATTTAAGAATGAAGTTGACTTTCAACAAAGGCGTGTTCTTATTTGATAACTTATGGGCTTAAATTTGAGTTGAAGACTTGGTTTATCTAGTTACGGCGGTCGAAGGTTGGGTGGTTGAAGACACAGTTAACTATCACTATTAGAGTTACGTTGTTTTACTCAATGTCACATCATGGTCGATGTGGATAATCTCGAGGTGTTAATGTCTCATACTTTGTTTCATGTGAGTACTTAGAGATTTACTTGATGCATAGATTCTCGCCACCGTTCTTCCATCATTAAGTGCAAGCATAAGTCCAAATGTGGGGAATTATTGATTTCAAGTTTGGTATATCGGGTTTTCTTCATCAATGGTCACTTCAAATTGCTACATATGGGTTGATGAAGATAGTCAGAGAGAGAGTTTAATGCTTGATTTGATTCTCACGGATTCATTTGAGCTAATTGTTTGTTCTTCTCTATTTCGAAAGTATTTGGCATGTATAATGTGTTGCTGATTTCGGTATATAAAAACCGACAAGGGGAAGGAGATACACATCTAAACATACAACGAGTACACGTGATGAACTTAATACTTCTTCTCTATTGAAGTAATCCCGGGAAAGACAAATGTGTAACATATTGGATTTCACATACACATCATAACACAAACACAAGTAGGCGTATAGATGATTTTCTAGAGAGAGAAAGTTAGAGGTTTGGGAACTTTAGTGAGAAAAATCTTATTATGAGCTCCAACTCTCTGGGAGGTAGAGAGTATTTATAGTCTTACACAAAACGCACCCTAGCGGGTGTGGATCGGGCATACAGATGGGTAAAGATCCGATCCTCCACGGTATTACTTAACTAAATACTAATTGACATTAAATAACTACGACTACGAGCTTTCTAACGATTACAAATACTTGGGTGACCGACTTCTAATACCGGATTTACTAAAATCTAACAATCTCTAAGGAGGTCACCTCAAATTACATAGAATACAAACAAATATTACATTGAGAGTGTTCTTGGATTCTTGTTCATTTTGTTTGTTCTAGCTCGTCTAGTCTTTGATTCTTCATTTTTACATGTTTGGATAATTTGAGTGGAGGTCTTTAACTGATCCACGATGATGAGTTTTGAGTCACTTTGAGATCATCGGCAAACATAAATCTTTGACTCATCCTTTGTGGTGTTGGTATTATGTGATGTTGTGACTTTTGGACGACATGCTCACATTATGTATCATGATTTCTTATTATCGAGTGTGAAGCTTCGTTGATTCATGATATTGTAATGAAGCATGGAGTGATAATATCAGAGTCATTGATGCACTAATCATGATTTCTTTATATATGAATGTGTTGTGTGAGCATGCGGCTATGGATTGACCGCTTCATTGATGAAGCTACAAGCGCCGGGTGTACCTGCATAAAACATTAGCAATAAAGCATCGAAAGTGTCTTTGATCACTTCGTTGAATTCAGGTACATGACCCGGTTCCCGTTGATCGATTACAAATCTTGTGATGGTAGACTTCGAAGAATTTCCTTGGAGGGTTTATGGTACTCTAGCTGTTCTCAAACCGAACGTCTCAAAAGACAACATGGAGTGAGTGAACCGCGAATTGAGATTCAGCGATTGATAAAAAGGGTTTGAAAACCAATCATATATAATGAAATGATTTTGCAATACAACATAGGTTTTAATGAAAATCAATTATCAATCATAAACACCTTTTATTTTGAAATATTTTACACAGTCAATGTAAAGAAAAGAGTTTTTTAGCACAAACGGGTTTTCAAAGATATCCGTCAATCCCAACCTAAACGAGATTGATTCAAAGATTGAATCGCCCCATTGTTTCAGTTGTCACATGGTTGATCTATTGGATAGATCTCACATACCACCTACCAAGAGCTTGTTTGATGTTGGCTCCGACTTTCCATCTTCATTGTGAATATGTATACATATTACTCAAATGTTACGCAATACCACAAGGATAATCATTAGGACTCATAGATATAATCTCTCTTTCCACATTGTGTGAAACAGAGAGTCTTCATTGAAAGTGTCCTAATGAGATTTATTGATGATCTCTGGCTCTAGACTCAATTTGTGCATATTTGGATCCTATGTCGGAGACTAGGGAGAGGGTCTCCTTCTTGAATATCAACAAACTCTAAGAAAGTCGATAGATAATGTGGTTCCCGAGAATGAAACAAGTACTTTTAAGAGGAACTTGAGTGGTTTGGAAAGTTGAAGTGCATGGTGTCATTTGGATCCATGACGTCTTGTCTTCAATACCGATGTTACCTTGGTAACCACCAGTGTATATGAATTGAACCGGTTTTTGCCTAAGGTTGAATTATTGGAGGGCTATTTTATTTTCACCCTTTTCATGTTCATTTCTTTTTCATTCTTCAACCCCTTCAGTGCTTACCAAGACTTCATTACTTGAACCTTGTTGGGTTTATTCGATAGCTTCGATCTTAGTCCGCTCTTCCCATATTCTCACTTTTCTCCTTTTTTCATCATACCTAAGGACTTCTACACTATCTAGTGGATTTTCCCTGGTAGATCCCTCTGGTTCTGGCGGATCATGGGAACAAATACCTAACCTTATCATCCTTATATCACCATACATAAAGTAAATTTGTCGGTCTATTTGGTGTGTTCATGCCATCCGCCATTGAAAACCAATTGAATATCAATCCAGATACTTGTGATATAATATCAAAGTATTTTGTATCTGAATTGTTTTTTGATAATTTTAGAAATAGAGCTCCCCCTCAACATTTGCATCAAGCATCATTTTGTAATAGAAATTACTTTCATCTTTGAGGGGTTGACTTACATCTAAGAGTAGTTATATAAAAAATGTGGTTTTCAAAATAGTTGCTCCCCCTCAATATGTGCATAGATATTTGAAAAAGGTTGTGCACATATTAGGAAAAGACTGCACATTGAAATAAATTGATCACGTTTCAGATCTTTGTGGTTTAAGAGAGATGCTCCCCCTCAATATGTGCATGGAAAATTTGAAATCGTTTGGCACATGTGGGAGGGAGAGCTTGTACATCTTTATAAAACCCTTTACCGAATTATCAGTTTAAATCCAATTTAAATCACAAATTCTCCCCCGATCACAATTATCAAATCATTTGAGATTTGTGATCTCTAGTTTAAATTAATTTTGAAATCTTTTAAGGAGAATTGTGACTTGATTATGAAAACGTTTTAGCTGATAAGGATCGATTTTGAGACTTTAAACTCCATTGATTAAACATGAATGATTATCTTTTGGAAAAAACAATTGTATGACAAATAACCTTTTGATTTAAATGAAATCATTCTCCCCCTCAATCAATGACATAATTTGTTGATTGAGAGATAGATAATTTGACAAACGTTAAGTCCAGATGATTTTCAAAAATAGAGTCCGAGTTATTTTTCAAAGCAATTAGTTTTCATAAGATAGTAAGTAATTGTTTATAGAATCAGAGCATGAGATTTGAAAAACAAGATAAAGCATGGCTCTGTTCTTTCATTGAAGAGCGGGTTACTGCCTGAAATGACAATAAACCATTTTCTCCTTTTTTTTTTTTTTTAATTATGAAAATTCGAACAACATCTAAAGTCCCGTGTCATTCTTTGAATGACAGCATAAAGATCGTAGATATTTATCGAATCGAAAAACATGATGAAAAACGACAATATTTTTGGATTTTAGAAAGTTTTATGTTTTTCTATTTGTTTTTTGAAGGTTTTGTAGTTTTGTATTTTGTTTTTCGAATAGATATTTACAAGAGATAGATGAAGGAAACCTTTTACTCCTCTTCTTCCTCTTAAAGACGTTTGAGTGTTTCCGGTTGTAGGCACTTAAGACCAAGTCGTGGAAGGATAAACTCAAAACGTTCTCTAGGAAGAGCTTTGGTGAAGATGTGCGCTAACCGATATTCATCCTCACAAAGTATAGTTCCACCACACCTTTTCAACTTGCTCCCGATGATGTTGAATGTTGATGTGCTTTGCTCTTGAGTGTTGTACGTTGTTGCATGAGAGAGCAATAGCACTTTTATTGTCACAGTACTGAGGGATTTTGTTGAATTCAAAGCCATGGTCAGATAATTGGGATCTCATCCATAGGATTTGAGCACAACAAGATGACATGGCTATATTCGCCTCTGTAGAAATAGAATTACTCATTTGTTTCTTTGAAGACCAGCTCACAAGCTTATCACCCAAAAACTGAGCACCTCCAGACGTACTTCGACGTGTATCTTGACATCCTGCATGATCGCATGCATAGGTGTTAGTGACATACCGTGTCCCGGTACAAAGTCCCATATTTATGGTTCCTTGGAGATACCGAAAGACCCGTTTAACCGCTTCAAGGTGCTTTTTGGTAGGCTTAGCACGGTATCTAGCACACATGCAAACATCGAACAAGATGTCGGTCTACTAGTGAGGTACATCTAGGATCCAATCATACTACGATATTTCGTTTGGTCTACCATGATCCCTGAGTGGTCCTCATCTAGTTTAGTACGCTCTATCATGGGAGTGTCAACAGGTTCACAAGAATCAAATCCAAATTTCTTTAAAATCTCATGTGCATATTTAGATTGATTTATAAAAATGCCTCAGGGACTTTGTGAAATTTGTAATCCCAAAAAAATGACATTTGTCCCATCATTGACATTTGAAATTTAGAACCCATTTCTTTAGAAGCGGTCACACTCATTGGGGTGGTCGAGGCAAAAGAATATCATCAACATATATTTGAACGTGAATTAAATGTTTGCCTGACTTTCTGGTGAACAATGTCGGATCAACTGCTCCTTTGCTGAATCCAGAAGATAGAAGAAACTTTGATAGTGTATCATTCCATGTTCTGGGAGCTTGCTTCAAACCGTAAAGGTCCTTTTTCAAGCGATAGACATGAGTAGGATGCTCTGGATTCACAAAACCCTCTGGTGGCGTAAACCACCTCTTTCAAATCTCCATTGGAAAGGCGGTTTCACATCCATCGATATACAACCATATTCTTGCTAGCACATTAGCAAGAAGATTACGATTGCTGATAGAACAGCAGGAGCAAATGATTCTTCAAAGTCAATACCCTCCTCTTGAAGGTATCCTTTTGCAACCAATCTCGCCTTGTTCTTTAAAACATCACCATGCTCATCAAGTTTAACTTTGAATATCCACTTTAGAGCAATGATCATACCAATCGAGGGAGCGAGGTACTAATTCCCAAACTTCTAGCCGATCAAACTCATGAATTTCATCTTACATTTGAACCAGTGTCATCATTCATTGCAGTTTTAACATCTTTTGGTTCGACTTTTGAGAGTCTGAATTGAAGCACCATAAGGCATCGGTTGCAAGTTGTTTATGAGTGGATCTGAGACGAGAGGTTTCCAATGATGTTGTCTAATGGATGATCATGTGTCCATTTTCTCGAGGTGTTCATGTGTGGTTGTTGTGAAACTGGGTAGCAGTCGATATCTCTCGATGAAGATGGTTATGATGATGATTCAAGAGCAAAGATATTTTCAAATGGAGCATCTTCAGGAGTAGCAAAGGGATTAACTTCATCATTGATGCCATAAACACTTCCATGATGTACATTTGATGATTGAATATTTGTTGATGAGACAAGTGATCGTTGACGGCCTTCTTGACTTAATGATATTGATCTGAAGGTTGACTTCATTCTGAGGATAGGGCGCCTCTGATGATGGAATTGACATTTCATCAGCATTCGGTTCATAGTGTTCATCAAACATTGGATCAAACAATTTCTTTAAATCATCTTGAGATGGAGGTACATATGGAGTTCTGGAGAGGAATGAAACAAGGTAGAACCGATAGGACTACTTGATAAAGTTGAGATCGGGTCAGTGAATTGTCCTGGAGCCATTTGACCGGTCAGCTCATCAAACGTAACGTGGATTGTTTCCATGATATTTCGGGTTCTCTTGTTGTAGATTCGGTAACCCTTGTTTGGTCCATAACCAACAAAACTCGAATATCGCCTTTGCTCTTAATTTACGTAAGTCTTGGTGGATAGCACAAAGCACTAAACACACGAAGGTAGGAGAGATCAGGTTTTCGTTTGTGAACAAGTTCATATGGAGTTTTTCCATGAGAGGTATGAATAAGGAACGATTTTGGGTGTAGCAAGCGGTGGCAATGGCTTCAGCCCATAGAAACATTGGAACCTTTAAATAAATAAGCATTGTTCTAGCGGCTTCCACAAGAGTTCGATTTCGTCTTTCAACTACACCCATTCGTTTGAGGTTCGTGGAACACTTCTTTGATGACTAATTCCAACACTTTCATAAAACTGAATTAAGTCTTTGTTAACAAACTCTTGCCATTGTATGTTCGAACTATTCTAACAGTATTGTTGAGTCGAACTTGTAACTGTTTGATAAGTTTGATGATGACATCTGGAGTTTCATCCTTTGTCCTCAAAAACTTTACCCAAGTAAATCGAGAGTAGTCATCCACAACACTAAATGTATTTTTCCCATTTATCGTTTGTACTCTCATTGGTCATACAAATCCATATGAAGGGTATGAAGGACTTCCATTCTGCGAGTTGTGGGTTTTGGTTTAGGGGCATATTTCGTGCTTTTTCCCAATTGGCATGCTGAACAAAGATGATCTTTTCATACTTTAATCTGGGTAATCCTCTTACTAAGTTCTTTCTGGAAAGATTGTTTATGGTACCAAAGTTCAAGTGATTGAGACGAAGGTGCCATAGCCATGACTTAGTTTTGGAAGCCTTTGACAACAGCAGGATGGGTGAAGATTTTATCATGTCTTCGATAGAGATGGTGTATAGGTTAGAACCACGAGTACCTCTTAATAATTCCACACCATCAAGTTCTCTAACGAAACAAGTATGTTTTCTAAAGGCCACTTCTAGATCGAAATCACAAATTGACCAACGACAAATTATGACCAAGACCTTCCATAATATACCTCGGAGATTACTTTTCCCAACTACATAATCACCATAACCCATAATTGCTCCAAAATGGCGTTCGAATCTATGATTCGATGAATTTACTCACGAAGTTCATGAGCATGACCGGTCTCTAGTCATATGATTGGAGCGACACAGGTCCAAGTACCACAGAACGATTTGAACGATCTGCAGGTTGAACACATACAAGAATGGATAACGGATAATTGGGATCCCCATGCCATTTGGTTAGTAACATGATTGGAACACCCACATCGAAATAGAAACACCCATATCGAGAAATAAAAGCAATGGACTCATTAGAAATAGATGTAGTCTGGTATTAGTATTTGACCTATTCAAAGTATGTTCACTTCTTAAGGGAATAGTTCTACCAGGTAGGCATCCATTTTCTAGTGGGCATTGTCTTAGTAGATTGAGGACGGTGATTATCCTTATGGCCAAAGTTATCCATTGATAACCTATCTTACTAAATGTTCTTCTGTGTGGGTTTCCACTTTGTTTTCTAACTTTCTTTCGTGTTTGCCTTTTAGCCATCTTAGCATGATTTTAGCATTAACAATTTAATTGGGCATTTTGAGAATTAGACAAAACATTCACACACATTCATGATTAGCAAGCAATTCAAGCGGAACATCCTTACATGGTTTTGGATAGTATCAGAATTGAATTAATTACAGATGCCTATGGCTACTACTAGAATCAACACGATTCATTTTATTCAACTCAAACTTAAAGTTCCTAGGTTGGTCTTCTACTTTCTTCCAATGCACATTCTTAGCTTGCGAGGTCCTATCTTGCTTGGTATTTCTTGGAGGCTTTGACCCGCTTGCTTTAATGTCACTGATTACTCTGTAGGGAATTACGGGAACATTAGTTGGTTGATCTACTTTTTGCATTCCTGAACTAGATGTGCAAAGATCTGAACTACTAAAAGGCACATTAGTGTTTACTTTCTTAAAGTTGGGCATGGAATGGTTTGTATGCTTGGCACTAGGCATAGAACAAGGTATCACAGCTTTACCTTTTGCACCTAAGGATTTAGGACATGTTGCAATTAGACATTCTAGCAGGTCCTGAGATAGTTTGGCCTGAATGCAAGCAAACCTAATTTCTCTATCAAGAGGCTTATTTATGAAATCCTCTTCCACAATCTCACGGAGACATTCTAGACTATCCTTAAGGTGAGCACAATAGTTATGAAACACAAGTTCATTATTCCTCAGATGAGGAGAATATATTTAACGATCCAGACATATTTGGTCGAGGATGACTTTGAAGCAACATTCTCATTAAAAACAAGGAGTTTCCCTTTTCCGACTCCTCAGATTCTCAATTTCTTTTTGTAAAGAAGTTATTTTTTGTTGTTTTTGTCACGAGTGACTTTCATTGAATCATATAACTCTTTAAAGTGTCGTTTAACTTTTTCATTTTCTTCTAGAAAACTCTCATTTTCTTTTTGTAAAGCATTTACTAAGTTTTGAAGATGAAAAGTTTGAGAATACTGAGAATCTAAAGGAGGAGGCATTTGGGAGCAGTCATTGCTCTTTTCACCCTTTAATTGAAATTTGGGCTTTCAACTTCGATCGTGTTACAATGAGCTTGAATCTATCATCACGTTTGTTTATCGAAAAGCTGCATCAAACTCTGGAGCATCTGAAGATGTCTTGATATTTGAGGTTTTGACATTTTATTTAAGATGTTGATATTTTAGTTGTAAATTAAAATGTTCAACTTCTAGTTTAGAAAGATGTTTTACCAAATTATCATGATCATCCAGATCAATTTTCTCATTTAGTTTAGAATTAGTCTTTTCAAGCTCAATGACACGATCATGGGAGACTTTCAGAGCAGCAGATAATTCATGAAATTGAGAGTCATTAATGGAACAATTCGTAGTAGTGTAAAACACATCTTGAGTGATACATTCAGAAATAAGATTCTCATTCAATGTATGCAAGTTCTTCCTCTCAATCTCATTATATTTTAACTGTCGCTCATAGTCACTAACCTCAACTATCATTGCATCAAATTCCTTTTCCATTTCTTTAATATCTAAATCCATCCCTTTTTAAGACTCTCAAATTGATCTTTTAGTTGTTTAAAGAAAGGCATGACCTCAGTTAAATAGCATTCTTTAGTTTGCTAAAACCCTTTCCCCTGATTATCCAGTGGGTATGATCCTTTTCTTACAAGTTTTCTCAAAGTCAACAAATAATTGAAATATAACATACTGACTGATTAAGGTCTTGCTTTTAGTGGCAATAGTTCTAGGAACTAAATGCATTGGTGTATTAGGAGGATACATAGTTGTTGAAGGCATTTTCCTAAGGGGGGGTTCTTGTTACAATAAGATTCTCTGCTTTTTGCTTGTCTAAATCCTTTTCCGGAACACTTGTTAGGGTGTTAACAACGTTTGAGGCTTAAACATGTTCAAGGAAATATAATTTTCCTTTTTGTAGTCATGGGGTCGATAATTATGTGTTTTCTCTTTACATGTAGGATTGTTGAGTTTCTTATCCATTTTCTCCCGGTGACTTCAGATTTCTTATCTTCCTCTGTGCACTCAACGCAACTAGGTTTCTGCCTAGGCTTAAGGATTTCATTGCCATCATAAATTACCTTATGAGCTTCTCTAGCCTTTTACAGCCTCGAGGTTTGGTTCATCAACTAATGCAACACTATGTTTGTCACTTAGAACTTTATGCTTAGTGATCATGTGAGCGATCTGAATGGTGTTTCCTTGTGCGTCAACTTATTTTCAAGCTTGTTTTCAAAGTTTTAGATTAGAAAAATCATTCAAAAGTTTTGATTCCTTAGTATTAAATTCTTGCTTAAGCAGTTTAACATTTTCCTGAAGTTCTTGTTTTTGCTTAGCAGTTTAGAAAGCCTTTCAAGAATTTAACTCTTGTTTTAATACTTCTTCTAAACCTACTTTTTCTAATAATATGCATTTGGTCATCCATTTCCCTCCACGGTGGTTAACTCAAATTTAGCACGTTGTTCATAGATAGCAACTTGTTCCTTATAGGCATTGAGTTCAGAGGTAGCAGAATAATCAGGGGCACATGCAGTGTATTCATCAAAAACACAATCATTATTGACTGCAGAAGATACATCACTTGGTACAATCTCACTTCACTTTGAGCCATGCTAAATCATATGGGATAATATTACTATTTCCTATATTCTCAACATCTGAATCATAAGTTTCAAGAGATTGTACTTCATTATGTATCTTTTGCTCATCAACCTTATCGTACAGTTTTAATACCTCTGAGATGATTGATTCTTTGGATGGACCAGCCTTGTTGTGGTGAAGGAACCTTAGGAGAGACCATGGGAGAGATGCTAGCCATGAAGATTGATTGTGCAGTTGGTTCATCATCCACATCCGAATCATAAGCATCACAGTCAGCTACTTGAAATGCATTTGGATCGTTCGACCCATACCCATCTGGCTTGTCTCACATTAGCATCATATGTCTTAGCATTCCCTTCAGCAAGAAACAGAAACTCCTCTTCATCCAAAGTTGCTCGTTGTCTGAGCTTGCACAAGCAACATCTTGTCTCTAAATATTCCGCGCATTCGTGGACGTTTTGGAGATGCAGTTCCTGAAATATCCCTCACCACCACAGTTGTAGCATTTGACTGGCTTTGCTTGTCCTTGATTTCCAATCCTTCCCGATTCGATTTCCCACATATCTCTACCAACTCCACCTCTTCCTTGTTCGTCGCATTTCTTGAACGGCTGCACCATAACCTTCCCATCTCTGTGGCAGATTGATTGATTGGATCTTTGATGCGAGGTTGTTGTTGGTGTGTGGAAGAGAGTTCATGTTTTGACTAATCATGAGAGCCAGTTGATTAAGGAAGTTTCCCACGGGTGCATCGCATCAACTTGTTTGAACATTGGATCGGGAATGAGTTTGTGATTACCATTACCTATGGGTATAACTTGAGAATCTTTGGTAGTAATTCCCACATTTGTGTAAAAGGCAGTTGAATCATTTGATGAGCTTGTCTCGATTGGTTTTGAACTGATCAAGAATCCTTTTTTCAAACATAGCATGCCTCTCATGCTGAAGAAGGAATGCATAGAGTTGCTCATAGTTTTTATTCTTCAATCCTTTTGTTAGCTTCCGAGGTGACAAACTTGTGCCATTCGAGATTCATGTTGTTCACAAATTTTGAGTTCAATTTGAATGTTTGGCATGGTCATTTTGATGTTCCTCATGTCATTCACAAGCTTGTGGAATCTCATAATATTCATAGACACTCTCTACGGTTTCATTTTAAAGTGCTTAAACTCATCATACAGTTGTGATTCTCTGTCTTCTTTAGTCAATTCAGAACCTGAGAGAAGCATCTTGACATTATCCCAAACTGCCTTGGCTTTAGTGTTGTGATTGATCAGCTTGTAGATGTCTTTTGGAAGACCATGTAGTATGATGTTTGAGGCCCGATATCGACGCATCGAACCTCTTTTTCTCACTTATCATTGAGCTCATCATCGTCTTTTGTTCTCTATTCCATAGATCATTGTTCCATCTGCAGCTGTATCAATTAAGTCTCTTGTAGTCTCAATCGATAGGTCCTTCATCAATAGACTTGAGAATGTTGACTCCGTTTTCCTTTCCAAGCAATTACAATCGATTCGTTGTGCCCAAGAGTCGTAGTCGATTGTCAAGCATAGGTGGGCGATATATCTAAACCACTTGAACATCCAAATAACAGTGAAGATGATTGTAGATGCGATGGTAGACATGTTACGAGATTACGGGATTTTAAAACTCTATGATTAAACCGGGAAATAGATTCTTTCATGGGATTTTACTAAAACAAGAGAAAACCGTATTACATCCAAAAGTTCAACCAAGTCGCTAAGAAACCTTGAACCAAGTCGCTAAGCACCAAGTTGCTACAAATTTTGAAATCAAGTCGCTATAATGCCAAGTTGCTAAGAATTATGAAAACAAGTCGCTAAGCACCAAGTCGCTACAAATTTTGACAGCAAGTCGCTAACACCAAGTCGCTAAGAAAACTTAAGTACAAGTCGCTAACAAAATTGAAAGCAAATCGCTACCTATACCAAGTGCTAGCCGTGGTGGAGAATCCACTAAGTTGTACTGTTTGTCGGCTTGTCTCAATAGACAAGTCACTAGGACCAAATCGCTACCAAAACCACTATAACTCGCTACCCACTTACAAAGCAAGTCGCTACCAGAATAAAATTCGTGACTCAAGTCGCTAGCAAGAAAAATCTCAAAAACACCACTTTTCAATCCAAAACAAGCTAACCACGATGATTCAAGCCTACCAAATCAAAACCTAAACACTTATGATGATCCTAAACACAAAAGTACAATCAAAATCCAAGCTTTAACACTAGAAATGCTCCAAATGATGCAAAAACCACTAAACTTTTTCAAACTCAAAAACCATATAAAAACACTAGAAATCCAAGGATATGTAAGAGATGATCTAACCATGGCTCTTGATACCATTTGTAACATATTGGATTTCACATACATCATAACAAAAACACAAGTAGTAGATGATTTTCTAGAGAGAGAAAGTTAGAGGTTTGGGAACTTTAGTGAGAAAGAAAAATCTTATTATGAGCTCCAACTCTCTACCTTGGGAGGTGAGAGTATTTATCTTTACACAAAACGCCTACGCAGCTGTGGATCAGGAATACAGTGGGTAAAGACCCGTCCGTCCTCCACGGTATTACTTAACTAAATACTACTTGACATTAAATAACTACGACTACGAGCTATCTAATGATTACAAATACTTGAGGTGACCGACACTTTAATACCTGGATTTACTAAATCCTAACAAAATGTCATAACCACAGAGAAACTCAGTGTTTAACTCATAGCCTTTGGTGTGTTATTCCAACTATTTGGGGGAAGGTTGTATTATTCCAACTATTTGGGGAAGGATATTCCAATCATTTGGAAATGGTCCTGGATACTTTTGGTATGTGATTAACTCACTTTCATAGGAAGAAATATGAGAAGAATATTTGAAGCGTGAGATGATATTGCTTATCGACATCTTCTATATGGTTTATAGTAGTGCTTAGGTTATTGATTTATGTACACAATGTAATGATGATTGATGAGATCACAACCATCGAGGGAGATATATGTGTACATCAGGGGCCAACAACATGTTCACATGATCGAGCTTAATCGATTATTCGGAGTTGATATCCGCAGAGAAGATCATGATTCAACCATTCTGTGATGTCGTTGTCTACTACGGTTGGTTGGGTACTTGTGTATTTTGGTGATTGGTTATATGGAAGATATCTGGAATGCACCTGGTAAAATGAAGATGTTGATACATTGTTCCCCGGATAGACAACGGTCAATCTCGAAGAGTAATGTGTACATCGGGGCGCAACTTGAGTTCGTTGGACTAATCATTATTTCGGTTGATAACCAGAGGCGATCAATGTTTCAACTTGTTACCGTTGTTCGTGATTCTTCGGAGTGTGAGCTTCATTGATGAGTTTCTTCATTTCTACTTCTTTCGGAAATGGTCTTTATAGTTTGTCGGTTTGGGGGGAAGCTACCAAAGTCTCACTTTCAAAAGGCTCAAGTTCAGACGACGATTCAAGAGCCTCGAAAGCTTTGGTGGTGAAAGTTTAAGAGATGATGACTTCTATCTTCTACAAAGTCATGCGATATCCTTATCTCGGTACCGTTGTCATCGTCCCTCTTAAACCTTATCACCCTCTTTGTATATATTTATCGAAAGCCAAAATAGAAAAATATAAAACCAACAAAATTCCATAAAAATCAAAAAATTTGAAAAATACCAAAAATATTGTTTTTCTCATGACATGTCTTCTGATATCGATAACATCTACGGTTTTAGAAATGTCATTCAATAATGGCACGGGACTTTAGATGAAGTTCGAGCAGGAGGTGTAAATATTTTTTTCAAAACATGTCTAAAAAAAAGGCTTACAGTTATTTCTGACTGTGACCCGTGCTTAAACAATGGCTAGCTATTATTTCAGATAGCAACCCGCTCTTTTAAAGAAAGGAAAGTTCTACGCTTAAACGATTTTCATAAAATTCGTGCACTTATCTTAGAAACAAAATGAGGAAAGTATGTCAAAGGACTGCTGTTCCTACTCAAATATTTTTCTTTCTAAAATTCTTCAGAAAAATATTTGTTTTAACCAAATGGTGGTAAATAAGTTGCTTTAAAATCAATCAGATTCAGAGTTCTCGTAAAAATTAAAAACTCAATCAATGACTTCCCGCTTTAAACTTTTCAGAAAATGAGTCATTGATTGAGAGGGAGAATGTTTTTCAAATCTACATCTTCTAACGGGCTTTCTTAATCATCCTATGTGCTTATCTGAAAAAAATATAATTGCCTATGTTGAAGGACTAGGTTTCTAGGATGTGATTGTCAGGATTAGATGATTATAGATTGATTAACACATTATTCCCATACCTTTTATGATCTGATTGATATGTTGAATTGACTTTAATTAGTCGATTGTTGTTTGGGTGATGTCGACCACCATATATCTATAGTATATGTTCACTAACGTATGCGGTATGGTATATAAGAATGTTCCCGATCCGGATCCCACAAATGAAGATGATTGGATGCCGAAAGGAAAGGTAACTATATCTTGGGTTGACAAATGAAGAAAGCGAGCTTAATTGGACTTCTATGGAGATTTGGCATGGAAAAATGAAACGTAAGAGGTCTCACTGCCATCAGAGATGGTTTTCTTCATCGACAAATGAAGAGCGGAGCAATTGACCTCAGTTGGCATTAAAATAACGTATGAAGTCTCACTTCATCAGTGACGGTTTTCTTCCAAGCCCTACACAACAACATAAGCTTCTCAACCACCTAGTATCTTTGTGGGGATAATAGTGATGATACCATTTCTCTAAAACTTTGAAAAATATTGTTTTAAAAATGGAAAAATATTGTTTTGAAAATAAATCGGATTCAAAGTTTTGAAAATCACCGGAATTCATTTTATTAAAACTTAAGTCACTCAATCAACGACTACAGTCATTGATTGAGGGGGAGAGTGATTTATAATAATATATTTTCAAACAATATTTCTTCATAAAAAGTCCAGTTTATATGAAATAAGTGGTGATCTAAAGATTTAATGTTTTGTCATGGTATGATTTTTCTTTAAGAATCAAGATCTTTCAAAATGAAATTTTTTCTGTTCTTGTTTGATTGTGAAATTGTTTTATTTTACTTAAAGATCTCTAAAACTATCATACCTAACACTAACAATCTTTAATGTCTGTTATTGGTCCTCATCTGTCATTTTTCAAAATTAAATCTTGCCACGTCTTTCCCTAAAATTTTCTAAATGATTTAAATCAATCAGGATCCAAAATCTCAATTGGTTTGAAATTTTTGATCGGGGGAGAGATCGTGATTTAAATCTCAAATCTGTTTTAGTCCTTTAAAGGCACTCCTGCCTCCATGTGCCAAACGATTTCAATATATGATGCACATGATTGAGGAGGAGCATTTATTCAAAAACAAGATGAGTATTTAAACAAGGCCACATTTTCTCCAATGTTTTTATAAAACTTATTAAATCACTTGGGATCCAAAATCTCAAAGGGTTTGATATTTTTGATCGGGAGAAAATTTGTGATTTAATAATGAAATTTGATAAATGGTGATCATTTTGATTCAAATGTGCAGGCTGTTCTCTCATATGTGCTAAACACTTTCGAATCTCGAAGCACATATTGAGGGGGAGCATTTCAAATGAAAATAAACTTTAAAGGTTCTTCTGTTTCAACATAATGTACCTTGATTGATTTTCGAATGGTTTCTTAATGGCTTTTGTGATCGTGGATGTGCTTCAAAAGAACTTTGTCCTCTATGTGATAAAATGATTTCAAATATCCTATGCACATATTGAAGGGGAGAATTTACCAAGAAAATCAAATGGCTTTTTCTACGGAAATTGTGATCAAGAAATTATTTCAAAGAACTCTTGCCACCATGTGCTAAACAATTTCAAGATCATATGCACATGTTGAGGGGAGCATTTCTAAATGATCAAAACTATTAAGGTACAAAATTCTTTGATTGTATATCACAAGTACCTTGATTGATTTTCCAAATGATTTTTCAATTGGTTTTATGGAAGAATGAACTGTACCAAAAGACCGACCATTTTACTTTATGCATGGAGTTATAAGGATGGTGAGGTTAGGTATTAGTTCCCACGATCCGCTAGAACCGGAGGGATCTACCCAGGGACAATCCACTAGATAGTGTAGAGTCCTTAGGTATGATGAAAAAAAGGAGAAAAATGAGAATATGGGAAGAGTGCGGACTGAGATAGAGCTAGAACTGGAATAAACCCAACAAGGTTCTAGTAATGAAGTCTCGGTAACCACTGAAGGGGTTGAAGAATGAAAAAGAATTGAATGTGAAAAGGGTGAAAAGAAATAGCCCTCCAATAATTCAACCTTAGGGCAGAAACCGGGTTCAATACATATACTACTAGTTGTTACCAAGGTAACACTGGTATTGAAGACAAGACGTCATGGACCCAGTGACGCACTGCACTACAACTTCCCAAGCTACTAAAGTTCCTCTTAAAAGGACTTGTTTCATTCTCACGGGAAACCTGCATAATCTATCGACTTTCTCTTAGAGATTGTTGATATTGAAGAAGGAGACCCTCTCCCTAGTCTCCGACATAGGAACCAAATGTGCACAATTGATTTTAGAGCCAAGAGATCATCCACAATATCTCGTTAGGACGCAAAATTAATGAAGACTTGTTGTTTCACACAATGTGGAAAGTAAGAATATTTTAAGAGTCCTACGCATTATCCTTGCGGTATTGCAAGAACATATGAGTGATATGTTAAATATTCACGATGAAGATGGAAATCCTTCTAGAGCCAACATCAAACAAGCTCTTGGTGGGTGACATGTGAGATCTTTTCTAAAGATCAAGCTTGTGACAACTGGATAGAAACGATGGTGCGATTCATTTTTGAATCAACCTTGGTCCAGGAAATGAATTGACGAATACTTTTGGAAAAACCGTTCGATGTGAAAATCTTTTTTTCTCTAGCGCATCGAATGTGTATTCATGTTTCAAACTCAAAAAGTATCTCTGATTGAAAAAAATGCTTTTGGAAAAACCGTTCGATGTGCAAATTTCTTCTTTTCTCTAGCACATCGAATGTGTATTCTTTTTCAAATACAAAGTATTTTGATTAAAAGTTGATCTTTCTCATAAAACCTTCGTCGTTTTGCAAAACTCTTCTTCTAAGCAAAAGCGATTGTTTTCAAATCAATTTTTCATCAATTAGTGAATCTCAATTTCTGGTTCCTCACTCCGTGTTGTCTTCTTTGAGGCGTTCGGTTTGAGAATAGCTAGAACATTGCGAAACCTGTCAAGGAGATTCTTCGAATTCTACCTAATCACGGTGCCTCTTATGATCAACGGGGACCGTGGGCCGTGTACCTCAATTCAACGAAAGTGATCAAAGACACTTTCGTGTGTTTTATTGCTAACTGTTTGTGCAGTAAATTTGGATGGTTGCAGTGATCAGGTTGGAGTCAATCCAAAGCCGCATGCTCACGAGCATCACACTTAATGAAGAAATCATGACTTGTGCATATCTCAGAACTGGCTCGATATTTTATACTATGTTTCCTTCACGGCTGCAAATATCATGAGCGATAAAGCTTCCGCTACTATGATGAAAAGATGTCATGATCCAGAAAGTGTGAGCATGTCGGTCCAAAAGTCACAACATCACATGATGGCAACACAATAAGGGTGATCCAGAGATTTATTGGTGATGATCTCAAAGAAAGCTCAAAGATCATCAAAAACGTGGATCAGTTCAAAGACCTCCACCGAAAGTACAAAGCATTCGGACTTTGAAGTTGCACTACTTAAGCACAAAGATTGCGGAAGTGAAGAATTGAAGTCTACGAGCTCAAGAACAAAGTCAAGAATAGAATGCTAGGATTCAAAATGTAAATCAAGGGGTGACCTCCCTTAGGGGGAGATTGTTAGGAATTAGAAATTCCATAGTGAAGAGTCGGTCACCCCAAATATAATCTAGCATAAGTTAGCTCGTAGACATATCGCTATTTACTTGTTTATTAGTTCATTATTAGCATAGTTTAGTTTAGAGCAACACCGTGGAGGAAGGACGGGTCTTTACCCACTGTATGCCAGATCCACAGTCCAAAGTAGGACGTTTATTATGTAACTATAAATACCCTCTACCTCCTAAGGTAGAGGGTTGGACCTTTCACTTAATCTAACCTTTTCTCTTTTGTATACTCTCTCTCTAGAAAGGCTCCCTCCCTTCACTTTCTCTCTCTAGAAAGTATCCTCAACAACAACAACAACAACAACTACAAAAATATCCTCAACAACAATTTCAACAACTATCATCAGTGTAGTTTCCTCAAGGAGCACAACCTCTTCCACCACAAATACCTCAACCAAACCCTCGTCAATAATATCAACATTGTAACTACTTTCAATATCAGTTTCCAGCTAAGTATGCTATGAATGTCACAACGCAGAAGGAACCTTTGTGGTTTGCAAAGATGTGTGAAGCTTTAAGCAGCCAACAATCCATTCATGAAGATGGATCCCTTGATAGACCTCCAATGCTCACTCCCGAAAACTATGATCAATGGGTAATAAGGTTTTTTAGGTTTTGTGAGCTCAAGAAACCACATGGTAAGTTTTTGAAGAAGGTCATCCTTGAAGGTCCTTTTCGGATACTATAGCTATACAGGAGATCCAACGGCTACTCCACGAGATGATGTTACCAACATTCTCGAGTATATCAACTCACTCTTGAACAACTTCTTCAGTTAGAAGCCGATGAAATTGCAATGCAATATATCCTTTTGGGATTACCCAATCCGATTCTTCGTAGTGTTGATGCTGAAGACGCCAAGCTATGTGGGAACAAATTCCTCTTAATGGAAGGCTTGAACTCAATCAAGAATACATGGAATCCAAAATTTACTTGTCATATGAGAATTTCATGATTGAACCCAGGGAATCATTAGAGTCATACTATCATTGGTTCTCGACATCATCAATGACTTGGACAAACGACATCATTATGCCAAGGATTGCAATCAATACAATGTTTCAGTTCTTGGTCTGATTTTGAAAAGTATGTTACATTCATCCGTCAAGCTAAGAATCTTCATCAAGCAACGTGAGTTATTGTATGACTATTTGAAGCACCATCAAAGGAAGTAGAAAAAACAGAATTATCCGTGGACTCCCTGCTTCTCCAACACTCCCGGATAATAAACTCTTGCTTTGTATACATAAGCATGTTATCCTCAATTCCAAACTTGTTGTCTTCACAAATCCACCCAACAAATGCTCGATTACACCATATGATACATCACAGCAATCACAAGAAACTCGACTAGTTCCTTACAACAACAACAATACTGATTCAACACTTACGCTGAAACTCTAGATGAGATGTGAAGCCTTCAATGCGTTAAATCAAGGATTTGTAATGATTGAGAGCCGGAGATCTGTTAACAAATCCAACAATCGTATTCGTACCTCATCAAACACAAGAAATCAAGTTGTTGTTAACAATGGAAGAGTTGAGGTTCAGAACCGTGCAAATGGTCGTCAGATGGGTAGTGGTCAATGATTTAATTCTACTAGAAGGAATAACATGGGTGCTCCACAACGGGTTGAATGGTTGATCGGGAAAATGTTCAGACTGGGGTTAATGGTCTTCGATGCTACAACTGCGGAGAAGGTCATCTGGCTAATGCTTACAAAGCAGAGAGAACAAGAGGTAGCGCTTATCACAGGAGGCTTTACTCTTGGCTCTCAAGGATGGCTGGTGGAATACTTACCAACAACATAACACATTATCATGAGAATCAGAGATGATGACATGGAGGACTTGCAAGCTAACGTAGCTGTGATGTTAATGGCAAACATGCAAGAGCTCCACATGAGTGACATATGCCCAGTGTATGACATTGGCTTGTCTCGGAGTGAGATCCTAACATATGTCTTTTACATGATCTGATATCTCCGCCTGCATCTGCATCCGACGAGGCACAGAGTGTTCTACATGAGCCATCTACATCTCATCACAAAGAGAATCAAATGGATATCATAGTTACATTTGACGATCAAGATGACCTTATGGTTAATATTGATAATCAAGTTGACTTCGTGCTTATATTTGAGGATCTAAGTAATGATTACGTGGAGACTCAAGTTGAACAAAATGAGCCTCTATCTAATCCAGATCCCGGGCTCATGACCTTATTTCAGACCACCCAAGCTCAATTAGAGAAGTGCAATGAGATTAATAAGAATCTTAATGCTAAGATTGCACTGTTAACTAAGGATAATAAATGCTATAAGTTACAACTCAATAATTTTGAAACAAAGAGAGAATACAGTTTGAAGTCGCTTTTCAAAATCATACCAAAATAAAATCTTTGGAAATACAAAATACGTGATCGTCGAATCCAAGAATGAACTGCTTTCTCAAATAGAACAACAAAATTTTGATCATCAACAACAAATTAACACTCTTACTTTGGAAACTCAAAAGCCAGTAAGTTGTTAACATGTCAAAATAGTTTTAGTACAAAAAACATTTAAGGACGAGAATTGATCAGTATCTTGATGAAATTGTCGATTTACAAAACAAAATCAAAGAGTTTCGAAATGTTGTTTATAAACATGGTGAGTCAATCACAACAATTCAAAAGTTTACTTTAAGCCAAATCGGATAGATATGGACCAATTCTTGCGATTACAAACCACGTTTTTCACATAGAGCATTCAAACCAAATCCTCAAGTGTACAATGCAGAACATAGAATTGATGATTCCATTATGAGTGTTGTTGAATATAATCGTGACGAGGAATCAGATGTTGATGCTGAGAGTCGATTAAAAATGGAAAATGTTGAATATAACAAACCATTTGATTATTCAAAAATCCTACCTTTTGTTAAACAACAGGATAATACTAATACACCTTAGGTTATCACACCAATTCCTGAGTCCTCTTCTGCTGTTAGTCCACTACACAATGTTGCACAAATTAATGGTCCTTTACCTTCCTTCAGTGAAATAAAACCATTACCCGAAAGATGTCAAATTCTTAAATATTTTGATACATTCATGTCTGACATCATACTTTTGGAACATGAAATTAAAGTTAATTCTAAAATAAAAGCTGAACATTTTCAATCGCCATATGCGCGAAATCAAAGAGATACTTTTCAGAAAAGGCTTTTACCCCATGTCGAAAATTCCGAAAGTGTGCAATATATTGGGAACGGGATCTTCAGAAGGATATTGGACTTATGAAAACAGTTTTCGAGAAAACAGAAACATCGATTTTAAATACTAAACAGAAAAAGAAAATATTGAGAAATCATGTTGATCGACTCTTGGAAGATGTTATCTATGCTGATACCATAAATGTTGTGTTGTTACATACTTTTTCATATGCATTTGATTATATTGCTGTTGATAATGTTGAGAATGTCGATAATGTGTCTCAAATCGAGTCTTTAAAAGTTGAAAATGAGCGTTTGTTAAATGAGCTTTCGAATGTAAAACGTCGTCTTCAATGGTGTCAACAAGATTGTCAAAATCGAGAACTTGCTTTGCAAAACAAAATCAACCAGTTGCATGCCACACCTTTTGAACCAAAACTTGAACAACTGGATGATGAAAACGTGTCTTTAAAATGTCAAATTTCAAAATATGAATAAGATTGCCAAAGTCAAAACTGAATATGGTGTCATATTTGATTTACTCAAAAAGACTCGTGCTAAAGCGTCAAAAGATATTGATGATTCTCTTAAATACACAGAAGAATTAATGCTTGTGGAAATGTTCGCTCTGAAAATCAAGATTTGTTGCACACTATAGTTGAGTTGAAAAAGAAGTTAGGGAAATATGAACAAGATAAGTCTAGTAACACAAATGTTCTTGCACCTAGAATGTTTAAAATTGACACTAGGATGCCTAATGACGAACCACAAGATACTAATATGCTTCCTTCCACTTCTACAGGAGTAGTTGCCTCTAATCACGTTGTAGCACTTCAAGCAAGAAAACACAGAGGAAGAATAGGAAGTTGCAACGTAAGAGAAGATCAGTACAGACCTCTGAAGTAGAAGAACACACTTGGAATTTGAATAAAACTCATGTTGCACCCACTTTAGACATTGCGTTTGACAAATGTAATAGCAAAAGTGATGTAACGAATGCTGAATCTTTAAGTACTTTGAATGTTTTGTTTGAAGCATCTTGTATTGGGTGTCATAAAAGCATGTTTTCTGGTTGTCATGATAAATGTGTTGCTAAGTCTATGTTATCTCATAAGCGGAAACATAGAAAACGAATTACCTCTAGGCCCACTAATGCTTCTAAGTCTGTGCTAGGTAAAACGCCTAAGTGTTTCGCAAAATATCATTGATGATGCCCATAGAACCCACTTCATCTCCTAGGAAGAGAATATCACCTAGTGCATTCACTAAAACCAAAGCACAAACTAGTTGGACTTGGCAGAGATGGTTACAAAATACACCTGGATTTAAATGGATTCCTAAAATCATAAACATGTATGTTTCAAATGTAACTATAATGGAACCTGATGAGTATGCAAATACTCATCATTTTTGTACCTTTTATACTGCCAAAAACATCCAAAAACACCCGTCAAAGCATCAAAATGATAAAAATATCACAAATAAGTGTTTTATGTGTTTCAAATGCAAAAATACCAAAAACAGGTGAAAAACGTATCAAGTTTGCATAATTGGCAGTTTTGGTCCCCCAAGTTTTAAAAGTTGTCAAAATAAGTCCCTAGTAAATCAAAATATCATTTAAGGTCCAATGGATTCAAAAGTTGTCAAAACAAACCCTTCAAAGTTTAAGAATTACAAAATGACAACTTTGGTCCCTCAACTTTGAAAAGTGTCAATAATGGTCCATGGGTTATTTAAAAAAGTGAAAATAATCAAAAGTAAACCTTGTACTATTCATATATGGCATAATTAGTCCTTGTGTTAACTTTTGAAAAGTTTCTAATTCAGCCCCTCAACTTTGGAGAAATTGCAACTTTGGTCCTTGTGTATTAACTACTAAACCAAACCGGACCCTTTGTTATTATTAACACAAACCCAACCCAGTGGCTGAATAAAACCCAGGCCAATCCTTGAACCTTGACCTTGAACCCATGACCATGAGCAGGTCAATCCTTTTGGCCTGCCAATATCCATTTTGAACCCCTGCCTTATTAATATAACGGGGTGAGCCCCGTCAAACCCACATCACTGTTCTTCTCCACCAGGTCGCTTAAAACAGAGAAACCAATGGTTTCCACCGCTTCTACACACCTCACCACCACCTTCCCAGCTGTCTACCCCACTCCCCCTCCACATCCTCCCAAAATTGCTTAATTGCAAAACACGCTCAAACAACTTTTGCCGCAAAAAATGCCAAATGGACGATTATGATGAGATTGATGAATTCAAGGGTTGAAATCAAGTGGGAAACATTCAGAGGTCGACACAGAGACCAAAGAGATCAATATAAAGAGAGAAGAAAAGCAATGTGAAGACATATCTAGTGTAATTTAATTTATGTTATGTCGTTTTAGTTAATTTTCAAATTCCAGTGTAATTTCAAGCTTTCAATCTGTTTTTATCAATTTCAATTGTGGTAAAAATCTTTTTCAGTAAGCAATTTCAATTTTCTGTCTCATTTCAAGTTTATGCAAATTTTCAAGTTCAAAATCTCATGTTAGCCTAATATTAGTTGTTGTTATGGACTCATAAGCTCACATAAGCTATTAAACTTTTCTAGCTTTTAGAAACCATAAAAGTCAATTTAGTATCAAAAAGAAAAAAATACCAAAAATACTAGAAAATAGTTGAAAAATCAAAAAATCAATGGAGAAGATAATCACAATTTGGAGCAGGGTGAATACTGGATTGCCTTGGTTTAGAAGCTTCTTGATATAGGAAGTGGTCTTGGGCCTTGGTTCTCAAATTTCACTTGGATTCCATCTTGTAAGCTTTTTACTCCATTTTAGCAGTTCACTGTTTAAGTCATTCATTAGCTTAAAGCTTTGTGTTTCTATGTTTATGAGTTGTAGTTAAGTAAAATTAAACATTAAAATAGTTTGCTTGTTGTTTAAAATTTGTAGTTACTAAAAATCTTATTTTAACAGTTATTATAGCATAAGTGTCATTTCTTAGTTTTATGTTGTTATTGTTGTTGTTTAATGCTTATTTACCCTCATTATATGATAATATAAGGTTATGAATCAGTTGCATGGTCTTAATTTATGAAACCCTTTGGAAATCACAAAATCAGTTAAGTAAAGGGGGTTGTTTGGATTACTTTGTTATCTGTGTTAAAGATTGTTTGTGTTGTTTCTTGTTGTTGTTATCTGTCATATTAACACTTAATGGAGAATACTTAAAAACCAGGACCTTGTTCACAAGAAAGTCAAAATTCATCCTTGAATCTCATTTGAGTTCTTGTTAGGATTATAGCTTGCATAATCAATCAAATAGGTGCATACATAGTCCATATAGCTTATTCTAGTCTTAGAATAGCTTATTATTCCATTTTCAGTCAATTAGAAGTGATCAAAGTCAACTTTAGTGTTTAACTTAAAAGTCAAATTTTTACTGCAATAGTTTTTGAATAAAATAGATAATTTTTTATAGGATTTAATATTAAGTTCAAGTTCGTGCTTTTAGGTTTATAAAAATTTAGTTGCTCATCTTCATCATAGTAATTTTATAATTTCTAGTTAGCTTGTTAAACTCTTATTTCTTCTTATTTTGAACACTTTTAGAAAGTGCCGTAACACCTGATTGGTGAGTCTTTTCACAAGCTCATAAAAGCTCATTAGTGAGTCCCGACTTGTGTATTTTAGCTTTTTGTGTAGCTCACCCACCCATCTCATAGGTCCAGTGTTTATTTCACATTTTCTAGCTTATTTGGTAGGGCTGCTTGTAGCTTTTAAGTTGTCCCTCTTTGTGTTGAATAGTCAGTGTTTACAAGCTTTTCATAAGCTTGTCATAAAGCTTATTAGTCAACCCAGTGTGTGCTTGGACTTTTAGAAAGCCCACCAACCCATCACTTCAGTCTTAATTTTGAGCTTTTCAGCTTATTTCATAAGCTTAAATTGCTATAAGTTTTTGCGAACTTTGTTGGTTTATAGGATTAGAGTAATTGCTTATTAGCTTATTTTAAGCTTATCAGTGTAGTCCTTTGTGCTTTTTAGCTTAATTTGAGTACTCTTAGCTTATTTACATCTTATTTTAACTTTGGTTCCAAACGTGAAGCTTGTTTGAGCTTAAAAAAAATCAAAATAACCATAACATAAACTGTTAAGCTTTTCAAGCCCAAAACTGCTTATTTTTAAGATTCAAAATTTTTGTTTTTTATTAAAGTTGCTTATATGATAGTATAATAGGTTTATAAAATAAAAAACACAAAACATCATTTTAAAAATAGTGATAGCGTTTATTTAATATAAATTAGCTTTTTTAATTTTCTTTTTAGACTTATTATTAAGCACTTTCTGTTTTTATAATTTTCTTAGCTTTCTGTCATCATAGGATATTTATAGAAAAAAATTTCAGAATTTTCTTAGTTTGTTTAGTATTTATTAGAATTTAAAATAGTTAAAAAGTATTAAATAATTAATAATAAATAAATAAAAACATAAAAAATATATTTCAGTTTAAAAATTAGTTTTCTAATATTTTAGATTTTTCTAAATTAAAATTTCAATTTTCTTGGTTAATTTTATATTTTCTTGTATTTAAGTGTATTTTTAAATAGTTAAAAATAGTTTTTAATTAATAATAATTAAATAAATAGTCATAAAAATAATTTTAATTTTCTAATAATTTTCTTTTATTATTAGGATTGTAAAAATATCATTTTCATATCCATAGGTGTTTTATTCATTTTTAAATTTACGTTTTATTGCGTTTACGTAAAATTTTGTAACGATCGCTTCAGAGTTTGTTTAATCGATTGTTGTGCTTTATAGTTCTATATCCAAATACAATTCCAATCAATGGTAGTGTAATTATCCACCAAAATCTTTACTGAATCATTATCCTTAGTGATCATTCTACTCGTCGTTTTAAACACCATTCAACCTTCGTGGGACTTAACGACTCGGGAATCCACTAAATTCCAAGGGAAATTGCATTGGTTTTAAATTGTTTGACTTTTATTCGGTTGACCATTCACAAGTGGTTGACTTGTGTAATAAACCTACGACAGTTGGGCGATCAGCCTCCTTTCTTAGGGTTCCACCTCTTCTATTCCACCTTTATTTCGTCTTGTGTATGCAAGTGATCTGATCATCCTTTGGATTGTTGATAGCGGATGTTCCGGCACATGACGGGCAATCTCAACTGTTATCAAACTTTGTCTCAAAGTTCGCCACCTGCTCACGTTTGGGAATGATCACTTTGCGCTATCATAGACTCAGAGATTACATTAATGGGAACATCTTAATTGCAGGGTTTATTATGGGAAGGTCTCATTACAATCTCTTTTCAGTCGGTCAGTTTTGTGATGGTGATTTGGAAGTTGCTTTTTGGGAGAAAACTTGTTTTATCCGTGATCTACAGGAAAATCTTAATGTCGGAAAACAAACCTCAAGCCTTTTCACAATCTCATACCAAAGACATGATTGCTTCCATCTCTGTCTTTTTGAGGCAACATCTACAAAATCATGGTTGTGGCACATGAGACTCTCACTGAACTTTCAAACCATAACCAATCTTGTACGACACAAACTAGTTGAAGGTCTTCCAAGGTTTAGGTATTCAAAAGATCCACTTTGACTTGTGAACAAGGAAAAGAACTCGTGCTTTCATTCCTTCAAAGAAGGATCACAGCTCTCGACATGTCCTTCATCTTCTTCACATGGTTTGTATGGCCCGATCGTGTCACGGTGCATTAATGGCAAATGCTACATTCTAGTAATTGTTGAGACTACTCAAAATGGACTTGAGTTTATTTTCTTGAAGTAAAGATCAAGCTCCATAAATGATCATCACTTTCTGTAAAATTCAAGTTCAGCTCGAACAGTTAGACAAGTCGAGAACAGTTGAAGGCCTTGTTAGACCACAAACTCTTCGAAATACTATGAGAAAGTGGGAATTGGCATCGAACATCAATTGCAGGACACCGAATCAAAATGGAGTTATTAGAAAGGCGAAACCTAAGTTAGTAGAAGTTGGAGAGTGTTGTTAATACCAAAACTTCCAGAATTACATGGTTGTGTGTCAACTGCATGCTACACTCAAAACCGCTCTATGATAACTAAACGCCACAACAAAACACCTTATGAGCTTATCCATAATAGAAAACCGAATCTCAAACGCTTTCATGTATTTGGTGATCTTTATTACCCGAATAATGATCGTGATGACTTTGGAAAGCTCAAGGCCAAAGCTGATATTAGGTCTTGGGCGGATCTTGTACGAAAACTCAAAGGGATGCGGGATTTGAATCGTCAGACAAGGGAGATTATGGAAAGCGATTCATGCTAATTTTGATGAGCTCCAGAAATGGCTTCGAGCAAAGCCGCTGGAACGGGACATAAACTTCTCATATCAATTTGATCAATCATTTCAACTCACTCGTCGTCAAATGGAAACATTGTTCTCCTTTTTTAGTGATGATTAGATCGCGTGCTCTAGATGTATCAAATGTTTCCATTGCTCAACTTTGATAATATTCCAATCCACGATACACTGAAACAACAACCGTTCAGCGATGCACCTCCGATTGAATCGCGACAACTGGCGAACAAGCGCTTATTGGCGTTGATCGGTGATGATCCTCAATCAAGATGTACATGCGATTGGATTATGATGGAAATGCATTCTTTAACCCTTCACATCAAAATACAAAAGTCGGATATTGTTGAATCTTACACTAGCCATGAATCGACAAATCTCGCACAATGTATAACATCAACCCTCAGCGCAGGTGATGGACTAAAGACCATCCTCTTGATTACGCTTATTGTTGGTAACGAATCAACCGGTCGTTACCGACAACCGGGCGGACGGTGCGACATTTGCATTTATTCCCTCACCGTTTGTCGGCGAACCAAAACATCAAAGATGATCTGAATGACCAAAGACAAGCTGGATTGAATCCATACAAAATTTGAATATTTACATTTCAAACTTTTAGAAATGTATGGGAATTGGTTGAAAGACAACAGTTATCATTGGTCTCAAATGGTTGGAAAAACAAATTGAATCGGGTATAGTTATCGAAACAAGTCGCGTCTAATTATTAA
>OU343225.1:114804833-114821922 GCA_910596185.1 Chrysanthemum makinoi | reverse complement strand
TAGGGTTTTTGATCGTACTCATTAGTTGATATAACTCAAGAGTTATTCATACTTTTAGTATTGTGACAAATCATTCATAACCCTATTCCTAATCAACCAAGCTATATAACACATTTGTTCAATCACAGGATATCACAACCTCGTTGGGGAATAAACGACCCGGGAATATAACTGTACTACCTCGGATTATTGCATTTACGGTTTCTTTAGTTTGACTTTAGTTGTTGACCATTCACAAGTGGTTGACTAATAAAGTTGTCTAGAAAATCGCGAATCAATTTTTGCGCCACGGGAGGTTGTGTGCGTTGAACAATTTTGTTGGTTGATTATCTATCCTTTGTATATATATTATATATAATATCGTATTTTAATCTTCCTTAAACAATATAAAAAAAAAAAATATTTTCTTTCTATATATATAAAAGATAAATAATCGCAAAAATACTCTTCGCACCCCCTTCGAGTTTCCTTTTCTTCAAGGATCCTTAGACACGTCTTAGTGCATGCGCTCGTTCTTCAAGGTCATCAAGTCCTCTTCGCGAGCTTGTAGCCATACCTTGAAGAAGTCGTAGACGTTCGCTCCATCCGTACCCGAGCTACGTCGAGCCAAAAATTCTGTCAAAATGGCGGAAGAACAAACGATGAATGAACTTCTCCAGGCACCCACCGATGGGTACGGAGATGCCATTGTTGTTCCAGCCATCGTAGCTGAGAACTTTGAGCTTAAAACAGGGTTAATAAACTTAGTGACAGCGCGTCAATTTTATGGTTTTGATAGGGACGATCCTCACTATCACATTCGGTGGTTCAATAAGATCACATCCACCTTGAAATGTAAAAACGTCCCTGAGGATGCAATCAAACTTCTTCTTTTCCCGTTTTCTATCGATGGGCCCGCCAGATCGGCTTGACAAACAGCCCCTAAGTCGATTGAAACGTGGGAAGATTTAGTACAGAAGTTTGTGCATAAATTCTATCCTCCTTCAAAAACCACGAATCTCCGGAATGAAATCATGAAATTCACACAACATTTTGATGAAACATTCAGTGAATCATGGGATCGTGTTAAGGAAATGCTACGCAACTGTCCTCATCATGGATTTACTGAGTTGATATATTCGATACTTTCTATAATGGCATAAGACAAGCTGATCAAGACTCTCTTAATTCCTCCGCGGGAGGTAATTTTTTGAATCGAACAACAAAGGATGCTTTAGCCATTATAGAGAACAAAGCTGAGGTCCGTACCTCAAGAAACAAACCAGTTGTTCCTAAAGCAAGTGATTCACCTTCTACTTCATCTCCCATGACTCAAACTGTTGACAATACTCAGTTTGCTCAACTCATGGATGCTCTTAAAAATTTGACTCTTAACCAAAAGAAAGAGTCATCTAAACCAGCTGAAGTCAAAAAGATTGAACCATGTGTCACTTGTGGTGGTCCTCATGCATACTACAACTGTACTGCCACCGATGGCAATGCATTTGAAGTTGATGCTCTAGCCGGTAATTTCAATCAAGGAGGTAACCAATACCATCCACCAGCTGAAACAAATTACCGTGCTAATAACCAAGAGGGACCATCAGGATCATATCAACCCAACAATTCAAATAGGTCTAATCCTAACCAGCCAAGAGGGCAATATAACCAAAATCAATATCGTACTCAGAACAATCAAATTGTTCCTGTTCAATACCCACCCCATAGGGGAAATTCAAATTCTAACCAAGGGTATTCAGCTCCTAATAATCAAATGGTTTCGTTCCAAGAATCTCAATCTGCTGAACTAGCTAACCACATCAAGGCTACTGATGCTAAAATGAGAGTGGTTCAAAACCAAATCTCCAATTTGAAGAATGAATTTGATTCTTCAATTGCAAAGAACAATAATGAGCTGAAGAACGATCTTAAAAGTATGATATCTGATTTGGTGAAACAACTCGTTCCACCTTCCACCTCGGAAAGTCTCCCGAGTAATACTGTTAATCCTAGGGGTGAACTCAAAGCTGTCACTACACATAGTGATACAGCTCAAGTTGGACCAACCACGGTTGTCCCTAATTCTACACCCCCAATTACTCCTACATCATCAAGAGTAGATCCCACCCTTTCACGATTCAAGGTTAAAAGTTTGTCAAACAATCTTTATGACCAAAGGGCAGCTATGACTTATTCTCATATGCTTAATGCTTCCTGAAAGAGTGTACTTGATGATAGTGATGATGAGGAGGATTCCAACATCATCAAAGCTATCACCACTCGTAGTGGTGTGCCTTATGAGGGACCCTCTACTCCTATTCCTCCACCGATATACGATGTGGAAAAAGAGCCCGAGGTTGCCAAGGACCAGGTGCAAATTCCAAGCCCACGAAGTACCGCGACACGTCCAACCGCAAGTTGTCCCTCGAAGAAAACCAAAACAGAGTTGTCTTTGAGACTGATGAAACTCCCGAGCCATCGTCCCTAAATCCAAACCTTTTAAGCCTACCATTCCTTACCCTTCACGCTTGAATGAGCAAGAACACCGCGAGAGGTCTAATTACCAAACAGACAAACTCTTGCAAATCTTTAAAGATTTGCAATTTGACATAAGTCTTGCGGATGCTATCATCTTGATGCCCAAGTTCGCATTCAACAATCAAACGTTGTTAAACAACAAGGAAAAACGGTTGTCAATTGGCAAAACTTCTCTAAATGAGAACTGCTCTGCAGTTATCTTAAAGAAGCTTCCCGAGAAGCTTGGAGATCCTGGTAAATTTATCTTACCTTGTGAATTTCCAGGAATGGTTATATGCAACGCCTTGGCGATCTGGCGCCGGATCAACCTAATGCCTAATTCAAGATGGAAGAAACTTTCTCTTCCTAAACTTACCCCTACCTGCATGACTCTTGAGCTTGCAGATCGTTCCGTATCTATTCCCCTCGGTATTGCCGAGGACGATTTGTGAAAGTAGGGAAGTTCCATTTTCCATTGACTTTGTGGTTGTTGAATTCGATGTTGATCCTAGGGTTCCTCTCATTCTTGGAAGAGGATTCCTAAGAACGGGCCACGCTCTTATAGATGTATTTGAGCGTCAGATTACATTGCGTGTAGGTAATGAAGCTATTACCTTCAACCATGATCAAACTTCGAAGTACTCCTCCAATTATAACTCTGCGTCAGTTAACCGAATCGATGTCATTGATGTTTTACGAGTATTCTCAAGAAAATCTTGGTTATGTTCTTGATATGGTGAGTGGTGATCCCACTCCATTGTCTCATTCCATCATTTCCGACTCTTCATCTTCCCTCACTCTGAATGAGGAAAATGATTCTATTATGGATGAGATTGATGATTATCTCAATCTGGATACATTTCTTCCTGGTATTGATGATACCAAGAGTGATCAAGAGGAAGATGTTATTCTTCTTCTTGAACAATTGTTATACCCGCACAATTATTCCACTCTCCCAACAAAACAACTTCATAAAGAGGAATCCAAATCAGTTGAACCAACTGATAAAATTCCTGAGATCAAGCATAAGACCTCCTCTCCTTTAATTAAATTTCAAATTCTTGAGGAGGAAGTTCTTGTGATTAATTCTGTTCGATCTCCCTACTACCCTTCACCTACCCGGTGATTTCTCCTTCTCTTCACTCATTGGTGAAGATGTTATCTTTGACCCTGGGATCTTCCATATAACATTGATTTAGATCCAGATACTTCCCCATGGATTTTTCAAATGCTTTTCTCCCAAACTGTTCAGGAACCCTTTGTTACAGTTAACGTTCTGGCGATTAGCTTGCGTGATAAAACCAGGTTTGGGAGGAAATACATCAAATACGGGGTCGAGTCCAGCTAGTGACTCGGGAATCAAAATCATTAGCACAAACATGGGTTTTCACCCGTGTGTAACACCAAAGTGTGGGGAGATGCCCACATGTTGTAAATTTAAATTAAAAAAACTAATAATTGTTGTGTTTCTACACTTAGGTAGTAATGTTATCTTTTTATGCTCTAAGTTTCGGCATAACAGTAGGTACTTTGAATATTGAGACAATATTCATTTCTAAGTGTGGGGGAAATGTGCGAATTTGATCATAAATGTACCCTTTTAGTCCCTTTTTCCCCCAAAATGGCCAAATTTAAAATTTTTTTTTTTTTAGTGGAAGTACTATGTACTAAACACAACAAATGGTAATCAATCCACCATGTCTAACCCACATAAGGATTGGCTAATCCAGGAGCAAACGGCTCTTGGTAAAGATATCTCAAATCCGTTTATGGCTTGCAATTTGCCCAAAATTGTATGGTTCCTCAACTCGCCATATCCTAATAAGCAAATGAGTTGGCTAGCATAAGATTATGGCTTGTGGTAAAGGCAGTGGAAAACCATAATTGGTAATTAACTCACCAAAGATAATATTTATAATTTATCTAAGAGTTGGCTAGTCCATAAGCAAACGGCTTTTGGTAAAGACGAATCAAAACCGTTGACAGTTGTTTTTGCTCAAAATCACATGGTTATCAAGTGGACCATAGTTCTTACTTGAACTGAAACATCTTGGCTACTCCAGAAGTGATGGCTTTTGGTAAAGAGTTCTTTCAAATCCATTAAATCTTCATAAAATATGGCTAGGGACTAGCAATAGTTTAGTGTGGGGGATTGATGAGTGTCTAAATACTCATCATTTCGTTCACATTTAAGCTACAAAAATATCTGAAAACATATAAATATGCTTCAAAATATTGGAATTATCTCCAAATTGTGTTTTTAGGTATTAAAGTGCAAAAGGGATAAAAACTGATGAAAAACATGCAAAACATACATAATTTACAGTTTCAGTCACTGAACTTTGATAAATTGGCAAATCTAGTCCCTGGTTAATCAAAACTTGTAAAAATATCATATAAGGTCCTTGGGATTCACAAGTTGTTAAAAATAATCCTTTGAAGTTAAAAATCATAAAATTACAACTTTAGTCCCTCAACTTTGCAAAAGTGTCAAAATTAGTCCCTGGGTGTTTTAAAATTGGAAATTAATCAAAATAAACCTTGTACTATTCTTATTTGACATGATTGGTCCTTGTGATTACTTTGGATATTTTACAGGTTTGGCCCTCAATTTGCAGGAATTACATTATTGGTCCTTGGGCTTTAAAGCCATACAAACCAACCGGACCCTATTATTATTATTATTATTACCCAATTTCAAATCCAATACCAAGCCGGCCCAATATACTAGCCCACCCCACTCCCTTTTTAAATAAATAAAACCAAGCGCACCCTTGAGTACCGTTTTCTTCTTCTTCTTCTTCCCCTCCACATGTAACTCACACCTCACCATCTCCAGCTCATCCCTACTTTTCACCCCCTCTCCATCACCTCTGCCACTACCACCCCCACAATAAATGCCATTCCCACCCATTTTCACCTCAATACCACCATTGTTCACATACTTACCCACAGTATTGAGCAATCGCCCAACCTGTCTAAACTTCACCAAACGTGTCCCTACACCTCATTACAACAAAAGATTTAATTAGTCTCAAACTGCCTCAATTCCACGTGGTGAGTTTTGGCGCCAAAATGAGTTTGAACGGTTTGGATCAATTACTCACTTTCAAGGGCTCAGATGATGTGGGATAATATCTTTGGACTAGTGGGATGCAAATGGGTGATAAATACAGAAGAAAGAAGAAGAAGAGAGGCATCATAATTTTAACTTAGTTTATGATCAATCGTAGTTAATCAAAGTAGTTTGTATCATTAGTGTAATCTTTAAATTTCTGTTCTCAGTTGTTAATTACCTTTGCTAAAGTGTAATAAACAAACTTGGTTACTCAGTTTCAATCTATCTTTCAAGTTTTCAGAATTTTAACTTTGTCCCATTTTCAATTCAAGTCATTTAATTTCTGTTTGATACTTGTTAATTAGAGGATTCTAATAACACTACTTGGTTCTCAGTAAGCCATAGCAAGCTTTTAGATACTCAAAATCAGCAAGGATCACTAAAAAAGGAAAACACCAAAAAGAAACAAGTAATTAGGATATAATTTAGAAAGAATGCATTGAAGAAGCTTGGAGCAAAGTGTATTCTGGATTGCTTTGGTATTAGAGCTCTGTGGAGAGCATTTAGGTGTGGTACTCAGTTCTTGGTTCTCAGATTTTGGCCTTGATTCAAGTTGTAAGCAATTTCTTAATTTTGCCATTTTCTGTATTAGTTCTTAATTTAGCTTAATCTTTCTTGTTTCATGCTTAGTTGATATTGATTAGTGATAATCTATTGTTAAATCAGTAGGTTGATAGTTGGAAATCATAGTTAATAGTTGTTAAAGTTAGACAGTTAAATTAGTGTAAGTAGTGATTCATAGGTTATTGTTGTTTTTATCTGTGTTCTTGTGTTCATTTAACCTTTTATCATCATTAACAAGTGTTAGGATTCAATTTCATGCTTTAAATTAGTGTTGAGTAACACTAATCAATAACAGCGATCCTTGCTAAGGGGTGTTTGGATCAAGCTGCCACCGGTTATAGGCCCATTATTGCTACTAGTATTTGTTGCTTCATGTTAGTTTAGGTCACTTAACTCATCATGTCATAATAAATAGGTCATATTAGAGTAAAAGTCAAAATAGAACTTAATCTAGTCTAGTTACATTAACTGTTAGTATAATAAGTTCCATATTCCACATATTAGCTTATAATCTGATAACTTAGCTTATTTTCACCATATCATAGCTTAATACAACATACTTAATCAGTAAATTAGTATCAAAACTCAGATTAGTCAAAGTAGTGGTTAATGTAAAAAGTCAATTTTTCAGTCACAATTATTTTTGAATCAACTTTGGATCTTAATTGTGAATTTGGTAATTGATATTAGGACTTGAGCTTGTAGGTTTTAAATATTCATTTGCTATTCTCCTTAATCATATTTGGTATAAATCTTATCTAGCCATTTAGCCGAACAGTGAAATAGTGCTTATTTGTTAGTAATTTCTCATAGACTTGCCCTGTCTCACAGATTGCATGCTACTTTCACACGTTTGCATAAGCTTGTATAGTGCTTGTTTATTTGTGTAATTTGGTTGTTTGTGATGCCCTTGTGGCTAATTGCTATAATTAAGTGCTTATTTGCCATAACTGCTTAAATTGAAGTGCTTATTTTTCCTTAACTTGTGCCTATAAAATCCAATACTACACTGGTCATACAGTGTAAACAAGCAAAACCACAAGCCCATCATAAGCTCATCAATAAGCTTTGGCTTGTGATCTTTGGCTCATTAAGAAGCTAAGCAGTCCATTAATCAAGTTCAAGCTTTAATTTTCACTCCCAAAGCCTTTTACTAGGGCTGCAGTTGAAGCTTGTCCATCACTCTCGTCACCACTAAACCACCCAACTTCATAAGCCCCTCACAAGCTACCCAGTGGTCCCCATTGGTCAAGCTTTGGCATTTTGGAATCCTTACTTTATAGTTCAGCATTCAATAAGTTCTATTGAGTTTATTTCATAAGCTCAATTTGGCCATCTTGGTTTACTGTCTAGGGTGTTTGGATCTCAGTTTTATTGGAAGTGCTTAAAAGCTTATTCCAAGCTTATTAGCCAAATCCAGTGATTCCACTTGTTCATACTTGTTAATATACCATATATACAGTACTAATCTTTTTATTTTCTTTATTAAGCTTGTTTTAAAGCTTTTACCAAGCTTTCGAGCTTATTTCACTTCACTCCAGGCTTCGGTTGGACCCCTCACTTCACAAGCTCTTTCTGAGCTCATCATTGGGTCCCACATCCTAAATCTTGGTTCTTCCAACCCCCCTCCTACCAGGCTTGAACCATTGAACCTTTGTTTGACCTTGGAACCTGTGGACCCCACCTGGAATTACCTCACAAGGTTGTCTCATTTTCTGTCTCAGGAACCAAATAAGCAAGTGCTTATTGTGGTCTTTTGGCTTATTCAGTGAGCTTATATTATCAAGTCTAGCTTATTAAAGTTCAAGTAACTTATTGGAACCAGAATTTACCCTAGTGGACCCCACATAAGCTCATTTGAGCTTATTTCCTTCTAAGTCAACTGTTGGGTAATAAGCACTTTCAGTGCTTATTCTGAGTTTCCAAGTTAGTTGTTTTTGTAATAGTTTCTTATTTTAAGTATTTTAATAGTTTTATAAAATAAAAATAAAAAAAGCCAAAAATACTTATAGTAATAGTTTCTATTTATTAGAAAATATCTATTTAATTTTCTTTTTAGCTTATTTATAAGCACTTCTGTAATTTTTTATTTTTAATAAATCTCTTTTATATTAAAGTAGTTTTATAAATTTTTCTAGATTTTTTCTTTTGTCATCTAGTAATTTTTAGAATTAATTTTAGTTTAATTACTTAATAATTAATATTAAATAGAATAAATAGTATAATAAATATATTTTTAGTTTTAAAATAAGTTTTATAATATTTTAGTTTTTTCTAAGTTTTTATTTTATTTTTCTAGCCTTATTTTAGTTTTCTAATTAAATAGTGTATTAATAAATAGTATTAAATAGTAATTAATTAAATAATAAATAATATATAAGTTAAATAAATAATTTTCTTTTTCTAATAATTTTCTTTTATTCTTAGGATCTCAAAAATATAAATTTCACATTTGTGGGGTTTATATTGATCACTTTTTACTTTTTTTTGTACGTTTACGTAATTTTATTTAAACGTAAGTTTTAGGTTTTAAACGTTCATCATTTTAAATATAGTGATAGCGTTTATTTAATACATTTTATCTTTTATTTCCTTTAATTATACTTTTTACGTTTCTAGGGTTTTGATCGTACTTATTAGTTGATATAACTCAACTGAGTTATTCATACTTTTAGTATTGTGACAAATCATTCATAACCCTATTCCTAATCAACCAAGCTATATAACACATTTGTTCAATCACAGGATATCACAACCTCGTTGGGGAATAAACGACCCGGGAATATAACTGTACTACCTCGGATTATTGCATTTACGGTTTCTTTAGTTTGACTTTAGTTGTTGACCATTCACAAGTGGTTGACTAATAAAGTTGTCTAGAAAATCGCGAATCAGGTATGATGCCAACATCAGTGACTCATACACACGTTTTTAGAAATCTTTAATGGAGCCTCATAAAAAATAATAATAATAAAAGTTGAGTAATTATGGATAACAAAAGATTACCATGTCAATGCATTTTTTTCCACTAAAATTAGGATACAATAGCGAGGTTTTTTAAGTAAACTTTAGCAAAACATTTAGTAGACGATTAAACTCAGGCTATCTCTGCAACCATTATTTGAGTGTTGCTTGTTGGTTTTGCTAAATCTTTCACCTTAAACCCTTATGGTAAAAGAGAGACAAAGCAACTTGCTTGTACAATGAGAAGTTAAGCGAAGCCGTGTTTATTTTAAAGAAACTTAAATATAAAGAAAGGAATCACTTACATTTCATATCTAATCCACTCTCCAACAGGAACACAACGCACATGCCAAATAGTTCCTTCATTTCGCCATTGGCCATAGTTCTTTCTGCTCTTAAACTTTTGGGCTCCTTCTGTATTTGGAAAGGGCTCTTGAGATTGAAATGTTTCCGCTAAGCCAACTGTGAAGCAACACTATGATTGAATAAGTAAAGTCCAGTTATCATAAGAACTATGATGATGGCAAGTGCAAAGATTGTACTGGAGGAAGCGTTGCCCATATCATGTAATTCAAATAAAGGCGGTCACATTTCATAATTCTTATTTTATTGCTATTGAATGTTCATAAGTATTGATTTCAAAGAATTTCCTAGTAACCTTTTTTGGCATCTGTTGTAATTCCCTCCATTGAAAAAACATGTCCATCCAATACTATTTTACTTCTGTTGCGGTTTCCTTAATACCAGTGAAAGCGTACATCAACAATATCATTTTTGATGACTATGTTAAGAAAATTATGTTAAGAAAATTTAGTACAATACGACTTAAGAGTGTTCCCAGTAAATTAGTACCATATCACTACTTTACTCATTAGTCAAAATAAGGGAAAAAATTTCATGCAACAATTAATTCTAAGTATATCAAGAAAAAAATTAGTACTAAAGTTAATTCAACATATGGACAAAATCATCAATTTATATTAACATTTAACGGTTTCTGAAAGAAGTTGAACAAAATTTATGAATTCATAACCATAAGAAAAAAAACATCTTGTATACCTGATTGCAAAAAGCGAGAATCGTATGAAGAAAGAGACACAATGACATTCTCCAAGCAAGCATCTTTTGCAGGGATAAAAATAGTGGTTACTGTATATGAGCAACGTAACAGATTAAGAAACTATGTTATTATTCAAAACAAATTTTCACTTCTATTAAAGGTTGCACGCTTTTATGCTCACAAATGTTTGTAAGAATTGATTTTTTTTTTTTTTTTCATTTAGGCATTTCATCAAACAATTGGTGTTCATGGAACCAACATAACCATCATCTGATCAACCAACTTCATATCGAATACCATAATTGTTTGGCCAACTTTCCAAAATGATAGGAGGCTAATGTATAAATGAACATAGCACCATGTTCAATGGAGTTTGAAACTAAATTTGAAAATGAAAAACATGAACACCACAAAAGATGAAGATAAAGTCACTGAAATTAGAACAACTAATCCGAAAAATTCTTAAGACTACTCATCCACTATATCAAAAATCAATAACCTGAATCATAACTGATAAGCAAAACATCATATTATTAGGTAAAACTCACAACTCACCAATATTGATACCGAAATCTTCATTCACCATTTCAAAGAATCAAATTTCATCCATAATCAAACACCACCAAATCGCTCCATTTTCACCCATTACTCAACCCAACAGGTGGTTCTGCACATTAAAAAAGAAGGGAAAAAATTAGCATATGCTTTCAAATATTTGGTAGTTCAGCAAGAACAAAGTTGGAAACAAACACCTCAACATGCTTAATTGCAAATATCATCACACACAACATGCAAAACAAATCAAGGAAACCCCCAAATTAACAGAACCCTAATTCAAAATAAAGAAAAAAATATATATATCTAAATTAAATCATGAATTAACTAAAGGTAAATCATAATCAAGCAAAAAGATTAAAAGAAAGTTACATATGACCATAATTTTCTAACCGAAATCAATTAAAAGGTACATTCGTTTATTTGATGACTGATGAGTTACACCAACGGGAACAAAATCCAACAATCAACTTCGTCATCGTTCTCCTCGTCGTGAGTTCTATAAATATTGAAGGAAGTAATTTCGGTGGCCAAGGTTGGGGTCACCGGAGTTTGGTTTATGTGTGTGTATTAATAGAGATGGTAGAGAGAAGAGATATATATCAAATCTTGTATTTAACACCGTGTGTGTCTGTGTGTCTAGATTCTTCTTTAGATAATACACGGATTGAGTGAGTATTAAAGGATCATAAAAGTGAACATAAATCCCCAACACACTTCAACCAATAACAATGCTCCACAGTCCACACTATGCATCGATTCTTGTTTGCCCTTTATGTTACACAACCCAATAAAATTCAACCAATAAGAGACCGAATTAAGAGATCATTAAATAATTAACTATTTACCAATGACCCAACCACAAAACGGCTGGTAGTATATAGTATAATTTGTGAATAAGAAAAACGTGAAAAGGACGTAACATTTTACTTAGTTTGTGGGAAAGAGAAACAAAAATATTGTCATGTTTCCATTCTCTCGTAAATAAATAAATTTGAGTATGAAAATGAAAATTGTTATTGTATAAAAATTAGAGTGAGTTTGTTACCTATGAGGCTATGATCACAAATTTTGTAAAGCTTCTTTATATACAATATTTGCTTTTGTTCTTAAGTTTGCCATCTTTGTCAAATCTTCAATGTTTCACTCTTTATGGGAGAACCTTTGAAGATTTGTCACTTGTTTTGTTACCCAACAAAATCATGGTGCTCAAACTCAATGCTATAGAAGCAAAGCTAGTAACATTTTGACTTAAATTAGCATACAGCCTTCCAGGGTCGTCCCGTGAATTTTGAAGGTCTTGTGACATAATGAAAATTTAGTCCCCTTAAACAACACGAAAAATCATACATATAAAGGTAAAAATAAATCATGAAAGAATGTTAAATACCCGAAAACACTATAATTACGGTGTTTAACAAGTTTATATGTATTTCATTGATAGAACTAGAACACCTTTTAAACTTTTTTGTATAGCAAATAAAAAAATATATTGTCCATGAAACAAATTGGATCATTTCTAACCTTTGTCTCAAATTTGGGTTGAAAATATTAATTTCATAAACGCTTTTGCACTTGTTTACAAACAAAACTGATATGTTTAACAAAACTGATATGTTTGGCAAAACTGCAAATTCTAAAAACGTTTGGGGTGCAAAGTGAAAACTATCTAATGTTGTCATCTTCATCAACCGTATAAACATACATAACTTTTTTTTCTTTTTTTTTTTTTCTTTTTTTTGCATTTTCCTTATTAAAAGCTTAAAACTACTCAAATTTTATTTAGATCCAATCAAAATCATCATATCTTAGGTTTTAGAATATATTTTTATCAATTTTACAAGACAAAACACGAATTAAAACATCACTGCCATTCAAATCTTGAGGACCCTGAAAATTTGGAGGTCCTGTGAAGTCAAGCACCCCGCACATGCTCAAATACGAGCATGCATCCTCCTTTACCTTTGTAAAACTATTATTAATCTCTACTACTTATAAAAAATTTATGCTCAAATATTATAAACTTAAAATGTCTTAAAAGTGAGTAATGTGTTTTGCCTAAATTACCCCATACCCCTTTATCTATTTGAAATAGCAAAGCTTTTTGTGTGTAATAAATGTCGGATGTTTAGTAACGAAATAAATGAAACGTCTTCTATCAAGAGAAAGTAAATGTTAATTTAATATAATAATATTTTTTTTTTTTTTTTGAGTTCATGGTTATTTATTACTTACGAGACTTTTAATATCATTCATACTTATTGTTAACATTTGAATTAAAATCTTTTTAGATTTTTTACTATTGAGTATTGATTAATGAAATTATCTACGTGCAAACTCTAATCATCTCATTTCATCAATCTATATTACAAGTTTACTCAACCAAAAATATTTCTAACAACACCTATATTTGAACCCGTAAGTTTTGCATCAAGGGTCAAACTAGAATCACGATTTCACAAGTATAATCATTTGCAGCTATACATCGTCGCTTTGCGCGAGTATTCGTCTAGTAGCAAAATTTTTACTTACTAGACAATTCTAAGAACTATATTCTTTCCTTATCAAAAACAATTCCATATAAGGAACCGTTGATCCTACTTTATTTACTCGAAAATACAAATATGACATCTTGATTGTTCAGATTTACGTGGACGACATTATTTTTGGATCCACTAATCTGAATCTTTCAAAAAAAATTAAAAATCTAATGAAAAACAAATTTGAGATGTCCATAATGGGGGGGACTAAATTTCTTTCTTGGTTTACAAATACACCAACCCCTTCGTGGTATCTTCATTAATTAATTTAAATATACCATTGAGATTTTGAAAAAACATGGTATGGACAATTGTGATTGCGTTGGTACACCAATGGTCACCTCCCCAAAAATTCGATCAGATTTGTATGGGAAACCGTCGATCGAAAAATATCCGGAGCATGATTGGTTCTCTCCTGTATCTTACTTCTAGTAGACCTGATGTTCACTTTGATTGTTGCTTATTAGCACGGTTTCAGGCAAGGCCTACCGAACTATACCTCCAAAAGGTCAAACAGATCTTTCGATGCCTAAGGGAATCCATTAACATGGACTTTGGTATCGAAGGATTCAATTTGAACTAATAGCATTTCGAGATGCAAATCATGCGAGGTGTCAAGTTCTGCAAAAAGCACATCGGTGGAGGCGTAATTCTTGGGCAAGAAGCTAGTCGGTTGCGTCAAAGAAACAAGATTGTATTGCACTATCAACCGCAGAAGTCGAGTATGTGTCTCTATTTGTGTGTCGTGCCCAAGTTCTTTGGATGAGGATACAACTCATATATTATTGCTTTACTTTCGATAGAATACCTATGTATTGTGACTCGAAAAGTGTCATAGCCATCTCGTGCAATCCGGTACAATATTCGAAAACCAAGCATATTAGAGTCAGATATCATTTTATCAAACAATACATAGAAAAAGATAATGTTGAGTTATATTTCGTGAAGACGGATTACCAACTTGATGATCTATTTACTAAAGACCTTCCAAAAGAAAGGTTTGACGATTTTTTTTTGAACGGCGGTTGTGGCTACATGGCCCCTAACCCAGAAGGCGTAGCGAGCCCACACAGCCAGGTTGAGTCCAGCCCAGAAGGCAATGGCGCCCTTCCCTTTTACGCACGCGAGAGGAAACCCCTATCGTCCTAGACAAGACTCGAACTTGAGACCTTGCTTAAGAGGCAAAAACCTCCATACCGCTGGACCAGAGGCCCGTTGGTGAAAAGTTTGACAATTTAATTCGACGAATTGGCATGCGAAGCCTAACTCATGAGGAGCTAGAACGTCTTCTTGCAAAATATCTTTAAAAAAAATAGCTTCCCGTAAATATTTTGGACAAACCAAATACAAAATTGGAAAAACCAACAAAAACAAAATACAAAAATAGAAAATTTGAAAAATCCAAAAAAAATTAGAAATTTCAAAAATACTAAAACAATATATAATAAAAAAATCCAAAAATATTCTTTTCACGACATGACTCTCGTATAATCGATGTTCTTTAAATTTTTATAATCGATATTCTTTACGTTTCTAGAAATGTATATGTGAAACAAGTAATATTGTTTACATTTTATAGAAATGTATATGTACTTTGTATATGATGGGTAAGTAATGAGTAAAACCCAAAGTCTATAACCCATGACCTATGACCCATGATCCATTGACTAGATACAATGAATTTTGTTGGGTAAGAACCAAAGTCCATAACTCATACCCATGGAGCATAATCCAAAACCCATGACCCATTGCATGACATCATACAAGAAGTCATGTTGGATTTTATCCATGATCCATGACCCAAAGTCCATGACCCATGACCCAAGATTCATATCACAATGACTAGGTACATTGCATCTTGTTGGGTATCCATAATCCAATACCCATAAACCATGGTCCATAACCATAATCGGGTTTGCGACCCAAAATCTGAACTAAACTGACCCAGTAGCCGGATCCCAGGATTTGCACTAGCAAGATCCCTCTTGTGAGGGATCCGCCGGAACCGTGGGACGGTTGGCACATTTTGTCTATAAAATGTGAGCCATTTCTCTCTTGCTCACTACCACTCTTAGATATATTTTCTCTCAGTATTTTAACCTCACTAAACACAGATCCAAAGGATCATTCTATGTACTTTTATCTATGTGTGATTCTCTAAGTTCTTCTTAAAGGCGAGATAACCACCTCTTGAAGACGTGCAAGCTCAAGGTCATGAGTTGCTAAGCTTTGTCATCATCAAGACCACTGAAGTGCATCTTGTTGATAGTTATTTCCTCCTTCCATAGAAGTGTCGTGTTGAAGTCATTAGTGAATGGTGCTCAAGGTGTACAATTGATATGGTGCATCGATGTACAAGTTGTGTAGTTTGGGTTAAAGGATGTTGATATCCTTCTAGTGTTGTAACAAGGAGCGTGTCTCCTTTGGGTAGTTGTATTGTGGTGTAGTGTTGGGTAGTAGTTCATTCTTTGTAATGGAACTCGGTATCGAGCCTTGTACCGGATAAAGTGTAGGCGATGTTGTGATAGGTTTGGTTCTACCTCGTGGAAGTACCCGGTGTCTAGCCTATGCCGGATAAATAGTAGGCGACGTTGTGAAGGCTTCTCCGCCACATTAAGGAGCTTGTGTTGTGTAGTGCTTAGAAACTCTCGAGTGGGGTACTCGGGGAGTGGAATAGGGCAAGGAAGGTGTCATTGTAGCCAAACCACTATAAACACTCGTGTCGTGGTTTTGTGTTCCTTTAATCTTTATCTCTTGCTTTACTTACTTATATATTGATCTATCAATATCCAACACACAATCTAAATAGATTGACATAAGTCGATCTAAATACTTTAAAACAAAGTTTTAATCGGTAAAACTATTCAACCCCCCTTATAGTTTTCCACAATTGGCATCAGAGCTTCGTTACCAAGTTTCTTAGAGTATATTGTACTTTAAAACCTTGATACGATCCATGTATGTTTGAAAACTACAAATAAGGAAACTTCTTAAAACAAAAATTAATGTTTTAGAAATTTTTATATTTTAACAAAATGTTGGATAGTGATAGATCATTTCAACATTTTATTTTGAGAAATCTTCATGCTTGGATTCTTTCAATGACTTCGTTCTATCCAAAGAAAAATGAAGTCAACATCCAAAGAAGAACCCAAAAGTAATCACAACTTACTTTTACAAAATACGATTGATTACTTTAAAAGCTCATGAAGTATTTTGAGTCTATGGTTTCTAAAAACCATAAAAAGAGAACATAGCAAACGTATGTTCTCCTAGCTACAACTAGTTAAATGTAGTAATCGCACGTGGATAAAATGATGGTATATGCTTTTCTCTCACAATAAGCATCTTTATAAAAAATTTGCATATATGTAATATTATGTGTATGTATTAAGCATTTGACATCAAAGTCGCAAGTTTATAAAAAGTCTCTCTTCACTACTTTCCATCTTAACACATAATCGGGAATAGTATTCCTTGTTGATCCTCTTAAAAAAAAACTTGCAAGTGTGTCAAACCTACGCCGTCATCACAAAATAAATTATTAAAGTCTTGACCTACTATCCTTCGATAAAAAATTTCCCAAAATATCTTAGCAAAACAAACAGAACTATAACCAAAAACTCATTCTAAAAGTTCTTCTAAAAAATAAGCTATTGTATAACTTATTACAAGTGAAAGAGTAATCCAAATCACTCCAATAATTGTTTGCAGCGCCGGATACCTCAAACAAGGGATCGCGAGGAACCGTGTAAACAGACAAATAGGAAACTCATTTTTAAAACCCAAAAC
>OU343225.1:114754404-114804733 GCA_910596185.1 Chrysanthemum makinoi | reverse complement strand
CCTTATCGATAACATCAAGAACAGTCAATCAAATCAAAACTAAAGGTAACTCCCAATACCGTCTTCCACGGGTTATGGGTCCCCAATACCGTCTTCCACGGTATGGGGAGGTTGAGACGAGACAGCCTTACCCCTACCTAAGGTAGAGGCTCTTCGGTTCTACCAAAGGTAGAAAAGGACCTCCGGCCTTGCAAGGGGTGAGGATCGAACCCTTAACCTCTGTCTCCAGAGGCAAGGGTGTTAACCACTTGATCCAACCTTACTCTTTTAATCAAATCAAAACTCAAAAGGCTAATTTCACAAAACCGTCAAATCTAGTACCAAACTCAGAAAACTAATCTAATCAATCACGGAAACCCTAAAATCACCAACTCTTACATAACATTTATATTCAGTAACAATTTCACACAATATACTTGATAAATCACATCGATGAACATCAATTATACATAAATTTGACATAGACCGTACCGTAACTTCACAGAATCTAACAAAAACTTTAAAACTAGTGGGATTAACACAGATTACCTAATCAACCCACCTCTAAAATCAAATCAAATCAAACCAAACCATCTAAAAACCCTAAATTCACAAAATTTTCAAATTCGGTACCAATTTCACATCATCAACACAATTAACCTAATCAATCACATAAACGCTAACTTCACCAACTCAACAAAAACCTTCAAATCAATTACAACTTTCACACAATTAACCCAAAAATTATCTAATAACCCTAATTTCACCCAATTTCACAATTAATCACTATTTAGCATAATTTTAACCCAAAAAATTAACTATAAGCCCTAACTTCACCAAATATTCAAATTAACACAAATAAACTAACGAATCACATGACTAACAATCAATTAAATGAAATAATACCAGATCAAAACCCTAATTTCATCAATTAAGTACCTCCAGAAGTCTTCAACGGTAGAGAAAGTATAGATAGGCCTCATAGAACTCCCCCAAGCAGTTTGCTTAGACTTAGCAGCAGGATTATCAAACCAAAACGTCCATGAATGCTCCAACGGATGCTTCTCAACTGCTGATGATGATGATGACGTGTCGATGACGTCACCGGTCACGATCTCTCCTTCTTCTGGCTGGTTGTCGTCGTCTACGGTGTGGTGCTCTTCTGGCTTTGATTCTTCAACCATTTTTTTTTTGGGTTAGTTTGTTGCTGTTTTGCTTTTTCTCTCTCTAGAATTTGTTTGTGAGTGGTTTCTCTCTCTAGGAGGTGAAGGGGAAGATTGTGTGTGTGACTGAATTGGGGTTTTTAAGTGGAAAGAAAGAAAATGTGTGGATTTTGTTATGGGCTTTGTAATAAGCCCACTTGTTGACCCAATTTAAGGGGCGTTTGGTTTAACAAGAGGATTATTATGCGAATAGGAACTGGAATGGGTTTACAAATCCAACACCTTTTGTGGGTTTAAAAAATGCAGACTTTTGAAAGTTTGATATCTATATTCGAATATCAAACCCACCAACCAAAAAAATACAATGGGAATAAAAGTCATTCCTTGCTAACCATACCTTCATACCAAACAGCCTCTTAGAGGTACTAAGGGTGCGTTTGTTTTGAGGGTTTAGATTCAAAGTAATGGATTCATAGAAATAAAAATTGTTTGTTTTGAGTATATGGGTGTTGCAACAGTGTTTGAAAGGCGTAGACCCAGGTTTCCATGAAAGATAAGAAATGGCCCACGTTTTATATATTTGCTTCTTAATTCCCAAATTATATTTTCTCCCGCCCTTTTTTTTTATTCCCGCTTCAAGTTCCCTCCGCTTATTTCTTCTTAAAAATTTATCATTTATCTCAGTTAGGTTGTCCACTTGCATTATCCAGTCATAAACACTTCATCAACCATCCAAGATTCATACATCCTACTGAAAATGGTAAGAAATTTATGTTCTTTAGCCTAAATTAAGAGCTATAGTTTTGGATTTTACTTTAACCTGTCTATCAATATTTGGTATCTAATTATCATCTTTGCATAAAGGTAATTGCTTAAATATGATATGATGGTCAAGAACTTTGGAACTCCCATGAAAACACAATAAAATGTAGATAATTTGATGTGTGAACTCCACATGTTCGATGACATGCCACATAGTAAAAAATGTATAAAGCTCTTTGTACCCATTGTTGTTTGCCTCTACCTTTTAACTTTTTTTGTGGTAAATCTAAGTTGGTGCACATCAATCATTTAATTTGCTTTCTTTCAGTGAGTAATTCATCTTAGAAAATGATAGAATTCTTTACTCTATTAAAGAGTTACCCATATCTTTTTTACATAGCCAATAAATAGATGATAATCTTTATAATCTTTCTTTACTGCATATGAAAGAAAAGCTAATAAAGAACTAGGCTTGAGATTCTATTCATTTGTTCATTTGTTGAATTAGTAACAAGTAGGGCTGCAATCAAGCTAAGCTTTTATCAAGCAACTCGAGCTCGAGCTCGAGCTCGAGCTCGACTCGATCAAGCCAAGCTTTTATCAAGCTCAAGCCCAAGCTTAATCCTAATAAATTGGCTCGAAACATATAACAAGCCAAGCTTAAGCTTTTGATAGCTTGGCTCGAACTTTTATCAAGCTTTTATCAAGCCTTTGTATATATATATTTTTTATATTAAATTCATATAAGTAAGTAAGGTCTAATTTGAATATTATTTTAATTATAAGGATTTACTTCATAAAGAATTACTCCCTCCGTTTCAAAATTATTGTCCACTATTGACTTTTTTAGTCTTTCCTCTTCAACTTTGACCATAATTATTTTCGTTTGTGTTATATAATACTTGATGAAAATTATATGAATGTATTGGGTTTTAAAATGTATTTTCATTGGTTTAATTTTCATCAAGTATTATATAACATAAATAAGTATATTAATGGTCAAAGTTGAACAAGAAAGACCGGTCAAAGTCAAAGTGGACAATAAAAATGAGACGGAGGTAGTATTTAATATACTTTTGAAGGACTTTTATATGGTAAATAAAGTTGAAATTATTTGTAATGATATCTTAAACCAATGATGTTGCTTTTGCTATATATCTAGAAGTGAATACAAATTTCTAGTTAAGAATCGTGAATATTAATATACCAAAATAAATACTACTATTAGATAATTTTAGCTTTTGTTTATACTTAGTATATCGATTAAAACATCAATTAGTACTTTGGCTTATGTTTTATTCTAATGTTGGACTTAGCACGAAAATGTTATTGTTGGCTTTATTATTGTTAAATTAATTTAATTTGGTTTTCAAATGTGGTTTTAGTTTGTATTACTTTATAATTATATATATTTTGATGACTTTGTCTACCAAATACAATATTTTTTTATACATTCAAGCTTTTCAAGCCAAGCTCAAGCTTTGCTCGAAACCTATTCAAGCCAAGCTCAAGCCTAGATGATTAAAGCTTGACAAGCTATCAAGCCAAGCTCAAGCCTACTATTTTTGTTTCAAGCCAAGCTCAAGCCTTGTCGAGCTCGAGCTCGGCTTGACTCGATTACACCCCTAGTAACAAGAACATACACCTATTCTTTCATGAGTAGTTTATAAGGGATTTAATTAATGAGACATATTTGGTGACAAACCATGTTGGATCTCAGATATATCTTACTTTTATTTGTTCCATAGTTATATATCTTTTTATGATTCTCTGTTATATGTTTAATGACATATATACTTACAAAATCTGAAAAGGATGATCACATATGTTTTATCAATGAAGCTGATACTTTATCTCATTCAATGACTCAATGTGCTAATGTTTTAATAAGTTGGTTATTTTGATCTTGTGATATATATCAATACAAATGGGTGATTAGTAACTTGAACTTAAGACTCATCATAGTTAATTTATGACTTTGTTTTTATCGATATTCTACAAGCTTTAAAAATAGCAATGAAATAAATTCAGCTTGTCGCTGAACTTAACAAGTTTTAGCCTATAACACCACTGCTTGATTAACGCGAGACCAGCAAGCTAGTTTAGCTAGTAAAAAATCATTTACCCAAATTCGATGTGTTTATGTAAGTGAGTGACTATCATATGTTTATGTTGTATTGGTGGATTAGTTGGCATCTCAGAAAGCTTTTACTTGAAACTTCTAAACATGATTATTAGTCATTGTAAATTTTTTTTTTTACTAATCTGGAATTTTTTTTGTTAATTTTATATGCATTTAGGTTGACCCCATGAGTTCCATGGCCCGTAGCGCATCCTTCGCCGTCTATCAGTCACCTGCTATGACGTATCCTTCAACAACTTATCAGTCAGCTCCTGTTGTGCATCCTCCATCGGCTTATCAGTCTACCCCTATTACAAACCCTCAATCCACTTATCAATTTGCTCCTGCAAATCCTTCACCACCTTATCAGTATGCTCCTTCCACTCACCACTCACCAAACCAGTCTAGTCCTACCACAAAATCGACAATGTGAGTTTCTTTAATTGGCAGCCTTGATATATCAGTACAACTAATGTTTTTTTAGCATTATATGTATCTATGTTGTAAGTATTAGTTGTCTTGATATAAGTGAATTGATCTCATTTGATTTGACTTTATGTTTTCATGGACAGACCCCGTGGTCGTGGTAAAAATAAATGCTTTTGGGAAGAAAGTGAGACTGAGTTACTACTTGATGTTCTACAAGATATGGCAAATGATCCATCTTGGAAGACCGATAATGGTTTCAGAAAGCTGCAAATGAAAACACTCGCAGTGAAATATGAGTTACTAACTTTGGAACTATGGCAAATGACGTGGCTCATGCTATGACAGATGAGAACACTCGCCAGAAAGCTGCAAATGAAAAATTGAAAGACTTGCTAGTTGAACTCATGAAACTTAAGATACCAAGTGGCGATGTACTTCATGCAGGTGAAATATTTGCTGCACATAAAGAGAAGATCGATCTGTTTATGAGTCTGCCTCAAGAATTGCGACTGACCTACGTGTATAAGCTAATAGGTCTCACTCTAGGTAACTAGATAATATGTTGAATTGTAGTACAAGACTTGTAAATCCTTTTGCTATCGAGTATGGGACTTATTGAAGTGATCTTATATTGGAAAATTAAGCCAATAGGTCTCTGCTCGGGTAACATATTATATGTTAAATAGTTCTTATAGGACTAGTGAATGTTTTTGTTCTCGAGTATGGGACTTCCTCAAGTAATCTTTATAGTGCAAAACTTTGCATTTGGGGAAAACCACTTTTTGTTCTCTAAGTCAGGCCCTTACTCGAGTAGTTATATCACATGATGTAAACAATATATGTTCAAACCCAAGTGTTGAATGTGATTGGGCTATGTTTTGTATCCAAATTAGTATATGTTAAATCCTTAGCCATAATGTATCATCTTTCTCAGACTATATCTTGATTCGAATTGTTTGATGGGTGTAATTTTGTTCGTCTTTGTGACATATAGTTTTGGGTAGCCAAAGTGTATGTCTGCAAGTCTTGTTTACATCTCAAAAGGATTTTTGGTTGTGACATCTCAATATGGGTCCATTATGTATGCTTTTGAAGTCCAATCAATATGGTCCCTGGTCTCATGTTGTATTTTCTTCGTCGGGTTCCTATCTTTTTAACCGTCTTGTTTGGAGATGAGGAATACCGTTTGCTTGTATCGTTTTGTTGTGTCTTCAATATATGGTTGCCTTTCTAAAAAAATGAAAAAAAAAAAAAAAAAGAAGAACAAAAAAAAAATTATCCATGTTTTGTGAACTCTATAATTATTAAAAAAAAAATGATACTTTAACTTTATAAATAAAACAACATTGTACTTTAATAATATTAAATTTCAAATCCTTTCCAAATCACATTGTATAAAACAAACAACATTTTATACTATCATTTATTTTCTCTCTTACTTTTCTTTCAAACCATTACCAAATCCAAATCCAATTCTAAACCCTTTGCAAACCAAACGCACCCTAATATTTCTCAAACCTTATTATTCGAAAGTTGTATGATGGTGTGTTTTGGAATGGGGGAATCGGAATTAGAGAATCATGGATTTGGTTGAAATTGTTTGGTTAAGGTGTACATTATCAGTAGATGTAAATCACAACAAGATGTCCAAAATTTTTGTTGCGAAAACAATAAAGAAAGTGGTTGTAACTCACTTTCATTGCAAAAGAGGGTAATTCACCAACATGCCAAAATGCAAAAAAGTGGTTGCTTGATGTGTGCTATAATTTCACACATTATAATTGCCCGTTTTTGTAAACTTGGATTCTTTTTTACCACAATCAAAGAAATACGACAAACCCTCATAACAATCATGTAATTGCCAAAACTAACAATAGGATACAGTAGGGGTGTCCATGGTAATCTGAACCGCCCCGAACCGAAAGAACCGAGAACCGAAAATAAGAAAAGTGGAACCAAAACCGTCCCAAGTTTTTCGGTTCGGTTCCTGGTACGGGAATTTTCGGTAATCCCATGAGTACCAAAGTGTTGAAAAAATATGTTTGGATAGATGTGAATTTACGGTACTCGGTTCGTAGAATTTTGAAAGAAGTTGATAGTCTTAATAGTATTCCACAACTTGACTTACAAATAAACAAAAAAACATATATTCGGTAATAGCAAACTCATTATCCATGAAAATAATTGCAAACTCGTTGAGAATATTATATATCAATCATGGTGACTAGCTTACAATAACTTACATGGTTACAATATATCATGCAGTGACGCCATAATCGTTAATTGTTTCTCGACTTTTATCATTAAGTTTAATGAACAACAAATACCAATAGTTAATTACAACTTCTTGTTAGTTGTTACTGAGCAGCACAAAATTGTTCGATATGCGCCTATGCGCATACTTGGTATTCCAGTTTAGAAAAAACTTACTTTTATATTGATGAATGATGTTTAGATCTTTGAATGGAATCAATGGATTAAGGGTTAAGGTTTATGGGTTTTTAGTTTTAGGTTGGATTTTTTCTATTTTCTTAAAACGCCGCATACTTGCATGTACACAATATCCCAAACAAACCTTATAAAATTACATATTTTTATAAAAGTTGGTTCTTTCGGGAAAGTACCGGAACCGGACGGTTCCGACCCGAACCGTCCCGAGAACCGAAATTTTGGAATTTTAAGAACCAAGAACCGTACCATGGTTCTAATATACGGTCCCGTTCCCGGTCCAGGTACCGTGCTACGGTTCCTCGGTTCTTTTGGTTCCTCTGTTTTTTTGGACACCCCTAGGATACAGTAAACTTCTTGAGAATGTAACATGGATTGTGAAAGATGATAGTCAATTACATCCATTAGCATTACAAAGAGGTCATGCATGACAGTAAAAGGGGGATGTTTCAAGTTCATCTAAATTGCGTTATAGGCACTACAAAAACATGGGCACACCTCATGCTGAATATTTGTTTTTGGCATTTCTGTTAAGTTTCTTTGCATCATCCTGCAACACAACGAATATATGAGCAAGTAAATAGAGAAAAAGAAGTCCAAATATTCCATTAGAAAACTGGAACCGAAAACTTACATGAAATATGAAGCCAATATTCTCATTGCTATCAAGGAACTCCTTCCACTGTTTTCCTATGCTTATCTGCAAACAAAGCAAATACATTCCAATTAGCATACGTGCAAGCAAAGATCTTTGTTAAGAATAACTCTGAACATACAATGTTTAATTTAGGGGTGTTTGGCATTGCGTTCAAGAATTGATTATTTTGATATTGTGTTTCCGTTTATCAACGTTTTTGCAAGAATAAACTTCTGGTGTTGGGTATAATGACACTGATTCTGATTATTTAAGGGTCTGCATAATTAGTATAACTGCAACAAAACTGACTCTCACTATCTGATAGTTAAGGAGTTATTTCACATTTAAATCCTGAAATAACCGGAATTTGCCAAATACTAAAACATCTGGGACTTTAAAGCTGATCACATTATTCCAAATATTCCCCATCACAAAAACACTTTAGAAGCTCAACGGCAAACACCCCCCTTAAACAATATAAGATGAAATAGAAATATGTTTTCAAATAAGCTGTAAGGGATGACCAAAAGGGATAGTAAAGGTAAACTAAAATTTTGAGTATTATTTGATGAGAATAACTAAGAGACAACTATTTTAAACATTCGTTGACTAAGCAATCTAAATTCATTATGAAATTATGATATAGGTTTAGAGAAGCTTGTGTTTATCCTTATGTTGTTTGACATATGATAACGCTTTCATGTTGATAACGTGTTGATGGTACTTATCATTATGTGGTTGATTCATTTAGAAACAAAAACAATAATACCTGAGAACTCTCGTTGGCAGCATTCTTGGTCCACAAAGATATTTTATCAACCCTTGGTCTCACATTTACAACTGCTCCACAAATATCATCTCCATGATCAAACTGTTCTCGAATCATTGCTAGCAACTATTTTACATATGAAAAGATGTTAGACCGGTAGCATTGAGATAGTAAGACCCTTAGGATGAAAGAAAAGAAAAGAAAGCAAGTACCGTATACAGCCAAGGGTTGTCAGACTTTGACTTTAAAAACGTCATAGTCCACTTTCCACCATTAGCACAAACAGGGTCCTCCCACTTAGGCTCGATTTCTTTTTTGAAGCAGTAAAAGTTAGCTCCATTGGCCAGCTTGCCTGGTTTGTGAATATTGTTGTAACGGCTGCATTTACAGAAAGCATAGATTGTTGGCATCAAACATAATTTATAATCTTTTATAGAACATATATCAAATGCCATGCTTGAATCTATTAAAATACATGAGTACATCTAAGAGCTATTTAAGTTCATGTTTGTAGCAATGAAGAATCAAAATTCCTTTAGCAGGAGAAATCAGCTGTGACTGATTATCGTAAATATTATCGAAAAACTGTGTACCAGCTACTTTTCAGTTTATTCACTGAAAGTATATTCCAGATATGAAAAAGAAAAGGAAAAAACTAGCTCTGGATATCCTCTATAAAAGAAATAGCAATTTCAGGAGTAGAAAGGGTATATAATTACGAAAGCCTTTCCCACAACATGCTCTAAATATAGTAAATTAAGTGATCTTAGAATGAGCAGTTACAGCTACTTAGAACAATAACCATCACAGGTTAAAATTTTATCATTACGTCAACATTATCTAGTGCGAGTCCAAACATGCAAACATTATACAAGAATTAATAATAGTAACCACTAACCAGTTTCATTGGGATCCATTCTACAATTACCACAATATAGACCAATACAATATTTCACTAAACGATATCAAAACTAAGATTGTTTTGAAAATCCAACACATAATAACACATTCACACAAAGTTTATGAAAACTATTATATAAATCTTAGATACAAGATTAAGGCCTATTTTAGAGAGATTCACTATATACAAAATTTTGATTCACATGTAACGCTTTCAATCTTTCATTATCTTGTAACTCAGGATTCATACTCATTAAGAACTCCATGATTTAATGTAAGCAGATATTTTGTGGAATAAGATACCTTATTGTTAAAAACACATTCAATTAGGCAAAACCAGCTCAAAGATGAGTGATCCGTGGAAACAGATCGATACAACTAATGAGTACAACACTTCCAAACATATATCTCTCAAAAAAAATTGAACCACCTTGACAGGCTAAAAAGCGAAAACGGATAGTTCAAGTTACTTTTTGAGTTATGATGCAAGAGGGAAATACAGTACAGTTGATGGAAGGTGAATTATTACTAGATCAAGCTGTCCATAGGACAGCTAAGCATGTGCATAAATAGGAACCTATGATATGTATTTGTCAAAACAAAAAGTTCCACAAGCAGTATGCATTTAGCCATTTGTCAGTGGTGATTTTTACCTACGTAATGCAATCTAAATCAACCTACCTCAGGAAGCGAGAGAGTCAGAGAAGAAACCCAAACTACTAAACTCTAAACGAAATCAGACCGTCAAAATGCCTATCATCTTACAAATGTACGTCCACATTAAAACTAGATGTTTATGCCTAAAACCATAATACACCACATGCAAATTAGGGAAAAACAAAACAAATAGATCAATTCTTAACTTTCATGTTTTTGTCTAATTCTTTCATCCATAAAGAACCATGCATCATGAACTAATTCCTAAAACGCCATGAAACCCTAGCCCTAGTTCAACAACTGAGCCTTAGCCTAACAAATCACTTTATTTAGAACAAATACCACATACTCTTACAGCACATAACCGTTACAACCAGAATAACCATATCAAAAGCCTATTTCAACAATTCTTCTATAATCTTCAAATTCAGTGCCAATTAAATCATCATCACACAACAACACGATTAACATAGCCAATCATCGTTTAACCTAAAGAATCAAAACCCTATTTTAGGGTCTCTTACCAAACCTTCGAATTCAGTACTAACTTTGCACAATTTAACCTAAGCAAATACATTAAGAAACATCAATTAAACAAAAATTAACACAGTGAACCTAAAATATCACGTACATTAACCTAAAAATCAAATCAAAACCCAGAATTCACTAAATCCTCAAAAAAAATCTCAATTTCAGCTCCAATTTCACACAATAAACCTTATCAATAACATCAAGAAGAATCAATCAAATCAACCAACCTAAAGAATCTCAAAACGCTAACTTACTTTCACAAAACTGTCAAGACCAATACTAATTTCACTTAATCTAATCAATCACATAAACAATAAAACAACCATAAATTAAGCATGAGTTAACTTAATCAATCATGTAGACACTGTATTCAACAACTCTTCAAACACCTTCATATCCATTACCGATTTCACAATAAACATATGATTAAAAAGTATCACACAAATACCAACTCTTACAAAATCTTCAAACTAAGAAACAATTTCACGATTAACCTAATAAATCACATAAACAAGTATCAAATAATTGTTAATTAACAACTGGCATCAATTAACCTACACAATCCCTAATTGCATCAACTATAACAAAAACCTTCAAATTCGGTACCAATTTCACATAATCAAAACAATTACACAAACCCTAATTTCACCAACTAATCAACAAATCTTCAAAATCAGTACCAAATGCACATCCATTATATAATACCAAATTAAAACCCTAATTTCACAAACTCATCAAAAACCTGTTCAATTAAACCTAATCAATCACATAAAAATACATCAATCGAACAAAATTAACAGAAATTAACATAAATAATCAAATACAAACCCTAATTTCACAATTAACCTAACAGATCACATCAATTAAACATTAATTAACAATAATTAATCAAATCAAGCACATAAACCCTAAATAAGTACCTCCAGAAGTCTTCAACGGTAGAGAAAGTATAGATAGGCCTCATAGAGCTCCCCCAAGCAGTTTTCTTAGACTTAGCGGCCGGATCATCAAACCAAAACGTCCATGAATGCTCCAACGGATGCTTCTCAACTGATGATGATGATGACGTGTCGATGACGTCACCGGTCACGATCTCTCCTTCTTCTGGCTGGTTGTCGTCGACTAAGGTGTGGTGCTCTTCTGGCTTTGATTCTTCATCCATTTTTTTTCGGTTAGTTTGTTGCTGTTTTGATGTTTCTCTCTCTAGAATTTGTGTGTGAGTGGTTTCTCTCTCTAGGAGGTGAAGGGGAGGATTGTGTAACTGAATTGGGGTTTTAAGTGGAAAGAAAGAAAGAAAATGTGTGAATTTTGTTATGGGCTTTGTAATAAGCCCAGTTGCTAACCCAGTATGATGGTGTGTTTTTTTTAAAGGATTTCTTATAGCCTAGCTGAGACAAATCATAAAACTTTTAAACACCTACCTTAGGCTACATTACAATAGTTACGTGAGGTCTCCATCATTAAGGACGAAGGAAGATTCCACCTTGCTAGCACTCGTTCTACATTCGTCGATGTCTTGAAACGAAATTTTAACAGCTTTAGACGGATAGTAGTAATAATAGCATCAACGACTTGCTATACAGTTCTCTTCTTGTGTTTAAACAACCTTGGGTTTCTTTCTTGTCAAATCATATACGAAGATGCAGCAATCATGAGTTTAGAAATAATACTTATAGTTGAACGAGACTTACCAAATGTAAGTAACCAAGTGTAACATTATCCAACGATAGTGCACTCAAAGACATACCCGATTTCAAACACACCGAGACCAAACTTGCGAGGAGAAAGAACATTCGAAGAACAAATGGTTATGAGAATCCGGGAACTAATTTACATAGAGAACATCAAGACAGGTTTAAGTCGATCGATGGAAGGACGTCCCATTGCCTCAACAAATCTTGGGTCTTCAACTTCCTTTGAAGCACAAGCCAAACGTGAAACGCATGACGGGGAATACAATGAGCAAACCAAACCATATTCATCCACACAACGTTAGGTCCACGAGGTCTAATGTGATCCCATGCTACACTTACTGAGAACCTCTTGTCCAAACCCATATAGTTTTTCCACACTATAGTATCAATCTGATCAGGATGGAGCGAAGGTATATTAATGTGACTCAAAGATGAGTATTTGATTAGCCAATCGTCACCCAAGCATCCTCACGAATTAAATCATTAAGCTTGGAATGCATATTAAAACCAGTCCTATGTATATCACGAGCAGTAATGGTATCAATCAAAGGGCTGTTTTGAAAATAATTATCGAACCAAGCCAAAATATTAGAATCATTTCCAATTTTGTACCAAATAAATTTTTGAACAATGGTTCGAACTTGAAGTAATTTACGCCATCCCCACGGGACCACGACATGTTACCTTTAAACGGATAATCCCAAAATTTGCGATTGCGGAGTTTATGTGTAGGTATCCATTTCACCCATAACGACTCCTTTAAAGTGAGGATACTCTATATATGCGACGTAATAAGTGCTACATTGAGAAGCTAAAGTCTACAAATACCTAAACCACCTTCATATTTAGGTAAGTAAATGGACTCCCAAGATACTTTAAACTTTCCCACACCTCATATCACCTTGACACCAAATAAATCCCCTCATGAGTTGTTAAATATCCAGAAGAATGCAAGTATGAAGAAATATAGAACCAAGAACTTGTTGGAAAATTAGTTGGTAAAAGTGACTTTTGACCAACTTTGGACACAATTATCTATATGTATGTGTCACATATATGAGTAATAGTTTGTAGGTTAGCGTTCTCCTCAAGAGAGCCTTCGCAATAAGCCTTTATGTGTCCAAAATAGAGTTGATGTGAATGAGATATCGGTCTCAAAGTTAGGCATTTGGTACCATGCCTAAAGAGGAAAAGTAGTTTATTTTCAATCCCACATCGGTGGGATGAGTAAACTTAGAGGAAGTCTATTGTGTATAAATAGAGGCCCTAATTCCACAATTTTTTCACACGTCAAATCAATAGTTATTATTGATTTCCAACATATGGAATACGCATCTCTTAAGATGAAATTCCAAGCAGTTTAGTTAAGTCCGACAGGGTACAACTTACTTGTTTTGGTACTTTGTACCTCTGGAAACAGACGCGGCCAATCTGTTTTAAAAAGCGTGTCAAACCGTGCCTCGACTTTTAGTGCTTCATTGTTGATCTCTATTGGTGATCAAGTAAGTCTTTTGACTATTTTATTATTTTATTTAATTATCGTTTATCTGCTACATTACGTTTGTTTTAATTTTCATTATTTATTTACTGTTAAATTTATTTATTGTAATTTAGATTTTATTAATAAAAGTGTAACCGTTTCCCCACAGTCTTAAAGCAGATTACGTAACGAGAATTAAAACACTTTTATTAAAACTCGATTTATATAATTATGATTTTATACAAACTTTTTTCTCTGAAACCAAGATTGAGTTTCTTTGAAAATCAGTTTTATAACTAAACGAGTAATTTTAATTAACATATTTGGTATATGATTTATAAGCGATTTTTAAAAGCAGTTTATTGAATCAGTTTATATTGAAACCATGATGAGTTTCTTTTCAAACTGATTTATTGAATATATGTTATTGTTTAAATCTGGATATTGAAACCAAGCTTGTGTTTCTCGGAATCATATATGGTACAAGTTTACATAAACCATGTCGAGTTTATTAGATACCATATTGTTTTAACAGTTTTTTAACTGTTTTAGTGTTTATATATTCACAAGTTAACTGATGGTAACATAATTTGTGACCCTAGTGAATCTTGCGAATGTAATTGGTGCGCCAGTTACTAGCATGGTTAAATATCATGATGAAATCAGATTCATTGAAACCAAGTGGAGTTTCTTTGAAACAAATCTCATAAAATACAAGTTGTTATTTTATTAGATTATTAGAACGTGTTTATTGAAACCAAGATGAGTTTGTTTGAAACAAAATCTGATAATAGAAGTTGTTATCATATTTTGTGGAAAAGTTTCTTTGACTTGTTTAGCTTATTTAAACCAGATTGAGTTTAATTATAAACTAAATATAGTTCTTGACACTTTATGCATTTGAAAGTAGATCTATAGAAACCTTGTTGAGTTTCTTTGAAAGAGTAAATCTATTTTGAAACCTTGTCGAGTTTCATTGTAGAATTATACCATGTGATGCAGATCTATTAAGATATTGTTAAGGATGATTAACAAAATCATATTACAAATTTGTTTTGTTTCAAAACATTATGTAATATGCGATATTGTTTAATTGTTTAATCGAAAGACTTGTTTAAAAGCGGTTTTGTATAATGGATCTTACAAAACAGTAGTGTTTTAAACAAAATTTGATGTTATCGTGTTTGTTAAGAAACACTTTGTGATATAGCAAGTTGTTAATTATTCCAAATTTAGTGTTACACTAATAATGGAATATTAACAGAATGTTCGGAATGTCATGAGTGACATCTAAAAAATCTGCTCCCGAACTTGATGAAAGGGAGACCGATACTCGAGTTATGTGTACGGTAGATGCTTTAAAGCATTCAGATTTTATGTGCCATAACTATGGGTTAAATGGCCTGAATGAAATGAAAATTGTTGCCAAGGCGGGATCCGACATTAGAAAATGGTGGATTAACACTTGGGCATCATGTCATGAGTATGATGATAAGAGTTTGGTTAACTCTTTCAAAGTAGCAGAAAATGGAGAGATGCAATCTATGGGCAACTCTATAACTGCTAATAGCAAGGGAAAAGAAATGTGATATTGAAATTCACATGTGAAAAAGAGCTTAAGTGAACCAACATGTTGTATGTGCCAGAGATTCGTAGGAATCTTGTATCTGGATGGTTGCTTAATAAATTTGGCTTTATTTTTATTTTAATCAAATAAAATTGAGTTAACATTGAATAAAATTTTGGTCGGTATGGGTTATGCCCTTCATTAAATGTTTAAGCTGAATCTTTTTTTCTTTTTTTTTTTTGGTTGTTTTAATAAAAATGAGTATGAATTCAGCTTATTTGATCCTTTGAATGTATAGCATGGCCATCTCGGACATGTTAATTTTAACTCAATACGTTGTTTAATTAAATAAACAAACACGGATTACAAAAGTAAAACTTATGTTGAAGCCAAATTGACAAGATTGTCTTTTCACTCGGTTGACCATATATTAACCGAACCCTTGATTCACATAGTTTTATGTTATTTGGAATCGATACCTACTAAGGGAGCAATTAGGTACTTCATCGTAATTGTTGATGGTAGCACAAAATATTGCGACTTTTACTTACTTGAGAGTTAGGATATAGACAAGATTGATATATACAAATAAGTTAAGAATCAACTTATTATCGAAAACAAGGCGGTTCGAAGTGATATTGGAGGTGAATATGTGTCTCCATTTCATGTATGTTCTAAACATGGAATAAGACATAAATTTATTGCTCCTTATACACCACAACATAATTGTTGATATGAAAGAACGGTGCCTTAAAGATATGGTTATGCCATGTTGTTAAAGTCATAGTTTAAGCCATGGCATGTGGGGGAAAGCGGTTTTATTGGCTACTTATCTTTTAGATAAGATCCCTGTAAGGAAAAGAAGATAGTTTTATGAACTATGGATGGGAAGAAAACCATCCTATAAGTACTTACGAATGTGGGGTGTCTATCTGATGCGACACCCAAGGTTCAAAATATTGGACCTAAAACTGTGGTTTGCATAAGTTTGAATATGCTCATAACAGTAGTGCTTATCATTTCTTTGTATGTGATTCGGAAACAATAAATATACACAAAGATACGATAACCGAATCAAGGAAAACTTTCTTTGTATGAAACCGTGTTTCCTTGATTATTAGAGGAGAATGGATGTTCATCTAGGCTTGTCGGTAAAGTTGTCCATGATGAGAGGCAACTAAATGATGAAGTCCTTCATGATGAGAGACATCAAGATGAGAATGTTGTTCGTGATAAGAGACAACAAAGGAGTTGATAATGATCTCCAAGATGAGAGACAAGATCAAACTGAGGAAGAAGAGGTTGAACCTAGAAGAAGCAAAAGGGCAAGAACCAGAAATCGTTTAGACCTGATTTTGTTTCTTTTATGGTTGAAAACGAACCTACTTCATACCGAGAGGCTGTTACTTCCTCAGAAGGGCCTCAATGGAAAGAAGTCATTAAAAGTGAAATAGATTCTATTTTACAAAATCATACTTGGGAGCTCGTGGATTTACCTCATGGTTGTAAACCACTAGGCTATAAATGGATCTTCAAGAAGAAGATGAAAGCCGATGGCACCATTGACAAGTATAATGCAAGATTAGTAATCAAAGGATTAAGACAACGAGAAGGTCTTGATTACTTTGATACATATTCGCTTGTTACGTGAATAACCTCGATTAGGATGATACTTGCTATTGCCGCTTTAAGAAATTTGGAAGTTCACCAAATGGATGTGAAAACGGCATTTCTAAACAGAGATTTAGAAGAAGAAATCTACATGAACCAACCCGAGGGTTTCATGGCTCCTGGACAAGAGAACAAATTTTGTAGGCTTGTTAAGTCATTATATGGCTTAAAGCAAGCTCCCAAACAATGACATCAATTTTTTTTTCACGTCATGTCAGAACGTGGATTTAAAAATAACGGATGTTTGTGGAAAGAAATAATTGCTGATATATATGTAATCATGTGTCTATACATAGATGGTATACTTATCACTGAAAGTGATAACAAGATGATCAAATCCACTAATGAAATGTTGGAGTCAAGATTTGACATGAACTACATTGGTATCGATATGGTTCTTGGTACTAAGATCATATGAAACCAAATGGATTTGTTTTGAAGTCAAAAACACTATAAGGACAATATTCTTGAGAGGTTCAATGTGGAGGATTCCGGCCTAGCTAGAACTCCAATGACATCTTTTAAATCTATTAATAATAGAGGTAGAGGTGTTGCCTATTTTGAATACTCAGAGAATATTGGAGTCGCCTTATGTGTCTAATGACATGTGTAAGACTTGATTTAGAAGTTATAATCAAGTTAAGTAAATATACCAGTAATTCAAGTGATGACCATTTGAATAGTATTACACAAGTACTATGATATTTACGATATTGCATTTTGGAAGATATCCAACTGCTATCTAATGATAGAGTAATGCAAATATCGATTCTTACATAAAAGAATCTAGATCCACTAGAGCGGATGTATTGACTCTACGTGGGAAGTTGTGTCTTGGAAATCTTGAAAGTATTTCAAACAGACTTTTATAGCTAAATCTATGATGGAATTTGAATTTATTATTTGAGATAAATTTATAGAATATGCGGATATCTGCGTTAATTCATAGAGGACATACCAAGATGGCGTAGACCGGTAACGACCATCTATATAAAGTGTGATAGTCAATTGGAAATTGACAGAGCTCATATCACAATGTAAAACGGTAAGTCAAGACATATCCATCATAGACGTTGATTGGTGCGACAACTACTCTCAACTAGAGTTATCACGATTGACTACGTAAAGTCAATAGATAACATCGCGGATCCGCTTATGAAAGGCTTAAGCAGAGAGTTAGTTAGTAAGTCGTTTAAAGGAATGGGACTAAAGCCCTTAAAGGAATGAGTTTATATGAAGGAAAACCTAACCCAGTTGATGGAGATCCCAAGATCGGGTTCAATAGGACAACCTAATCATATAAATGTGAGGGAAGTCACGTCAATATGGGGGAGTTGCTTAACATTGTAACTTCCTAGTCCATTCCTATAACAATTGTGACTTGTTGAGAGGTTAAACATATGGCTTTAATGATTCGGATGAAATCACAAAGCATAATGGTTCAAGATGAAATCACAAAACATATGTTTTAATGATTCAAGATGAAATCACCTATGTGAGAGAGAAGTGGGGTCGCTTTAAAGGGAATTGTGGGGGCGAATTCCTAAGAGCTCTTGTAGAACCGCAAATGTTCAGACCATAATGAACATGACTATGATGGCTTAACAATGTTAGGGAGAGTCTTGTGTGAAATGTATTGTCGTCTACATAAATAACAACTAAGTTCAAAGACATCGCGTCTATTGACAGTTAATTGGCTTAGTGCATTTCATAAGGGAAGGTTCTAAGGGTTACACCTACCTATCCTTTTCAAGATTCAACTATTGGAATTTCATCGTAAATTTTGTATATTACGACCGATCTCCATTCATGTGGGGATTGTTGGAAAATTGGTTGGCAAAAGTGACTTTTGACCAACTTTGGACACAATTATCTATATGTATGTGTCACATATATGAGTAATAGTTTGTAGGTTCGCGTTCTCCTCAAGAGAGCTTCGAATAAGCCTTTATGTGTCCAAAATAGAGTTGATGTGAATGAGATATCAGGTCTCAAAGTTAGGCATTCGGTACCATGCCTAAAGAGGAAAAATAGTTTATTTTCAATCCCACGTCGGTGGGATGAGTAAACTTAGAGGGAGTCTATTGTGTATAAATAGAGGCCCTAATTCCACAATTTTTCACACATCAAATCAATAGTTATTATTGATTTCCAACATATGGAATACGCATCTCTTAAGATGAAATTCCGGCGCTTTAGTTAAGTCCGACAATACAACTTACTGTTTTGGCTGTTGTACCACAGGAAACAGACGGTGAATCTGTTTTAAGGAACGCGGTCAAACACGTGCCTTTTTTAGTGCTTCATTGTTGATCTCTATTGGTGATCAAGTAAGTCTTTTGACTATTTTATTATTTTATTTAATTATCGTTTATCTGCTACATTCTTTTGTATTTAATTTTCTCATTATTTATTTATTGTTAATTTTATTTATTGTAATTTAGATTTTATTAATAAAAGTGTAACTGTTTCCCTACATAAACATGCATAGATGATATAACGGATTGAACAAGCTGCAAACAACCCTAAAGGAAAGAAATTTGTTCTTCCAATTTTTAATTCTATTTTGAACCGCTTCCACAAGCTCCTTACAATCTCGATAAACAAGCCTCGTAGATACTTGAGGAACTCCAAGATACTTAACACCAAGAGTATCTTCTTCAAACAGGAGCACACTAAGGATAGCCATTTTAGTATGATTCAAAACATTACAAAAGAAGGCCATGCATTTAGAAATACTTCGAACTAACCCGATATACTTTTGAACTCCTTGAGAGCTTCCTTAATAACACTAGTTGAGTTAGCATCACCATGAGCAAAGAAGACTAAATCATCCTAAAACGTAAATTAAAATTTTGATTGTAGCATAAATGATGATACACAAACTCATTTGAATCTCTAATCTTGCCTTTGCAAAATAAGGTAATGATTTACATAACAAGAGTAAACAAATAAGGGGATAACGGATCACCTTGTCGAAGCCCTTTTTTCCCTTTTAAAAAACCATGTAACGAACCATTGATGCAAATAGAAAAGGAAGTGCTAGAAACACACTCCATAATCCAATTGATCATTCGAATATGAAACCCAAAACCAACTAAAATTTGTCGTAAAAAATTCCAATCGACCCTGTCATATTCCTTTTTGAATATCAACTTTAAAAGCACATCTCGGCGGGCCTCTATCTAAGTGGTAATTATGCATTAGCTCTTGAGTTAATAGGATGTTGTAAAAAATACGTCTATCCAACACAAAAGCTGATTGGTTTATGCTCACTAATTCTGTAAGACTATCCTTTATACGGTTTAAAATAATCTTACAAATGCACCTAAAGAGAACATTGCAACATGATATTGAACGATAATCCGTAACTCGATTATGAGAAGAAACCTTTGGAATAAGAACAATAATGGTGTGGCTAACTTCTTCAACCCCTTCATTCCCTTTTACTCATTCACTTTTTTTTCATACACAAGGACTTATAATCTATCTAGTGAAATGTCCCTGGGTAGGTCCTTCTGGATCTGGTTGGACCATGGGATAAAACCTAGTTCCTAACCACCTTATATCTCCATGAATATAAGTGTTGGTTTGGTTGGTTTGGTGTAATATCTCAGCCGTAAAAACATTTTGAAAATCAATCAGAGTGTTAAAGAAAAATTTAGTTTGATAACACTTTGAAAGTTTTTGTTTTTGAAGGTCTACTCCCCCTACACATGTGCGATTATAACTTTGTTTATTCAAAAGATTTAGAACATGTAGGAACGAGTATGCACATTTGAAATTAGTGAAACATTCTAAAGAGACATGACTTCGCGAAACAAATTTACGTCACTAGAGAAAGGGATCCATCATCAGCTTTTAGGTGACAACTGGTACAAGTCTATTTAGAATGATCACTTTTGAGTCAAACAAAGCATTGATGATTCAACAACGATCCTTATCAAGATTTGATCACAATTTTAATCACGTTTTCTACCCCTCAAAAATAGCATATCCGTGATATATTTTATATAAACTGTTTAAAAGATATGTGTGGAAAACTAGAAGGGGGGGTTGAATATTTTTACCGATTAAAACTTAGTTTTAAAGTATTTAGATCGACTTATGCCAATCTATTTAGATTGTGGGTTGGATATTGATAGATGAATATATAAGTAAGTAATGCAAGAGATAAAGAGTAAAGAACAACAAAACCACGACACGAGTGTTTATAGTGGTTCGGCTACAAGGACACCTTCCTTGCCCTAATCCACTCCCCGAGTACCCCACTCGAGAGTTTCTAAGCACTACACAACACAAGCTCCTTAATGTGGCGGAGAAGCCTTCACAATGTCGCATACTCTTTATCCGGTAGAAGGCTAGACATCGAGTTCTTCAACGAGGTAGAACCAAACCTATCACAACATCTCCTACACTTTATCCGGTACAAGGGTAGATACCGAGTTCCATTACAAAGGAGGAACTACTACCCAACACTACACTACAATACAACTACCCAAAAGAGAAACACTCCTTGTTACAACACTAGAAAGGATATCAACATCCTTTAACCCAAACTACACAACTTGTACATCGATGCACCATGTCGATTGTACACCTTCGACACCATTCACTAATGCCTTCAATACGACACTTCTATGAAGGGAGGAAAGAACTATCAACAAGATGCACTTTAGCGGTCTTGATGATGACGAAGCTTAGCAACTCATGACCTTGAGCTTGCACGTCTTCAAGAGGTGGTGATCTCGCCTTTAAGAGGAGCCTAGAGAATCACACAAAGATAAAACTACATATAATGATCCTTTGGATATGTGGTTAGTGAGATTAAAATATTGAGAGAAAATATATCTAAGAGTGGTAGTGAGCAAGAGAAAAATGGCTCATTATTTATAGATAAAATGTGCCTATTATCCCACGGTTCCGACGGATCCTCACCAGAGGGATCCAGCTAGTGCAAATCCTGGGATCCGGCTACTGGGTCAGTTTAGTCTGGATTTTGGGTTGCAACCCGGGTTATGGGTTATGGGTTATGGACCATGAGTTATGGGTATTGGATTGTGGATACCCAACAAGATGCAATGTACCTAGTCATTGAGTTATGAATCTTGGGTCACGGGTCATGGACTTTGGGTCATGGATCATGGATAATATCCAACATGACTTCATGCATGATGTAATGCAATGGGTCATGGGTTATGGATCATGCTCCATGGGTATGGGTTATGGACTTTGGTTCTTACCCAACAAGATTAATTGTACCTAGTCAATGGATCATGGGTCATGGGTTATGGACTTTGGTTTTTACCCATTACTTACCCATTACAACATATACAAAGTACATATACATTTCTATAAAATGTAACCACTATTACTTGTTTCACATATATATTTCTATAAGATGTAAACAATATTACATGTTAGTGTTTTATAAAAATGTCTTTGGTTTTATATAACTTATTTACTAAACATGTTTTGATGTTTTTAATATGTTTATAAAAGTGTGTTAGTAAACTATTGGCTCAAATCTTTTACGTATTTTATTTATTTCGTTAAAATGATTTTACGTTTGTTATCGACAAAACATTAGAAGATCGTAAAATATAAATAAACATTTTTATGGTTTATTTGTATTAACAATCTCCCCCTTTTTGTTGATGATAAAACATAAGATTATTTTAAAGAGAAAATAAAATTTGTAAAAATTTGAATTGAAATTTTTACTCTCTTCTCCCCCTTTTTGTCGAAACAAAAAGAGCGTCGAAAAGAAACTAACACTGTAACACCCCAACCCGACAAGGGTAGAAGTGTCACATTCTGGTGTTATATCAGAACATACAGTTAAAAACGGAAGTCTTATGAATAAAGTATCAAGTCATTTAAACAATGACTTACAAGGAAATTTACATAATCCAAAATGTTTAAAATAAAATGAGATCACCAAACAATAGCCCGACAAAATAAAACCAAATGATAAGGTAACTAGGGTTGGTCCACTGGATAAACCAACTCTACCCATGAATGCCCATCTTCAAATCTAACACCTGCCGCAGAAAGAAATGCGGTGAGCTTAAAAGCCCAAAGGAACGATATAACAAACGAAAGCTAAATAAAATATGAAATGCAAAAAAATGAAACAAAGGAAACGGATAACACATCGCAAATAAATGAGAATAATGAGTCAATGAGGATCCTGCAGAACACAATTTTACTGAGATATCCAAGCGAACGAACTAACAAGGAGAACGAAGCAAAACAAAGCATTGATGACATATAAACAAGCACATACAAACCATGCATACAAGACGAAACGCAAGTATAGCAAGCGTAGCATCCACACAACATATATGTCATACAATCAATTCAGAAATCGAGACATACAAGCCAAAAGGATGTCTACGAAAGCGGAAGCAATTAATTAATAAGTGAGCATGACAATTCACACATGTCAAAACCCTTAGTTGAAGACATAATCAAGATCATAACTTGTAGTCAAAACATGGCAATACACGTAACAAGTAGGAATACAATATGAACACTATAATTAAATGAATTAAATACATAGCAGGGCAATTAAACAAGTTAACAAGCTAGACTTCATAAGTTGAACCATTTACCCAATCAAACCGTAGCATAAACAGAAATGCAAACATGGCGAGGTCAACAACAAGCGGAATAAAGACACCACGGATAGTCATAGTCCACGAGATAAATCGAACGAGGTACGTAAGATAAACAGATCAACAATCGATTTCACACAAGTACTCAAGGACAAATCAAAGGATCACATAACATAAGATAGCATATCATCATGATGACAACAAAATCTTATATCGCATACATACATATCATACATAGTAATCAGAGTCGATAAACATGAATATCATAATCAATCCAATGACATATAATAACCCTAAGACGCGTGAATGGAACCATAGTCTAAAGTAACGGAATGAAAGTGTGACAGATCAATGTAATGGAGTATCTATATCTTGGTAAAAGTGAATCATATAAGGGTATTGAGTAATGAACAAGTAATACAGATTATGGTAGTGCTTGGGGAATACGGAAGGTACAATATAGGTTTATCAAAAGTGTAAGGGTTATCGTAAATCTACCCGAGCCCTAAACATATCATATCATATTATATCATAAGTAGCCATTGTATTCGAGGGGTGACCTCGAATACCATACATAATAGAGGGGAGACCTCAGTTAACAAATGGAGTAGCTAGCTCACGAATTGTGAAGACGCGATTATTACACGACATCATTTACCATATCATAAACAAACGTGACGAGATCAAATCCCTCAAACATATCATATCTAGGATGCATCCATATCCCCGAACATAATGGCCAAATCATATACATATCATATCATATCATAATGAGGACGGTGTACAACATCACTCGTGCACACTGGAGTCATGCCATTGGTGCATCAATGACATGGTCATGTTACCTTCATGACTAGGAACACATATTTGGCTCGGGTATCAACTGACGGGTCAAAGCATAATCATATCATATCATATCATAAGGGTTCATATTAAAGTTCATATCATAGTTCATATCATAGTTCATATCAAAGGTCCATATCAAATGGAGCATAGCAAAGTCATAGGGAAGCCCTAATAATGAGGCTTAGAGTAAAGCATAACAGTTCAAACGAATATCGAAGATGAAATACGAATCATGAGAAACCCTTACTGAAAAGGGATAGAATATCTGTACCTTATTCTGAGCAAATCACAACGAAAGTAAAATCAAGAAAGCATATCAAACCCGTCACCCGGAACCTATATGAATTAGATAACGTTCTATAAGAATCAGATCACTAGTTTAAGACGGCTTTCTATTTTTAGCAGGTTTCCACTTTTAAGTACTTTCTATTTTAGGCAACTTTCTATTTTTAGTAACTTTCCAGAAATAGCAGGTTTCCATAATTAGAAGGTTTAGTTACTTATCTTAAGTTAAATAGTGAAAATGAGTGTTATTATGATTTAAGGATCATTTATGACAAGTTATAAAAGTTTAGGGTTTAAAATGTCAATATTGCAAAGTTTAGGGTTAAAAGTGTAAATATAGCAAGTTTACTCATTTTACTCATTTAATCCATTTAGTTAACATATTAACAAGTTAATCCATCAAGTTTCATAATTTACAAATTAACCCCTTAACTTTATTAAATCATTAATTACAAAACCCTAGTTTTTATTATAATTAACGTATAGGTTTTAACACATGTAAACTCGATTATCATAGATTATACAACATATTAACCAACACCCCATTTGGTACGTGACATCCTTCACCAAGACCATATATGTACGCCCCATATACAAAACCAAAACAACTCTATAATCATTAGATTATCGATTTCGTTTATCACATAATGTATCGATAGTTTCACAAGCTCATTTAACCCTTTAATGTAATTCATATAAATCGACTTAATGAGAGACCCAAAATCAGATTTGTATTAAGATTAACATGCCACATATCATAATGGTAATCACATAGGTTTAGCATCATGATTTTATGTAATCCATTTTATCATTTCATGTGACAAACATATTCATTATTTCATGTAACATATTTTCGTATAACAAGCCCTAGAATGGACTCCATAGCCACGAATTGAATAAGAAAACACAAAGGAAGAGACGTGAGATGATGATACATTACCCTAGTAGCGTGTATGTGACAAAGAAACAAGAGATAAACCACCACGATCAAAACCAAGCCTCCTTGCTTTCACAACCCCACCCTAGAAACCAAACCCGACCAAGCTTCCTTCGGACCAAACCGATCTAACGCCCACCATGATCACACACGATCACGAGCCTCCTAGGAACACCTTGCTTTGTTTGATTTTCGGATGGAATGAAGAAAATAAAAGTGCGCCACTATGTTTGAAAGAATTAGATCTAGGGTTTACTTGGTGTGTTTTTGAATGAGATGGAAATGTGTAAATGAGGTTTAATGTAATTGATATGGTGATTAAAAGGGGGAGCCTATATGGCCGGCCATCAAGGGGGGGAAAGACCAATTCATTTGACTTTCCAAGCTTATCTTTCCAAGTGTATGTAGTCTCCTTTCTAGACTAGGTGAATTGTGTACATGTTGTAGAGTTATTTGTTACTTTATGACTTATTTATTTGTGTTCTTTTAATTCATAACATAAGTTAATTATTTTTATAATGTGTGTATATTATTAATGATATAACTTGTTAAACGATGTTGGCGTGTTTTAGAGTTTGTATAATTTTAAGTTTGAGGGCAAAATTGTCATTTCATGCGTTTGAGATTTTAGGGTTTTACAACTCTTCCCCTCTAAAAGAAAATTTTCGTCCTCGAAAATTGAAATCGCGAATACGGAGAGGCGTATGGCATCACGTAGCAATCCATAGGTTCGCACATATCATAACGATTTCGATTCTAAAGCGTACAAAACTTATACATAACATATGTCGATGAGAATCTCACGAAAGGAGCGAATTTCAAAGCGAACATGAAGATCGACAAATAAGGATATAAGCTCTAGTCCATTCCGTACCAACCCGGAAATTTCCAAGGCGTGGTATGATTTCAATAAGTTCAACTTATATGATCTCGGTATTATCACGTTGATCAGGCGTCATAATACTTGCATCACATAACAAGTTCTTATTGTCATCATATTACATCTCGGTCATAACAAACCACATAACCAATATCACATCAAAACATATCACATCGATATCAAGTAGCATTACAGCATCATGATTCATACACACCATAAACTACATCAAACAACTTACCATATCACAATGAAAGAAGGTCACCAACTTGCACAAAACGGTTCCTCATGACTCATTCACTGGCGATTCGGAAAGAAAAGCAGATATTACCAAAATGCCAAACGATAAATTTCATGATTCAAACCGATTACGAGCGATCAAGAAAAATAATCGATCAAATACATAGCAAGATATCAAATCGCCTCAAAGCATGACAAACGAATTGGAGTAACACAAGTCGCTGACCATATGAAGTAGAGCGAACCCCTCGTACTTTGTTGAATCTTGTCTCCGTCTTGTGTCTTTGGTTGATCCGTCCAACTTCTTCCGGTGACATCCGATGTCTCCTGCACCGCGGCGATTGATTGGAAGCCACTTCACGAACCTCTAGCTCGGGGGCTGACTGCGACAGCAGCGGGGGTCAGCACCATCTTCTTCGGCTCCACGGTAGTCTCCATCTGATCGACAAGCGGATGTGCGAACAAAATAACAAAATTCGATCTGAAAAGAGGAAGGCCAATCGGTGAAGACAAACGAATATCAAAGTTAAATCTGAACGACTATCAAAAGGAATCGAAAGAGATTAGAACATCTGGAAGCCTAATGTCTACCGTCCTCACAGGTCAATCCTAAGGTCAACAAAATGAAACACGGGCTCGATACCATAATTGTAACACCCCACCCGACAAGGGTAGAAGTGTCACATTCGGGTGTTATATCGAGAACATCTGATTAAAGCGGAAGTCTTAAGAATAAAGTATCAAGTCATTTAAACAATGACTTACAAGGAAATTACATAATCCAAAATGTTTAAAATAAAATGAGATCACCAAACAATAGCCAGACAAAATAAAACCAAATGATAAGGTAACTAGGGTTGGTCCACTCGGATAATCCACTCATTATCGAATGCCCATCTTCAAATCTAATACACGCAGGAAAGAAATGCGGTGGCGTAAAAAACCAGTGAGCAGAGATATAACAAGCGAAAGCTAAATAAAATCAATAAAAATGAAACAAAGGAAAGCGGATAAAGCGATGCGAAATGAGAATAATGAGTCAATGAGGATCTGCGAGAACACAATTTTGAGATATCCAAAAGCGAATAGCTAACAAGGAGAACAAAGCAAAACAAAGCATTGATGACATATAAACAAGCACATACAAACCGGGCATACAAGTGAAACATAAGCAAGTATAGCAAGCGTAGCATCCACACAACATATATGTCATACAATCAATTGATCGGGGAGACATACAAGCCAAACAGATGTCTACAGGAAAAGCGGAAGCAATCAATTAATAAGTGAGCATGGCAATTCACACAGGTCAAAACCCTTAGTTGAAGACATAACGATTATCATAACGGTAGTCAAAACATGGCGGTCCACGTAACAAGTAGGAACACAGTATGAACACTATAATTAAATGAATTAAATACATAGCAGGGCAATTAAACAAGTTAACAAGCTAGACTTCATAAGTTGAACCATTTACCCAATCAAACCGTAGCATGAAATGCAAACATGGCGGTCAACAACAAGCGATAAAGACACCACGGATAGTCATAGTCCACGAGATAAATCGAGCAGTACAGAAGATAAAGCAGATCAACAATCGATTTCACACAAGTACGGTTACGGACAAATCAAAGGATCATACTTGATGAATAGCATATCATCAGATGACAACAATAAATCTTATATACATATACATACATATTATACATAGTAATGTTAGTTAGTATAAACATGAATATCATAATCAATCCAATGACATATATAACCCGATGCGTGAATGGAACCATGGTCTGAAGTAACGGAATGAAAGTGTGGCAGATCAATGTAATGGAGTATCTATATCTTGGTAAGAGTGAATCATATAAGGGTATTGAGTAATGAACAAGTATCAGATTATGGTGCGTTAGGGAATACGGAAGGTACAATATAGGTTTATCAAAAGTGTAAGGGTTATCGAGAAATCTACCGAGCGGAAACATATCATATCATATTATATCATAAGTAGCCATTGTATTGGAGGGTGACCTCGAATACCATACATAATAGGGAGACCTCAGTAACAAATGGAGTAGCTAGCTCCGGAATTGTGAGAGCGTATTGCACGACATCATTCACCATATCATAAACAAGCGTATCGGATCAAATCCTCGAACATATCATATCTAGGATGCATCCATACGCTCCCGGAACATAATGGCCAAATCATATACATATCATATCATATCATAATGGGGACGGTGTACAACATCACTTTCGTGCACTGCTGGAGTCATGCCATTGGTGCATCAATGACATGGTCATGTTACCTTCATGACTAGGAACACATATTTGGCTCGGGTATCAAGCCGGGTTCAAAGCATAATCATATCATAAGGGTTCATATCAAAGTTCATATCATAGTTCATATCAAAGGTTCATATCAAATGGAGCATAGCAAAGTCATAGAGAAGCCCTAATAATGAGGCTTAGAGTAAAGCATAACAGTTCAAACGAATATCGAATATGAAATACGAATCATGAGAAACCCCTCTTGAAAAGGGATAGAATATATGTACCTTACGGCAAATCACAACAAGTAAAATCAAGAAAGCAGTCAAACCATTAAGGAACCTATATGAATTAGATAACGTTCTATAAGAATCGATCACTAGTTTAAGACGGTTCTATTTTAGCGAGGTTTCCACTTTTAAATACTTTCTATTTTAGGCAACTTTCTATTTTTAGTAACTTTCCAGAAATAGCAGGTTTCCATAATTAGTAGGTTTAGTTACTTATCTTAAGTTAAATAGTGAAAATGAGTGTTATTATGATTTAAGGATCATTTATGACAAGTTATAAAAGTTTAGGGTTTAAAATGTCAATATTGCAAAGTTTAGGGTTAAAAGTGTAAATATAGCAAGTTTACTCATTTTACTCATTTAATCCATTTAGTTAACATATTAACAAGTTAATCCATCAAGTTTCATAATTTACAAATTAACCCCTTAACTTTATTAAATCATTAATTACAAAACCCTAGTTTTTTATTATAATTAACGTATAGGTTTTAACACATGTAGACTCGATTATCATAGACTACACAACATATTAACCAACACCCCATTTGGTGCGTGACATCCTTCACCAAGACCATATATGTACGCCCCATATACAAAACCAAAACAACTAAATAAATCATTAGTTTATCGTTCCGTTTATCACATACATTATCGCATAGTTTCACAAGCTCATTTAACCCTTTAATGTAATTCATATAAATCGACTTAATGAGAGACCCAAAATCAGATTTGTATTAAGATTAACATGCCACATATCATCTAATCACAGGTTTAGAATCATGATTTCATGTAATCCATTTTATCATTTCATGTGACAAACATATTCATTATTTCATGTAACATATTTTCGTATAACAAGCCCTAGAATGGACTCCATAGCCACGAATTGAATAAGAAAACACAAAGTAAGAGACGTGAGATGATGATACATTACCCTAGTAGCGTGTACGTGACAAAGAAACAAGAGATAAACCACCACGATCAAAACCAAGCCTCCTCGGCTTTCACAACCCCACGACCTAGAAACCAAACCCACGACCAAGCTTCCTTTCGGACCAAACACGATCACAACGCCCACCAATCGATCACACACGATCACAAGCCTCCTAGGAACACCTTGCTTTGTTTGATTTTCGGATGGAATGAAGAAAATAAAGAGTGTCGCCACTATGTTGAAAGAATTAGATCTAGGGTTTACTTGGTGTATTTTTGAATGAGATGGAAATGTGTAAATGAGGTTTAATGTAATTGATATGGTGATTAAAAGGGGGAGCCTATATGGCTCAGAAAGACCAATTCATTTGACTTTCCAAGCTTATCTTTCCAAGTGTATGTAGTCTCCTTTCTAGACTAGGTGAATTGTGTACATGTTGTAGAGTTATTTGTTACTTTAGGACTTATTTATTTGTGTTCTTTTAATTCATAACATAAGTTAATTATTTTCATAATGTGTGTATATTATTAATGATATAACTTGTTAAACGATGTTGACGTGTTTTCCGAGTTTGTATAATTTTAAGTTTGAGGGCAAAATTGTCATTTCACGCGTTTGAGATTTTAGGGTTTTACAAACACATAGTGGAAAAATTGTTTTGATAAAAAAACTTGTGGAGAGTAACTAAATGAGAAATAGTTAGAAAAAAAGAAAAGTAAAGAGAAGTAGTAAAATGAAAGAAAGATTTGTCTTTGCTCTCCCTTGACGGATGCTTCCCTTTGTTGAGGGCGTCAAGTAATTAGAAAGATTAAATGAGTATATTGGAAGTATCTTTGCAATGGTTTTAACTTTGACGAGATGCTCCCCCTTAACTAGTCAAAAACACCTTGAATGTGATCTTAAGTCATCTATGAGTCAATGTGTGATCAACAGATCATAAGGAAGACTTAAGTGATCCTAATGTATCATGTTTAACTGGTCTAATAAGGTTTGAAAGGTTGAATTGATGTAAGAAAATAAAGAGATCACTTGTTTACCGGATCCCACGGATCCTTCATTTGAGGATCCGTGAGTTATAGGCCGGGATCCGACATCTTGGACAAATTTCTTAATAGTGAGCGTGCAATATTTTGCTCTAGGTATTGAATTTTAAAACTAATGATCTCCATGGTAAGTGATAACATCAAATAGTCCGATATTAAGTGTCAATTTCCCCGATAATGCTTTCATTATTTATATCATTTATATGGATTTATGCTTGTTTTCCTCTATATTTCACTTCGGTAAATTACGAGCATTGGAGCTAATGAGGCCTGATTTGGAGAGTTTATTGGAGATATATGATAGTATGCTTATTTTAAAGTAGTTACGGCGTAACTCTCCTCTCACATTGCGCCCGTAGCAGCGTGGCTCGGAAACCAACTAAACGAAGATTACAGTAACTCCCTCCTAGGATTACCACGTAACTAATTAGGTCAAATGATGTTCAGCGCCCATGCATGCTACGCCATAACTCATTCCACAAATACGGTGTAACCATGATTTATTGAAGATACGGCGTAACTCGTTCCTGGTGTTACGTCATAACCAGCTTTTCTAGAGCAAAATACAAAGAATTAGATGTTACGGCGTAACTCTCAACTTAAGTTCTGCCGTAACCAGATCGGCCTATAAATACCGCCCAAATTCGCATTTCTCATCATTCACTCCCACCAAAAGCGAGAAGCGTGGTAGGAGGCGAAGGCAGATCTCGAGGCATCGGAGCCATCTCAAGGAAGAAATCACTCCCTAACGATAAGCATTAGCAATTTATCATTTCTTTACTTTCAATTCATGTATTTCGATATGCTAAACATTGAATCGATTGTTTTAGTTAATATGAGCGGCTAAGCACCTCTAGTGCTAGCATAGCTATGATTCCTTGATTGTTTTGTTTATGTTTACATTGCTTCCATATAATTGTTTCTAGTGTATGAATGCATAGTTTGTTGGTAGCTACCCTTGTTTGATAGTTTTGAGCATTTTGTAGTGGCTAGTTACTTAGATATGACCAACTGACCTAAGTAGGTAGACTGAGTGGGAAGGGTAAGAATTGACCAACTATCGACCCTTCTTCGCTTGTCGATTTGACCAACTGATCACCTACGGTTTGGATGATTAACTTAAGTTGGGATGAGTGTTTAGGATGCTAGTGCAGGGCACTCATTGTTATGAATCTTGCATGTAGCAGAACTTAATGACTCAACTTAGGGGACTAAAACAACTGGACTTTCAAGGGTAGTAGCTTGATCTCCGGTGGAAGGCCTTTGTTGATAGGTTAGGACGAACTGACCAAATGTTGTCCTAGCGACTTTTACCCTCACTTGAAGCAATTGGAAGTAATTAAACGTGAACTTAATATCATAGGATGACTAACTAGGTTAGCACACTTATCCTCTATTGATCACAACCCTTGCCTTTATTTGGCTTTCTTGCTTTTCTTATTTTCTAGCTTTAGTAATTAATAATTTCAATCTTAAAACCTAAAAATCTGTGACACCTAGACTTAATTAGAATCCTCTCACATAGCTCTTGGGACGACCTCGGTTTTACCGAATACTACACTACACACGATCGGGTACACTACCCGTTAGTGCATTAGGGTAGACCATAGGTATAACGAGACATTATAAATATTAAAACCTGTGGATTAAAACTTGCATCAATAAGCATACATGTATACAAGTAAAACATAGTAAGCATAGCATATAGAAATAACATATGGATAAACAAACAAGATAATGACCATATATCAAAATGAGAACAACCGAGTATGTCTTGCATAAAGTTATGATCATACATTGTTTTGACAATCATAAGACATCCAAAATAACCATAAAAGAAAGACATGGAGTAAAAAGTTTCTTTTGTCAATCTCTTCACTTTTCTTATTTAGCGAGTTCATGAGGAAATGAGTTAAACATTTGAACATCCCTTTTGTTTGCTTGAATTCTTGGTTTTCCTTTGGAGGTGGGAAGTTATTCAAAGTAAGTCATGGGATCGAGTTGATAATTAGAAATGGGGTCGACTTCAACATCTTCATCTTCATCCGAAAAGTCCGAGAGATGACGAGGCCTTTTCCCATTGATCATGAATCGTTTGGAGGGTTGTTTGGTGAGAGGTACCATAACATGGTTAGCGAGAAAATGATCATCGGTAATAGGAGTAGGTTTCATTGCACTAATATACTCACGGAGACGTGTTAGGAGCATGCCATAAGGAATAACCATTTTGTCGGTTTTGAAAACACCTACCATTCTTTTGGCAATGTAATAGGCGAGATTGAAAGGTCTTTGGTGGATGAGACAATAGATCATTTGGACAAGACAAGCATTGGGATGGTCTTTTTTTCCAACCAAACAAATGACATTTTCTCTAAGAATTTCTTCCCACTTTTTGTAAATGGGAATCATCTCAAAGAGTTCCATTTGATAGGGATCACGATGAATGAGTTCTTTGTTGCGGTTATAACGAGATTGATAGATTCTTTTTGTGAAGATGGTATCTCGAACAACAATGGGATTGTCAAGTGGAGTGTGATAAATAGGTTTAGGATCTAGTGTGAAGGATTGACAAGCAATTGACCAATCTTTTGAATACATACAAATTCCTTCACATGGTATGCGAAGGATTTGCGCGAGTGTGGTGAGAGGTAAGGTGATGCTTTGGTTGTTTATGACGAAAGCGATTGAAATACTTTCATCATTGTTTTGGATAATCCTAACACTTTCGTAAAATTCGAAGATGAAGACCGGACAAATTTGTTCATCAATTTTGAGGAGGCAATCAAAGTTGATTGCGAAAAAGATTTGAGGAATGTCGGTGTTTTCAAGGAAACATTCCTTTATTACACGACCCTCATGGATGAGTCGATTTTGAAGCATTTTGAAAGTTTTGCGATCACTTTTTGATAACCCTTCTTTGTGATAATATCCAGGAATGTAGTGAACGATGTCATGATGGTCTTGTTAGGTGGATTTAGGCATGTTTGATCCTTGAAAAATAATGATCCAATTAGGTAAAATTTGTCAAGATAGGTTTATGAGTTTATTTTGTAATAACAATGTCGTTTTGAAAAACCCTTAATTATGTAGAACCTTGTTGTATGAAAAACAGTTTTGTAATAAACAATTTACCAATTGATGATATGGAGAATTGAAACCAATTAAAAATTTAAAACCATAAACCCTACAATGGAGATGATGATGAATAGAAAATATGAGTGTAATTACTTACAATGATGTATAGGATTGAGATGCTTGAGAGTATGAATCCCTAGGATGATAGCAACTGAGATTTGGTCATTCTAGGTTTTAGGAAGATGGAAAATGAAGTGTTTTGGGTTTTAAAAATGAGTTTCTGATGAGTGTGTAAATACTCATCATTTTTGTACAAAATAAACTGCAAATTCATCTGAAAACACTCAGAAACACATCAAAATGATCAAAATATCACAAATCAGTGTTTTATGTGTTTTAAATGCAAAAATATCAAAATCAGATGAAAAACATATCAATTTTGCAAAAATTGCAGTTTCAGTCCCCCAAGTTTCATAAATTGTCAAAAATAGTCCCTGAGCCATAATTTCAAAAGCAAAAGTCACCAAAGGTCCTTTTAAAATCAAAAGTTGTCAAAATAAGTCCTTTGGTGAAAAATATACAAAGTTTGAGAAATGGTCCTCCAAGTTTGAAATTTGGCAAGATTGGCCCCTGGAATTTTGAAATTGGCAAGTCTAGTCCTTATACTTTTTGAAAGTGTCATTTTCAGTCCTTGGATAAACTTTGATGAATTAGCAGATTAGGTCCTTGCATTTTGGATTGACAACAAAGTCCTTGTGTTATTAACCTTTAAACACCCATTTTGGACCCCTTCATAACCTTTGACCCCCTGTCAAAATCAATTGTGAACCCCCTTCATAATATAATATCGGGTCAACCATCGTCAAACAAACACACCCTCTTTCCCCGTTTTCCCTCCCTTTGTGCGCCCACCACCCAGCCACCAACACAACACCTCCTTACCACTCACCATGTTCCCCCCCAGCCTCCACCAAACTCCAAAAGCATTAAATGTACCCCTCCCACCATCTCAGTCCTGTCCCAAGTGTTAAAAGAAAAAATGGCGCCAAAATCTGATTTGAATGGTTGAGATCATTTCAAAGCCATCCAATGGTTTAAATTGATGGGAAAGATTCAGAGGAGAGAGAAAAGAGCATTGGGATATAAAGAGAGGCAAAAGGATGCAAGAAGAGTAGTCTTCTAGTTTTTATTTTCTTTCTTATGTCGTTTTTTATGTCAAGTTGTTAATTCAGTGTTAAACTTGTATTATTTTGTTAAATTGTATCAAACTTATGTGTTCAAGTGTATTTCAATTATTTTCATCCATCAGTTTATGATCACAATTCAATATTCATGTTCACTGTTTCAAATTCTTAAGTCCAAATCTTGTTTACAAGCTTTCAATAGCTGATTTATAAGCTCAAAAAGGTTTATCTAAGCTTATTATAGCTTTGTATAAGCTTATATTACAGGTTTAAATGATTATGGTTCTTGGTCAACAAAAGTCAAAACGGGGCAATTTGGTAATGGAATTAGTCAATGGGTGAAGCAGAGCTGGATGTGGGTTGATTTAGGACTAGTGTGTTGATATCAATAGGTTAGTGGTCCATTGGTTCAGTGTAGCTAGCCATTGTGGTTGTGGACCTTTGTAAGTGATTTTCTCCAATTCTTGCATAATCTGTATTTATAGTTATAACCTGTTAAAAATCTGTTCCAATAGTTGTAGTTAAGTTACATTAACTTAGATTGTTCATTATTGTAGGTTGGATCATTGTTGGATCAAACTTGAGTCATAATCAGTAGTTATAGGGGTGTTTGGATTATTAGCTTCATCTGTTTTCAAAGGTTGTTCAGTGTTTGAGATAAGTTGGATCACATATGTTTAGCCCATGTAGACTCTTATCTGTCTTACTTATGTGCATGTAACCCAAGATAGTCAACATTCATATCATTTGAATCCAACAGGTTCACTGTTGGATTTTTGAAGAGCTAATCACTCATTTTGTGTTTAAAAGTCATAAACAAAGCTTGCAGAAGCTTCATCTCATCACTTCACATCAAGTTCAGTCCAAAAACTTAGCTTAAAACTCAAAAAAGTCAAACTTGCATATTTCTTTAAAAGTCAAAAAATCCAAAAACCTGTTTTTAAGCCAACTACAAGGATTTTTCCTTGATTCATTTTTGGGTCTTATTCTGTGAAATTTGAAGTTTCAAAAACTTCAACTAGTCTTCTAGCTTATCACCATTTTTATTGATTTTTACAAATTTTTTACAAGCTCCAAAAAGGCTTGTGCTTTCTGTCTCAGTTGCCCTGTACCAAAACTCAGCTTAAGCTGAGTTTTCTCACAGAGTTGCAGCTTAGGCACAGGGCTCATCAGAGCTTATCTAGGTCTATAATTTGGTTTACAAGATCTCAACCAGGTCTAGTATAGGTTCCAAGTTATTGTTTCTAATTTCTAGCTTATTTGACTGCTTATTTTGTGACTATGAGGTGGTACCCAAAAAGCTGTTTTAGCTAATTAGCCAAATAAGCCATATCTTTGTAACTTGTGATTCAGAGGCTATAGCTGGTTGATTTAAGTTCCATTTTGGTTATTATAGAATAGTAGAACTGCTGGTAACTGTTGGTAGCTTTTTGTGGTTGTTGGCTTATTGAAGGTGCTTATTTATAAGCACCTATCATAGCAGTTCCATAATCTTGTACACAAGCACCTGTTTTTATATTTTTCTCAGATTTAGAATATAATTTTAGAGTTTTCCTGAATTTTTCAGATTTTTCCTAGTTGTTTTGCTATTTTTCTTAATTTTAATTAGTTTTTAAGCATTTTTAATTAGCTTTTAATACAAAAAATTCAGAAAAGCTTCAAAAAAATAATTTTTCATTTTTCTTAAGTTTAGATAAATATAAAAAGAGAAAAAAATATTTTTCTAGATTTTTCTTAGTTAAATTTGTATTTTTAAATAATCTAATTAGTTTTTAATAGTTTAAAATTCCTAGAAAATAGAAAAATAATCAGAAAAATACAAAAATAGTTTTGAAAATTCTCTTTTGATATTTTAGACTTTTCCAATTCATAATTTTATTTTTATAGCTTAATTTCCTAATTTCTTGTATTTTAGGCTATGATTTATTAGTTAAAAATAGTTTTTAATTTATAATAATTAATTAATTAGTCATAAAAATAATTTTCTTTTTCTAAATATTTTCTTATATCATTAGGTTTGTAAAAACATCATTTTCATATTTTTTAGGGTTAATATTGAATTAGTTTCATTTTGGTTATGCGTCAGCGTAGATTTTAATTTCAGTTTCGTAAAACATAAAAACAAAAACATCATTTTAATTTTAGTGATAGCGTTTATTTAATAGGTTTTATCTTTTTAATTTCCTCTCATTTGCATTTTAGCCTTTGTATTCGTTTGATTTTTCTGTAGTTATAATCATATTCAAATCTCCTTTTTCGTTCAAACTTCTCGATCACTAGACGTTGATTGATCCATTGCATAGCTCGCTGGGACATAACGACCCGGGGAGACTCTATACTCCTCTGATCTTCATTGATTTCGTGCGAAACTTTTAGTACAGTTCTGATCGCCATTCACAAGTGGCGGGCTTGTGTGATTTAGCTTGACTGTTTGGCGCGGATCAGTTTCCTATTTGTCTGTTTACACGGTTCCTCGCGATCCCTTGTTTGAGGTATCCGGCGCTGCAAACAATTATTGGAGTGATTTGGATTACTCTTTCACTTGTAATAAGTTATACAATAGCTTATTTTTTAGAAGAACTTTTAGAATGAGTTTTTGGTTATAGTTCTGTTTGTTTTGCTAAGATGTTTTGGGAAATTTTTTATCGAAGGATAGTAGGTCAAGACTTTAATAATTTATTTTGTGATGACGGCGTAGGTTTGACACACTTGCAAGTTTTTTTAAAGAGGATCAACAAGGAATACTATTCCCGATTATGTGTTAAGATGGAAAGTAGTGAAGAGAGACTTTTTATAAACTTGCGACTTTGATGTCAAATGCTTAATACATACACATAATATTACATATATGCAAATTTTTATAAAAGATGCTTATTGTGAGAGAAAAGCATATACCATCATTTTATCCACGTCGCGATTACATTTAACTAGTTGTAGCTAGGAGAACATACGTTTGCTATGTTCTCTTTTTATGGTTTTTAGAAACCATAGACTCAAAATACTTCATGAGCTTTTAAAGTAATCAATCGTATTTTGTGAAAGTAAGTTGTGATTACTTTTGGGTTCTTCTTTGGATGTTGACTTCATTTTTCTTTGGATAGAACGAAGTCATTGAAAGAATCCAAGCATGAAGATTTCTCAAAATAAAATGTTGAAATGATCTATCACTATCCAACATTTTGTTAAAATATAAAAATTTCTAAAACATTAATTTTTGTTTTAAGAAATTTCCTTATTTGTAGTTTTCAAACATACATGGATCGTATCAAGGTTTTAAAGTACAATATACTCTAAGAAACTTGGTAACGAAGCTCTGATGCCAATTGTGGAAAACTATAAGGGGGGTTGAATAGTTTTACCGATTAAAACTTTGTTTTAAAGTATTTAGATCGACTTATGTCAATCTATTTAGATTGTGTGTTGGATATTGATAGATCAATATATAAGTAAGTAAAGCAAGAGATAAAGATTAAAGGAACACAAAACCCACGACGAGTGTTTATAGTGGTTTGGCTACAATGACACCTTCGCACTTACTCCACAAATTACACCAGAGTTTCTAAGCACTACACAACAGCTCCTTAATGTGGAGAAGCCTTTACAACGTCGCCTACTATTTATCCGTTACAAGGCTAGAACCGAGTTCTTCCACGGTAGAACCAAACCTATCACAACATCGCTACACTTTATCGGTACAAGGCTCGATACCGAGTTCCATTACAAAGAATGAACTACTACCCAACACTACACCACAATACAACTACCCAAAGGAGACACACTCATTGTTACAACACTAGAAGGATATCAACATCCTTTAACCCAAACTACACAACTTGTACATCGATGCACCATATCAATTGTACACCTTGAGCACCATTCACTAATGACTTCAACACGACACTTCTATGGAAGGAGGAAATAACTATCAACAAGATGCACTTCAGTGGTCTTGATGATGACAAAGCTTAGCAACTCATGACCTTGAGCTTGCACGTCTTCAAGAGGTGGTTATCTCGCCTTTAAGAGGAACTTAGAGAATCACACATAGATAAAAGTACATAGAATGATCCTTTGGATCTGTGTTTAGTGAGGTTAGAATACTGAGAGAAAATATATCTAAGAGTGGTAGTGAGCAAGAGAGAAATGGCTCACATTTTATAGACAAAATGTGCCAACCGTCCCACGGTTCCGGCGGATCCCTCACAAGAGGGATCTGGCTAGTGCAAATCCTGGGATCCGGCTACTGGGTCAGTTTAGTTCAGATTTTGGGTCGCAAACCGGATTATGGGTTATGGACCATGGCTCATGGGTATTGGATTATGGATACCCAACAAGATGCAATGTACCTAGTCATTGTGATATGAATCTTGGGTCATGGGTCATGGACTTTGGGTCATGGATCATGGATAAAATCCAACATGACTTCTTGTATGATGTCATGCAATGGGTCATGGGTTTTGGATTATGCTCCATGGGTATGAGTTATGGACTTTGGTTCTTACCCAACAAAATTCATTGTATTTAGTCAATGGATCATGGGTCATAGGTCATGGGTTATAGACTTTGGGTTTTACTCATTACTTACCCATCATATACAAAGTACATATACATTTCTATAAAATGTAAACAATATTACTTGTTTCACATATACATTTCTAGAAACGTAAAGAATATCGATTATAAAAATGTAAAGAACATCGATTATACGAGAGTCATGTCGTGAGAAGAATATTTTTGGATTTTTTTATTATATATTGTTTTAGTATTTTTGAAATTTCTAATTTTTTTTGGATTTTTCAAATTTTCTATTTTTGTATTTTGTTTTGTTGGTTTTTCCAATTTTGTATTTCGTTTGTCCAAAATATTTACGGGAAGCTATTTTTTTTAAAGATATTTTGCAAGAAGACGTTCTAGCTCCTCATGAGTTAGGCTTATGCCAATTGTCGAATTAAATTGTCAAACTTTTCACCAACGGGCCTCTGGTCCAGCGGTATGGAGGTTTTTGCCTCTTAAGCAAGGTCTCAAGTTCGAGTCTTGTCTAGGGCGATAGGGGTTTCCTCTCGCGTGCGTAAAAGGGAAGGGCGCCATTGCCTTCTGGGCTGGACTCAACCTGGCGTGTGGGCTCGCCTTCATATGCAGGTTAGGGGGCCATGTAGCCACAACCGCCGTTCAAAAAAAAATCGTCAAACCTTTCTTTTGGAAGGGCTTTAGTAAATAGATCAGCAAGTTGGTAATCCGTCTTCACGAAATATAACTCAACATTATCTTTTTCTATGTATTGTTTGATAAAATGATATCTGACTCTAATATGCTTGGTTTTCGAATATTGTACCGGATTGCACGAGATGGCTATGACACTTTTCGAGTCACAATACATAGGTATTCTATCGAAAGTAAAGCAATAATATATGAGTTGTATCCTCATCCAAAGAACTTGGGCACGACACACAAATAGAGACACATACTCGACTTCTGCGGTTGATAGTGCAATACAATCTTGTTTCTTTGACGACCAGCCGACTAGCTTCTTGCCCAAGAATTACGCTCCACCTGATGTGCTTTTTGCTGTAACTTGACACCCTGCATGATTTGCATCTGAAATGCTATTAGTTCAAATCTGGAATCCTTCGGATACCAAAGTCCATGTTAATGGATTCCCTTAGGCATCGAAAGATCTGTTTGACCTTTTGGAGGTATAGTTCGGTAGGCCTTGCCTGAAACCGTGCTAATAAGCAACAATCAAAGTGAACATCAGGTCTACTAGAAGTAAGATACAGGAGAGAACCAATCATGCTCCGATATTTTTCGGATCGACGGGTTTCCCATACAAATCTGATCGAATTTTTGGGGAGGTGACCATTGGTGTACCAACGCAATCACAATTGTCCATACCATGTTTTTTCAAAATCTCAATGGTATATTTAAATTAATTAATGAAGATACCACGAAGGGGTTGGTGTATTTGTAAACCAAGAAAGAAATTTAGTCCCCCCCATTATGGACATCTCAAATTTGTTTTTCATTAGATTTTTAATTTTTTTTGAAAGATTCAGATTAGTGGATCCAAAAATAATGTCGTCCACGTAAATCTGAACAATCAAGATGTCATATTTATATTTTCGAGTAAATAAAGTAGGATCAACGGTTCCTTATATGGAATTGTTTTTGATAAGGAAAGAATATAGTTCTTAGAATTGTCTAGTAAGTAAAAATTTTGCTACTAGACGAATACTGCAAAGCGGACGATGTATAGTATGAATGATTATACTTGTGAAATCGTGATTAGTTTGACCTTGATGCAAAACTTACGGGTTCAAATATAGGTGTTGTTAGAAATATTTTTGGTTGAGTAAACTTGTAATATAGATTGATGAAATGAGATGATTAGAGTTTGCACGTAGATAATTTCATTAATCAATACTCAATAGTAAAAAATCTAAAAAGATTTTAATTCAAATGTTAACAATAAGTATGAATGATATTAAAAGTCTCGTAAGTAATAAATAACCATGAACTCAAAAAAAAAATAAAAAAAATATATATATATATATATATATATATATATATTATTATATTAAATTAACATTTACTTTCTCTTGATAGAAGACGTTTCATTTATTTCGTTACTAAACATCCGACATTTATTACACACAAAAAGCTTTGCTATTTCAAATAGATAAAGGGGTATGGGGTAATTTAGGCAAAACACATTACTCACTTTTAAGACATTTTAAGTTTATAATATTTGAGCATAAATTTTTTATAAGTAGTAGAGATTAATAATAGTTTTACAAAGGTAAAGGAGGATGCATGCTCGTATTTGAAATGTGAGGGCTTGACTTCACAGGACCTCCAAATTTTCAGGGTCCTCAAGATTTGAATGGCAGTGATGTTTTAATTCGTGTTTTGTCTTGTAAAATTGATAAAAATATATTCTAAAACCTAAGATATGATGATTTTGATTGGATCTAAATAAAATTTGAGTAGTTTTAAGCTTTTAATAAGGAAAATGCAAAAAAAGAAAAAAGAAAAAAAGTTATGTATGTTTATACGGTTGATGAAGATGACAACATTAGATAGTTTTCACTTTGCACCCCAAACGTTTTTAGAATTTGCAGTTTTGCCAAACATATCAGGTTTGTTAAACATATCAGTTTTGTTTGTAAACAAGTGCAAAAGCGTTTATGAAATTAATATTTTCAACCCAAATTTGAGACAAAGGTTAGAAATGATCCAATTTGTTTCATGGACAATATATTTTTTTATTTGCTATACAAAAAAGTTTAAAAGGTGTTCTAGTTCTATCAATGAAATACATATAAACTTGTTAAACAAGTAATTATAGTGTTTTCGGGTATTTAACATTCTTTCATGATTTATTTTTACCTTTATATGTATGATTTTTCGTGTTGTTTAAGGGGACTAAATTTTCATTATGTCACAAGACCTTCAAAATTCACGGGACGACCCTGGAAGGCTGTATGCTAATTTAAGTCAAAATGTTACTAGCTTTGCTTCTATAGCATTGAGTTTGAGCACCATGATTTTGTTGGGTAACAAAACAAGTGACAAATCTTCAAAGGTTCTCCCATAAAGAGTGAAACATTGAAGATTTGACAAAGATGGCAAACTTAAGAACAAAAGCAAATATTGTATATAAAGAAGCTTTACAAAATTTGTGATCATAGCCTCATAGGTAACAAACTCACTCTAATTTTTATACAATAACTCTTTTCATTCTCATACTCAAATTTATTTATTTACGAGAGAATGGAAACATGACAATATTTTTGTTTCTCTTTCCCACAAACTAAGTAAAATGTTACGTCCTTTTCACGTTTTTCTTATTCACAAATTATACTACGGAGTATATACTACCAGCCGTTTTGTGGTTGGGTCATTGGTAAATAGTTAATTATTTAATGATCTCTTAATTCGGTCTCTTATTGGTTGAATTTTATTGGGTTGTGTAACATAAAGGGCAAACAGTAACTGATGCATAGTGTGGAGCATTGTTATTGGTTGAAGTGTGTTGGGGGATTTACTGTTCACTTTTATGATCCTTTAATACTCACTCAATCTGTGTATTATCTAAAGAAGAATCTAGACACACAGACACACACGGTGTTAAATACAGTATTTGATATATATCTCTTCTCTCTACCATCTCTATTAATACACACACATAAACCAAACTCCGGTAACCCCAACCTTGGCCACCGGAAATTACTTACTTCAAAATTTATAGAACTCACGAAGAGGAGAACGATGACGAAGTTGATTGTTGGATTTTTGTTCCCGTTGGGTGTAACTCATCAGTCATCAAATAAACGAACAGGTACCTTTTAATTGATTTCTGTGTTAGAAAATTATGGTCATATGTAACTTTCTTTTAATCTTTTTGCTTGATTATGATTTACCTTTAGTTAATTCATGATTTAATTTAGATATATATATTTTTTTCTTTATTTTGAATTAGGGTTCTGTTAATTTCGGGGTTTCCTTGATTTGTTTTGCAGGTTGCGTTGCTGTGATGATATTTGCAATTAAGCATGTTGAGGTGTTTGTTTCCAACTTTGTTCTTGCTGAACTACCAAATATTTGAAAGCATATGCTAATTTTTTTCCCTTCTTTTTTAATGTGCAGAACCACCTGTTGGGTTGAGTAATGGGTGAAAATGGAGCGATTTGTGGTGTTTGATTATGGATGAAATTTGATTCTTTGAAATGGTGAATGAAGATTCTGGTATCAATATTGGTGAGTTGTGAGTTTTACCTAATAATATGATGTTTTGCTTATCAGTTATGATTCAGGTTATTGATTTTTGATATAGTGGATGAGTAGTCTTAAGAATTTTTCGGATTAGTTGTTCTAATTTCAGTGACTTTATCTTCATCTTTTGTGGTGTTCATGTTTTTCATTTTCAAATTTAGTTTCAAACTCCATTGAACATGGTGCTATGTTCATTTATACATTAGCCTCCTATCATTTTGGAAAGTTGGCCAAACAATTATGGTATTCGATATGAAGTTGGTTGATCAGATGATGGTTATGTTTGTTCCATGAACACCAATTGTTTGATGAAATGCCTAAATGAAAAAAAAAATCAATTCTTACAAACATTTGTGAGCATAAAAGCGTGCAACCTTTAATAGAAGTGAAAATTTGTTTTGAATAATAACATAGTTTCTTAATCTGTTACGTTGCTCATATACAGTAACCACTATTTTTTATCCCGCAGAAAGATGCTTGCTTGGAGAATGTCATTGTGTCTCTTCTTCATACGACCTGCTTTTTGCAATCAGGTATACAAGATGTTTTTTTTCTTATGGTTATGAATTCATAAATTTTGTTCAACTTCTTTCAGAAACCGTTAAATGTTAATATAAATTGATGATTTTGTCCATATGTTGAATTAACTTTAGTACTAATTTTTTTCTTGATATACTTAGAATTAATTGTTGCATGAAATTTTTTCCCTTATTTTGACTAATGAGTAAAGTAGTGATATGGTACTAATTTACTGGGAACACTCTTAAGTCGTATTGTACTAAATTTTCTTAACATAGTCATCAAAAATGATATTGTTGATGTACGTTTCGCTGGTATTAAGGAAACTACAACAGGAAGTAAAATAGTATTGGATGGACATGTTTTTTCAATGGAGGGAATTACAACAGATGCCAAAAAAGGTTACTAGGAAATTCTTTGAAATCAATACTTATGAACATTCAATAGCAATAAAATAAGAATTATGAAATGTGACCGCCTTTATTTGAATTACATGATATGGGCAACGTTCCTCCAGCGTACAATCTTTGCAGCCATCATCATAGTTCTTATGATAACTGGACTTTACTTATTCAATCATAGTGTTGCTTCACAGTTGGCTTAGCGGAAACATTTCAATCTCAAGAGCCCTTTCCAAATACAAAAGGAGCCCAAAAGTTTAAGAGCAGAAAGAACTATGGCCAATGGCGAAATGAAGGAACGATTTGGCATGTGCGTTGTGTTCCTGTTCGAGAGTGGATTAGATATGAAATGTAAGTGATTCCTTTCTTTATATTTAAGTTTCTTAAAAATAAACACGGCTTCGCTCTTAACTTCTGTACAAGCAAGTTGCTTTGTCTCTCTTTTACCATAAGGGTTTAAGGTGAAAGATTTAGCAAAACCAACAAGCAACACTCAAATAATGGTTGCAGAGATAGCCTGAGTTTAATCGTCTACTAAATGTTTTGCTAAAGTTTACTTAAAAAACCTCGCTATTGTATCCTAATTTTAGTGGAAAAAAATGCATTGACATGGTAATCTTTTGTTATCCATAATTACTCAACTTTTATTATTATTATTTTTATAGAGGCTCCATTAAAGATTTCTAAAAACGTGTGTATGAGTCACTGATGTTGGCATCATACCCTCTCTTGAATATGTTGGGTAAAGAATGTTTTAAAAGAAATCATAGTTATGAGGACATAGAGTTAACTAATTTATTGCAATCAACGGTCCATCATTTAGGCCTTTATTTACTCTTTGTGTTTCAAGATTTATTTAGAGTAGTGAAAATTATATGGAGCGAGTTGTATAATGAGAAATTATGCTTTCATGTGCTTTGTAAGATAGTTGGTAATCAATAAGCAACACACCATTTTGTCACTTAAAAAATGCATATAACTACTTATTTTCAGAATTCGCTTTTGTATTTAACTTTGTGTTCTTTTTTATGGAGAAACAGGCATTACGTCTAATAGAGCTTTTGTATTTAACTTAGGGTTCTTTTTATGGAGAAACAGGCATTACGTCTAACAGAAGACATGTAAGAAGGCATGCTCTACATTGTGTCACCGAGATAAATTCAGAGGTGGAGGTGATCAAATAGGGTGTACGAGGAAGTACTAAAGGTTAGCTCAACAAATTTACAAATAGCAAAAGATGATCCGGACTTTGACCTGCAGTGTAGGTGAAGTTCAGTTGGTAGAGACATGATACATGTTTGAATTGTGTAGAGCCAGATTGTAAAAACATCTGGTGTTGCGTGTCGGTATTCATCATTATGGATTTCCATAAATAAGAAAAAATTTGTTGTTTATGACTTCAATCAGTTTTTCTTTGGTATAATTTGCAAATTAAATTCTTCCAATTGACCATTGACTTAGAATATGGTGGTTCGGCTTATTAGTCATCAGTTGCAAATGTGGTGGCTCAGCTTAGTAGCCTTTGCAAATGTGTTGATTTGGATTAGTAGTCTTCGCTTGCAAAATCAACACATCTGCATCTATGACGAACATGCATCAAGGCATTCTTTTTGTCAACGACTAAAATACTTGCTTCCTCCATAAAAAATTAACATAATTCTTATAAACATAAACCGCGGCCAGCCAGCGCGGGTTCACTTGCTCGTTCTTCCCTAAACCTTAAAAATGGATGTTCATTCAAATACATCTAATCTATCTTAACTAATAAAACAGAGTTTTTTTTAGCATTCTAATTAATTTTTTCTAAATTTAACTATTAACCTCCTGCTGACACGTGGCATTTAGAAACGTCAGCCATAGAATTAATCTCAACGATTCTTCTTGGTAAGTCTTAAAGCTCTAAAGCAGTTTCCTTCTACTTCAAAACCCTTTGACAAAACACTTAGGAACTGTTCTTTTGACTTTCCTAATCAAAACAGTAACCAAACAAAAGATAACGCTCCATTCATGATCTCCTCCTCAAAAAAAATATCACCTACAAAGATATCATATTTTCTCTAAAAATCAACAATCATACATATCGGATGGTTCAAAAAATCTCCACACAAGGTACGATTTTTTATTAAAGACTCACAATTTTTGGTTGTGTATTCATTTTTTTTAGGTTCGATTTAAATAAATTGCATACTAATAAGTTTTAGGATGTTTAGTAATTTTTTGAGGTTTAATTTAAATGATATAATTTTCTTAGGTGTTTAATTAGATTCTTTTAATTAGGATTTCTGATATAATTTTAATTTTTTTTTGGGGTCGATGGTAATTGGTTGTCACCATGAAAATAATTACAGCATTATATAAACGATCATAATTACAGCATTTTTAAACCACAAATTGTTGTTGTTTGCAGCCATGGCGGAATTCGGATCTTTCTGTTACCCAACCCCCATTTCTGAGATCCGAACCTAATTATTTATTAATAAGCAGGGTAAATAAGGTAACACAAACACCCCTCTAATAATTATGTTTTGAAGTTTATAAGTAGTATTAGATAGTGTAATTAGTAGCTTACATCGTTTTGGGAAAAGCTCATGTTGCAAATTTTTGTTATATTTCATGTTATCGTTTTAATTATTGCCTGCTTATTTGAATTGTGAAAAAGCTTATACGTTAACGATAGGCAGAACTTAAACATTTTTTTTAGGGGGCCGAATTTATTTTGACCTCAACTAAATTACCCCTAAAACCTATAATATTTACACTAGGTGCCGGAAATTTTAGGGGGGCCGAGACCCTCCCCTGCCCCTACATAGTTCCGTCCATGACGTTAACTATTTTTAGCTTATGAGGGTGTTAAGTTGAGCTTATGGACTTGCCATAAGCTCAGTGATATGAAAAATTGAACTTATAAGCTTTTCCAAATTGTTATCTTGCTTTGGTATTACACATAACGTTGAATGCCAAAGGGTTGGTTCACATTATACTTTTCTACACTTTCAAAATGGTCATGTATATTGCATACTGTTTGCTTCATTGGCCTAAATGAGGCAAAGTTTGTAGAATTTGGTTCGAGTGTAAAAAGAAGTCTTAAGGAACTAAACTTGCAATTTGAGCATGCGTGAGGGTTGAAACTTATAGTTTATTCTTTGCTTCTGATAATTGGGTTTGCCTTTCAAGTTAGTGCATAAAGCAGGATAAGTTGTCTTTCCATTCCATTGTCACAGGCTAAATTAACCAACGAAATAAACTTTTTACTGTTACAAAATATTCTTTAAAAGAAGACTTACCATTCATGGGCTAATTCTTATTCTTTTCAAAATAAAATCCTAAATATGTCTGCATTTTAATATTGAAAGAGATTGGATACAATATTACACCAGAAAAATTTAGTGTAAAGACACCTTTATGTTGTTGTCTTAGTCAAATGTTTATGAAAGTACCAGATTTCTTTTTTGAAGTTAGTTTTGTTGATCAATCTATGTGCTTATGTACCCTGAACCGGTAAGAAACCAGTTGCCAAATAGGATCCCATGACATTTTCACGTGAGAAGAAAATGAGGACATGGATCCCAATGCGCGTTTTATGTAAGAAAGTCTCCACTCCGACTACAATTGATGTAATTTGTTTAGGAGGACCATGATTATGATATCGTGAAAAGCTCAAATCAAGAACTCTTTATAATTGTATATGGAAGTTGCAAGAATCTGCATATAAATTCTGATAAAGTGATTTTCATTTTATAACTATTTGATATGGGTCAAATAATCAGTTTCATACTAACTTTGGCCTTCGACCGTAACAAAAAACTGTAAATATGATCGTTTATATATTATAAATTTCACCTTTACCAATATGATTGTTTCTGATTATCAGTTGGTTAGGGAACTTTTGTTGGTTAGTTTTGTCTTGATGCTTATAACCACATCTGTGTGAATTATATACAACCTCATGAACATCGAAAATTGTCACAGGTCGTTAAGTTGCAGCTATTCTACTACCAGTTGCCAAATCTTTGATCAGGCCTTTTTTGGTTTTCCTTTTTCCATTGTTAACGACTATGAAAATACGTATGTGGGAGGGTGTGTAAACATGAAAGAAGGAAGTGATGTATCAAATAAGCTTGGTGAATAATATCGAGGTTGATGTTAAATATCAAATAAGCTCGATGAATAATCATTCAAGGAAGGAAGTGATGTGGAAGGTAAATCTGTTGTTATCTATTGCGTCTCATTTGTTTCTAATGCCTATTAATAATAATTGAAAGCACATGGAGCCTAAACATTCTATGTCGAAGTACTTTATAAAATACTACGTAATATTTATTTTTATTGCCATTCTAATATTATTCTTTTGTATTTGAATGATCTTTAGGTGGCACAATAATTGAGGACATCGGCTTGGTCAAGAGCGTGGAATTAACAATCGACATATCAAAGTGGTAAGTGGATTAACCATTTGTGTTCTTCTCGGCTTGTGTGTTTGGTTGGAGGCGATGTGTTTTATTGTGTTAAAACTTAAAGTCACCTTAGTGCATTATTGATATAAATGTGTTGTGAAATACGTTGTATATACACAAATGGGAGTGTCTTATGTTTTCTCACATTGCATTGCATTGCATTGGGCTTATTCTTTCCAAAAACAAAAACATAACAACAATGACTATCAAGATCGTATACTAAAAGTCATCGACCTTGGGTGGAAGAATTCTGTACGTAAGTGTACAATTTTATGTTTGGCCTTTGCAAATGTGTCGAACAATATTAAGCTATTTTGGCCAAACAACGTTTTCATTCCTTAATTGATATTCTTTATTCAAAATATAAAAGAAACAATTGTATAGTCTTATGTTTAATTACATTGTTTTTTCTTTTTTTCAAAATAAATAAGATACTAGATTGACTTAACATTCGTGTATGTCTCTCTAAGGCATGATTGAATGAAAACTGATTTTTTTGTGTCACAAAAGTAAACATTGAGAAAATAAAAATGATAAGAAATCTATGTTACTAATATCATTTTCTTGGCTGCAAAGGCCCAAACAAATTACAAAATGCATCCTGCATCCTTTGCATGAACTCAAACTGTGTTTTTGTGGCAACGACTAGGCTCAAGTTTTAATTGTAGCTGCGTGAGGCCGTTACATGCCAACTATAACCAACACACCCTTTACATTTGGACCATGGTTGTTTGGCTACTGCGGCTTGATGATACCCAAACGCACCCCTTTTGTT
>OU343225.1:114706808-114754304 GCA_910596185.1 Chrysanthemum makinoi | reverse complement strand
TTAATTGTGTGAGCTGTAATTGAAAATTTTTGAGGAGCTGGTGAATTTCGGATTTTGATTTGATTCTGTAGGTTAATTGATGCGATTTTCTAGGTTCATTGTGTTATTTTTTTTAATCGACGTTTCTTAATGTGATTGCTCGGTTTAAATTAGCGAATTTAGTACTGAATCTGAAGGTTTTGGGAGAGACCCTAAAGTTAGGGTTTTGATGATTGGTTATGTTAATTGCGTTGTTATGTGATGATGATTTGAAATTGGGGCTTTATTTGAAGGTTTCGTTAGAATTGGTGAAATTGGGGTTTTGATATGATTCTTTTGGTTCTAATGGTTATGCGCTGTTAAGAGTATGTCATATATGTTCTAAAGATATTGATCTTTTAGGCTAAGACTCAGTTGTTGAACTAGGCTTAGGGTTTCATGAAATTGTAGGAAATAGTTCTTGATGCATATAATTCTTTACGGATATTATACCAAAACATGGAAGTTAAGAATTGATGCTTTTTGGTTATTTACTTATAATTGTTGAAGATTTGGAATGGTTTTTCAACTTGCATTTGGTTTATTATGGTGTTAGGCATCTATATTTAGTTTTAACCTGGACATACTTTTGTAAGACGGTAGGCGCCCGGTGGCCTGGTTTTTTTTGAGCTAAGTAGTTTGGGTTTGCTCTCTCTGAATGTGATCAGAAGATTTGGTTGTGTAAATTTTTTGTGCCGATATGATGAATATGTTAGGCTCTTTGTGTACGCTCTCACTTGTCTGATAAACTTCTTCTCACACATCATCGTTTAGTGCAAACTTACCAAATAGTTTTAACACACTTGATCTGGTTCTGGCTCAATTCATACTCTCTGTTGATGAGATACTGACGTCTGAGCAATTTACAACATCTAATACTATTCATGGTAGTTTTGGAGTTTACAAGGTATTCTGAGGCTGGTTGAATTAGATTGCGTTACGGGTAAAAATCACCATCACCACTGACAAAATGGCTAAATGCATAACAAAATGCGCACCACAGTTTTTTTATTTTAAGCCGAGCTTACTTTGAAAATCTGATTGCAAATGCTAAACTTTCTGCATTATGCGCATGCTTAGTTGTCCTACGGACTTTAAATGTTGTAGCGTGATGCAGTAATAATTCACTGTCCATTAACTGTATCTCCCTCTTACATCATAACTCAAAAAGTAGCATGAACTGTCCGCTTTCGCTTTTCAGCCTGTTGAGGTGGTTCAGATTTTTTTAGAGATATTTGTTTGGAAGTATTGTGCTCATCAGTTGCATGACTTGCATCTATTTGTTTCTACGTATCACTCATCTCTGAGTTGGTTTTGTCTAATTGAATGTTATTTAACAATAAGGTGTTATTATTCCACAAAACTAGTTGCATCAAATCATGGACTTTTTAATGAGTATGAATCATAAGTTACAAGATAATGAAGGATTGTAAGCGATACATGTGAATCCAAAATTTGTATATAGTGAATCTCTCGACAGACCTTAATCTTGTATATAAAAATTTATATAATCGATTTCATAAACTTTGTGTGAATATGCTTTATTATGTGTTTGTTTTTCAAAACAATCTTGTGATATCTTTTAGTGAATATTTGTATTGATCCACATATCGTGGTAATTGTAGAATGGATCCCGATGAAACTGATGACCACCATTCTTAATTTCTTGTATAATAATGCATGTTTGGACTCGCACTAGATAAAGTTGATGTAATAATTAATTTTAAACAACGTCTGTTGTTTTTCTAATATTGTACTAAGAATTTGTAATTACTCATTCAAAGATCACTTATTTACTATATTTAGTACATGTTGCGGGAAAAGCTTTCGTAATTATATACCTTTTCTACTCCTGAGATTGCTATGTCTTTTATAGAGGATGTCCAAAGCTAGTTTTTTTCTTCTCATGTATATAGTATACTTTCAGTGAATAATCTGAAAAGTAGCTGTTACACATTTTGTTGATAAGATTTAGGACAATCAGTCACAGTCGATTTCTTTAGTGCATTTTACTGCTAAGGGATCTGTGATTCTTCATTATTACAAGCATGAAGCTATATAGCTCTTCAATGAACTCATGTATTTTAATAAATTCAAGCATGGCATTTGGGTATAAAAGATTATAAATTATTTTTGGTGCCTTCAATCTATGCTTTCTTTAAATGCAGCCTTTACAACAATATTCACAAACCAGGCAAGCTGGCCAATGGAGCTGACATTTACTGCTTCAAAAAAGAAATCGAACCAAAGTGGGAGGACCCTGTTTGTGCTAATGGTGGAAAGTGGACTATGACGTTTCCAAAGTCAAGGTCTGACAACCCTTGGCTGTATACGGTACTTGCCTTCTTTTTTTATCCCAAGGGTCTTACTACTTCATGCTACTGGTCTAACATCTTTCCATATGTAAAATAGTTGCTAGCAATGATTGGAGAACAGTTTGATCATGGAGATGATATTTGTGGAGCAGTTGTAAATGTGAGATTAAGGGTTGATAAAATATCTTTGTGGACCAAAAATGCTGCCAACGAGAGTTCTCAGGTATTATTTTTTTTCGTTTCTAATAATTAACTTTGATTCAGATGAATCAACCCATGCCCTGCCTAGGCGGGATTGGGTTTGTTGTTGTTGTGATTCAGATGAATCAACCACATAATGATAAAGAGGAGTGATACTCACACCAAATAAATTGATGCACACACCACAATTATGCACATGACATGTTGTAACATATGCATTAATGATGTGATATTGTGGTGTGTGAATCAATTTATTTGGTGCGAGTATCAATTCCCAATGATAAATACCATCAACACGTCACAACATGAAAGCGTTATCATATGGCAAACAACATAAGGATAAACACAAGTCTCTCTAAACCTATATCATAATTTCATAATGATTTTAGACTGCTAAGTCAATGAATTTTTGAAATAGTTCTCTTTAGTTATTCTTATCAAATAATACTCAAAATTTTAGTTTACCTTTACTGTCCCTTTTGGTCATCCCTTGCAGCTTATTTGAAAACATATTTTTATTTCATCTTATATTGTTTAAGGGGGTATTTGCCGTTGAGTTTTTAAAGTATTTTTGTGATAGGGAATATTTTGGAATAATATAATCAGCTGTTAAGTCCCAGATGTTTAGTATTTGGCAAATTCTGGTTATTTCAGGATTAAAATGTGAAATGCCTCTTTAACTATCAGATAATGAGATATTCACCGGGTACAATCCCTTTACCCAAAAAAAACTATCAGATAATGAGAATCAGTTTTGTTGCGGCTATACTACTGATTATGTAGACCCTTAAATAATCATAATCAGTCTCATTACACCCAAATATCAGAAGTTTATTCTTGCAAAAATGCTGATAAACGACGACACAGTAAAAATAATTAATTTCGGAACACAATGGCCAACACCCCCTAAATCAAATAGTATGTTCAGATGTTATTCTTGACATAAGATCTTTGCTTGAACGTATGCTAATTAGAATGTGTTTGCTTTGTTTGCAGATGAGCATAGGGAAACAGTGGAAGGGGTTCCTTGATAGCAATGAGAACATTGGCTTCATATTTCATGTAATCCTTCAGTTCCCTGTTTTCTAATGGAATATTTGGACATTTTTTTGTCTGTTTGCTTAATCACGCCTACGTTGTGTTGCAGGATGATGCGCAGAAACTTGATAGAAATGCCAAAAACAAATATTCAGCATGAGGTGTGCCCATGTTTTTGCAGTGCCTATAACGCAAATTTAGATGAACTTGAAACATCCCCCTTTTACTGTCATGCATGACCTCTTTATAATGCTAATGGATGTAATTGACTATCTTCTTTCACAATCCATGTTACATTCTCAAGAAGTTTACTGTATCCTATTGTTAGTTTTGGCAATTACATGATTGTTATGAGGGTTTGTCGTATTTCTTTGATTGTGGTAAAAAAGAATCCAAGTTTACAAAAAAGGGCAATTATAATGTGTGAATTTATAGCACACATCAAGCAACCACTTTTCTGCATTTTGGCATGTTGGTGAATTACCCTCTTTTGTAGTAAAAGTGACAACCACCTTTCTTTATCGTTTTCGCAACAAAAATTTTGGACATATCTAGGGTAACAAATTGCGTTATATCTACTGATAATGTAAAAAAAATACGACCCTGTCTTTTCATGTAACATCTACTGATAATGTAAAAAAAAAAATGCGACCCTGTCTTTTCATGTTTCATCTCCGAAAATTACGGACATATTTTTGTTGTGATTTGCATCTAATAATGTAAAAAAATACGACAGTCTTTTCATGTTATTTACCTTTGTGATTGAATGGATCATGTTAGGAGCACTCTTGTAAGTTACATAACCAACATATTTACAGTAGTAATGTTGAACTAAGATGTTCGTTTGAAAAGCCAAACCGAAGGAGATCATAATTAAAATTAATGCTAGGGTTCAGACTGGTTGCTGGCAATGTTTGTTTTTGTTTATAAATGGTACATCCATAAACTAGATCATAAATGAAAACCAAGTATAGAACAGCGTCGCCTTAAATTTGTTAAAACTAAAGAGTTCTAGGAAAAGCTGGGTTTGGCTAGTCTGGTCAACCAAATATGAAGATATACTGAATCGAGAACCAAACCAAACCATGAAGCAGTTTCTTACAAACTGTAGAACCGAGAAACAAATCCAATGACGCCTTCTTTTTTTATTTATTGATTTTGGCATATTAAATTCGATGTAGTCAGAAAAACAAGGCCAGCCTACCAAAATGGGAAGCCACAGATTTTGATTCATTTGGATACCATATCAATTTTTCAAACCTGCAACACTGCCACCTGCGTATAATTTATGAGATTTTTTATCACATAAACGCCAATTTTCATTCTAAAACAGAGGAATTAAAACAGGATTTGATACAAAAAGCCCATTTTCCCGCCATTGAATCCACCAATTAATCATGCCATCGGGTGCCAATAAACGAAAACAAGCCAAGAAGAAGAAGAATAAAAACAACAAAAAATCAAGTTCCTCAGCCGCCCCTCACCCTCATAATGGTATTTACGCATTTTGCTATTGATTTCTTTATGCTAGTTGTTATTTGATGTCTTCATTTCGTTTTATATTTATCGTGAATTGGTACATGGGTGTGTTATAATTTCCGAGTTTTGGTTTTCCGCCTCAAAAACTTGTGTGCATCAACGTTTGCTTGGATCTCTATAAGTGTTTACTTTAAATTTCTGGTATCTGACAAATTTCACAATCTTGTATGTGATTAACCTTTTATAGCATGTGAAGACCTTTCTTTAATGATGTAGGGATTATGTCATGTCACCGGTTTGCGTACTATAGTAGGTTACTTACGTAGTGGTAATACACTGGAAGCACGTTACATACAACAGAAATGATTTTTTTTCCATACGTGGCTATAACATGCCATTAACCCAAAAAATAATGGAAATTGAGTGCATTCTGTCATAAGACCTTAAGTGTTTAGACTTTAGATGTATGTGTGATCAATTAACCGGTAATCATTTATTTTCTGAACCTCTGGATGATCAAATTGTAATAGGAGAGAGTGATGGCTGTCAAATTAGCTCTCCTCATCCCACAGTCAAGACAGAGAAGAATGATGGCGTCGAAGTAAGCTCTTCTCATCCCACAGCCAAGACAGAGAAGAGTGATGGCGGTCAAGTCAGCTCTCCTCATCCAACAGAGAAGAATGATGGTGGTCAAATTAGCTCACCTCGTCCCAAAGTCAGGACAGAGAAGAGTGATGGCCGTCAAGTTAGCTCTCCTCATCCGACACCGACAGTCGAGACAGAGAAGAAGGAAGACAATATGTCAAGCAAAGAATCTTCAACAACAGAGAGAACCGAGAAGGTTGCAAAACATAGAAATGAGAATGGTAAAGGGTCATATTCACATAAGCCAGATAAGAAAAGCTCAATTTCAAGAAGTAGTAGTTCAGAAAATAAGTCTCCCGGTAAAAAGAAATTAGTCGTAATTGAACCTGCTCCTGTTGACTTACTGCAACCTATCGACTCTTCACGTCAAAAGGGGACCCACAAAGTCGACAGCTTGGCTATCAAGACTCCCCCTAAAGTTGATCTAGTTGCGACAGAAACGCCCTTGGAACAAACACTTCCTAATGAGAATAATTCAAACAATAATCAACCATCAAAAGAAAACGAGGATCAGAAGACAGCTTCCTTTGATGAGAAGGCTTCTCTAACTTCAGAAAACCTTTTATTATCGGATTCTAAAGATGCTAAATGCCCTTATTGTGGAATGGGTGGCGATGATCGTGTAAATGAACAACCCAAGACGCCTAAATGCTCTGAGAATGAAAGACAGGTCGTCTATCTTGGTTTCTTTTTGTTTTGTTTAAAACTGCTAGTTAGTTAGTAATATATAATCATGAATTGTGTTAATGTGTTTTTTAAATCATATGCAGCCTCTGCTAGACTCAGCTCCTCGAGCAGCTGAGAAATCTTCATGGAAGAGTTGCTGTGGAATATTTGAGTTGTGTTCCGGCTCTAGTAGGTAAATTAGGAGGTGGGTTAGTTTTCTTAAAATATTGAAAAGGTTTCTTGTGTTCTATTTAGAACTGGCATCTTATTTGCAAACTGATTCAATCACCATACAGTTATAGGGATTCTTGATTTTTGATATATATATGGTTCGTTCTTAGCAAATCCTATGGGCTCATATATACAAAATTGAAGTATAGTTCCATCTCTATATGATCACATATAGGAACTTATGTGTCACATGTCTTCAATGTTCTACGCTAATGTTCTTACGAATTGTTTTCCTGAATACAGAAACTTGATCTTATCAAATGAGGTACTTTTTCTTTGGATTTTATTTAACTTTGCAGTAGACAGTGTGATGGTGATCTTTAGTTACATATTTTGGCCACCTATATCTTCACTTAACAAACAAGCATCAAACTTGAAAATCGCGTAAAAATATGGATGGTTAACAATTACAAATGATTTCTTCAACATACATTTTTATTTCACAATCTCACATATACAATCAATCATTAAAAATATATAAATCACACAAAGTTAGAAAAGAATCAATCTAATAACAAACATCAATGCCTTGGTGGTCATCCTGATCAACCGTAAAGAACAACTGTATATAGGAATTGAGTAACCGATAGGATGATTGAGAATGCCTCCATTGCTTTCTGAAATTTACATTAATAGAAGTTGCCATTAGTTTGATTTCAAAAAAGAATTTGAAAATGAATATCATGCATTACATTAGCAAAATATCATATGTTTTCCTACAAATAAAAATCATTATCCTTGCACTTACGTCACTTATTTACCCCAAAAAAAAAAGCTTACCAAAACATCATTTCTGCCATCATAAAGCTCAATTTCCTTCCATGCAAACCTGCACATGCATAGTTTAAATTAGAACTTGTTAACCTCTTTGGTGTATAAATATGATTACATTATTAGTTAAATATATGCTATGTTACAAATACGTACCCCATGGAAAGTAAAGTTAGTGCCCATGCAATAACAGCAGCAGAAGCAGCCCCAGGCTGGCCTTGATCTGAATTCCAAGAACGCATAAAGTCAAATCCAGCGATGGCTGATGCAATACCAACAACACCAGCGATCAATGAAAACGTCACAAAGAAACCAGTAGCTGCATTTCCCATTGGGAAGTATATAGGCGAGAAATGAGCCGGTAACTCCAACCCTGGACCTGTTTACAACACATAAACACCTCACAGCATTAAAAAATAACTCAAAGATGTTTATGACCAAATTACCAAAATGTAATTATAAAATTTCAGAAAACTATGTTGCTAATGTATCTGCTATAGGGTCACTTAATTACATGCATTGTGAAATAAAAATTTGTTACATCAAAAGGTGAAACAAATTGTTTGTACATATAATGACAATTTGGTGAAATTTCATATTTTGAAAAGATGTAGAAGTATAGGATTTACCAACGATGAAACCAAGATCGATTGCTCGGTTCATTGCCCAACCACCAAGTCCTAGAAGTGTGGCATACATGGCGAAATTGAGGACCATAAAGAGGGATGCAACCGATCTCATATCGTTAGCAGCCATTTTTGTTTCTTGGCTGCTACAAGAATGCAAATCTTTGTGTGTTGTTTATTAAGGTAATGATATGATGTTTGGTTTTGTAGGATGTTTATAAAGATGTGGTTTTGGGGTTCTTTTCTTGCTAAAGATGGTTGCTTTGGCCTTTAGGGGTGTAAAGATGACATTGTTAAGTTTCATCGAGTTCAAGGCAAGGTACTATTAAGATTCTTATCTATCTTGTGATACTTTGGTTAAGGCTTTGATCAACCTCCTTTGCTACAACTCAAAAGTATTATGCACACTTTAAGGCAAGGTACAAATTATTTACAATGTAATCGGAATCTGTAAAAGGATGATGTCAAGTATATATGCATCTAACTTTAAAACTGATTTTATCTTCTCATATCAATTACCAAAACCAAAAGTTAGTAGTTACTATTAATTTCAAATTTATATATTTGCCTCTTATATATACTTAACTTTTCCTTTAACCTTTAATTCCATATCAATGACTTGCTTGCGAAGTGAGCGCTAAATAAGAACTATATATATTTTTTACTGAATAAGAACTTTATCTTTTAACTGGCACGAACCCACAAGATAAACCGCATATCGTTAAAGCACATAACTATAGGTACTTGAAATGAGTTACGATGGGTGTTGCACAAAAGAAAAGTTGAGCTAACTAAAGTTATACTGTAAGAAACGAAAGTAGTAAATTTTTTTTTGAGGGTTGCACATACCACAAAAACGGCAGTTTTGAAATCTTTTTGCACTTCGTGACATAAAATCAAGTGTAACCCGTGCCACACCCGGTATACATGTGAGTCCGTGTTGGATATTTTAGTGTAATTGGATTAACTTGTTTTGACCAATTTTATCATGATAATACATCATTTAGGTTTGGAGGTGCGGAGTGCACACCTACTTGAATTTATTATGATCTTAGGGGCTAAGCCCCTAAGGGACGAGGTCCGGGGCCCAGCATAGGGTCCAAGGGCGAGCCCCGGCCGGGTCGAAATTTTTTATTTCCACTATGTCGCTATGTAAAAATTCCTGTTGAAATTACTCTGACGGATTCTGGCTGAAGTAGTGTGTTTCTTTGAAATAGTGTGGAATCTGAAGTTATGATTCTCGCTGAAGTTCGAATTTGAGGGACAAAATTTGACAACTTGGAAACCCTAAAACTGCTTTGGCAGTTATTATAGTTATATATACGGTTTATTTGGTCAGATAAAAATACGGTTCATAAAATCTCAGATAAACACATACATAAAATTCTCATTCTCTGAATTGTATCCGATTGAATAATTGGTAGAACCACCGAATTGATTCGATCTGAAAGTGTTCACACGCCTTTCAGAGATTAAGCATATCCTTGTGTTCGTTATTACTACAAATCCCCTACAGTCCGTCCATGATCCTGCTTTTCATATATATCAATCATTATTCAAAATAAAATGTAAAACTTAATCAGATGACAAAGATTCATAAATGAAGATTGATAAACCCAACAATGTAGCCCTGGTTTCGGTATGGAGAACCTCTGAGTTGTAACTTTTGCACGTTATTTAATAATGCAAACTCAAACCATTTCCTGTGAACACCTTAGAATACTTTTGTCCAAATTAAATAAAAAATAGATTCAATCTCCTCAATCATCGTATGCTCTTGCCGTGATGCCGTGTCACACCGGTTACCCTAATTGATATATACTTGTTCCTCTCTGGAATGAGAGACTTTGGTTGCACTAGTATGTTATCCAATCCCTTATTGATCTCAAAGTCTACATGAAATACTTGACACTAGTACAAAATAATGTAACTTGTGACTAACCGTTCATTTTAAACTTCAAGAAGAATATGAGATTTGATAAGACATTAGTGAAAACAAAGCCATGCACCGTCGAGAGAGGATCTGGTACATCAATTGGGTTAGGGTTATTAGCACGAAAATGTATCATACTTGCCATCTTTTGTTACTGAATGAATAATTTTTTTTTTTTTTTTTTCCAATCTTGACACTAACCTTTTGAATTCGTGCAATTGTGTGTACCAGTCCAGAAAAACTTGGCATTGTTAATCTTTTATACTAACGACCGTTAGTAAATAACTTAAAAGTCCGTTTTCGCCTGTTTCTTACGTTTTCATATATTTTTGTCCGTTTTTATGCGTTTTCATCCGTTTTTGTACGTTTTCGTTTGTTTTTATACGTTTTCGTCCGTTTATGTACGTTTTCTTACGTTTTTAAACGTTTTCATTCGTTTTTATACGTTTTCGTCAGTTTTAATCAGTTTATATATGTTTTCGTTCGTTTTCTTACGTTTTCGTCCGTCTTTATACGTTTTCATAAGTTTTCATCCTTTTTTGTACGTTTTCGTATGTATTTATACGTTTTTGCCTGTTTTCTTACGTTTTTGTCTGTTTTTATACGTTTTTGTCAGTTTTCTTACGTTTTCATCCGTTTTTATATTTTTTTCGTCCATTTTTGTACATCTTCTTACATTTTTGAACGTTTTCATCCGTTGTTATACGTTTATGTCTGTTTTTGTACGTTTTCACCCGTTGTTATATGTTTTTGTTCGTTTTTTGTACATTTTCTTACGTTTTCGTCTGTTTTTGTACAACTTTTTACATTTAGTCAAACCGGATAAATAGAGAATATACCTTTGGCTCATGCCAGATTTTCTATAAACATAATTACTATTTTACAATTTACAAACGGAATATATTTTTTGAAAACATATATTGTAAATTTTCTAATTACACATGTATACAAGACGGGTTATATATATATATATAAAACTTTTCAAACCATATATATTAGACTAAAATGCACTGTTGGTCCCTAAACTTGTCCAAAAACATCACACTGACCGAAACTTGCATTTTTTGTCGCCAGTAGTTCAAAGTATGCGTTTTTTACGCTAAACCAGTCCCTTGACCCGTAATGCCAAAGTCAACGTTACTTTTATGTAATTATCTCGAGGGTATAATAGACCATACACATTTATTACATGCCTTAGTTAAATCTAACCCAACCCTTAACCCTAGGGACCAAATGTGATTATGACTATGCAACTAGCCGTTTCTTCCCTGATATGCTAGTATTTTTTGCGCGCAAACCAATAAACCCACCCAACAAACACATTAACTAATCATAATAACACACCCTTATCCAAACCATCAACTGAAAATCAAAATCCGAATCTAAATCCTCATTTCCATAACTCAAAAAACCAACCCAAATTCCAAGAATACCATGTCGTTTGGAGTTAATGTTATCACTGAATTGACAGATTATATTAGCAACATGCCAGATATAGTGATCACAAATATTTTGAATCCTTTGCCAATAAAAGAAGCGGTGAGAATCGATACTTTAGCTAGAAATTGGAGGTTTAAGTGGACTTTGCTCACCGTTGTCATAATTGATGAGTAGTTCTTTTATTATTTAACAAATAAGTTTGATGGGAGGCATGTTACTAGACTCTTATTTCAGCTCAAAGGTCCTATAAGAAGGTTTGTTTTCTCCATAGAGCCCAAAATGGTGTGTGGAATAGAAGACTTGAATTATGAAGAGATTCATGGTTGGGTTTTGATTTTGGCTCGGGGAGGAATTGAGGAGCTGACAATTAGAAACTGGTATGGTGAACCACTTACGTTGCCAACCCAACTTTACTCTCGTATGGAGTTTAAACATCTGGAACTTCATTATTTTACTTTTCCCACTTTGTTATTTTTTTAGTAGTTTTCCAAATCTATTGAGCTTAGAATTGTGTTCTGATAATTTTCAAAGCGGTACATTTTGGGAGTTTATTGCTCGTTGTCCCTTACTTGAGTTTCTTAAAATCAATGGTGCTACTACAAACGAGATGAGACTATTGGAAATTGCAAGACTTAGGAATATGAAGAAGTTATATCTGTCATTCGGTGTTTGGAGCCATGTGATGACAATCACAACATCCAATATCTTTCACCTCACAAGTCTTCCAAAACCTGAGACCCTTACATTGGATTTTCAGGATTGCATGATAAGACGAATTTGAGTTTTACACTTCAAATTATAGAATGTTAAAGTAATGTCTAGCAGTAATGAAGTTTAATCTTTAATTATGAAAAGTCGATCTGTTTGTAGTGGATGGCAGAAGTCAATTCCAGGATGAATGTTCCTGTGCCCTTTGTATCCCTCAAGAATATTAAGCTAATCGGAGTGGATTTTGAGAATAGTGTTATGGTATCATTCATCATTGAAATGATTCGTGGATCTCCAATTTTGAAAATGCTAGAAACCAGAGTAAGTGTAATACTATAATGCATATGTATCAAATAAACATTCTTAAATTGCCATGTTTGTGTATCTCAATACTGTTTCATTTTGCAGGCTGCATACACGCTTAGTGTTCTACCTTTGGAAAAATTTTCATTAGATTTAGACAGAAACACAATGAGGTATGGGCAGCTAGTGAGTGTGGTGTTTCGATCTTTTCCTAGATCAGAGAATGAATTAACTTTAATAAAGTTTCTACTAGCTTGTTCCCCGTTGCTAAAGATAATCTATATCAGGGGCAACGATTTGAGTGATGATAGGTATGAAAATATCAAGATGAATTGGGAGTTGGCTAGGAAGTTGTTGAAACTCCACCGAGCTTCCCTCACAACCGTAGTAGAGTTCTTTTAGTGGTTGTAGTTTATGTATGGGTGGAATACCCTATGACAATTCATCTTGCATAAAGTATTTTGGTATTTGTGTATATGGTTTGGTTAAATTTAGCTTCTTCATATGTTGTTGGTTGTGCGTATGTTGGTGATGCAAGTTTTACATTCAAAAGTCAAACTTTCATTTAGCATTTCAATTTAATTTTAGAAAGTAAAACTGCAATCCGTGAGTCAAAAAATTTTAGTATTTCCATTTTACTTTAGTTAGTCAACATTCAAAATGGTGAATGCCATTTTTTATTCGCATTTTGACTTTCTAAAGTCAAAATTGCAAAATCATTAGTCAAATGTGCCCAAAAAAAAGGCAATACATATAAATGACTTAAAATACACATACAAATGAATTAGCCAATATTTATTAGGGAGTTTATTGATATGTTTTGAAAGTTTGACTTTACAAAGTCAAACTTCAAATGGTTTTGTGTTGTTTAATCTTCAACTAAATAGTAATATACGTAAATTGGCAAATTGAGGGATTAATTGTGTATTTTAAAGTGATTATTTGGCGGGAGTTTTAAGTATGACAACGGAAACCCAAACAAATTCAGGGACCAAGTGTGAAACAAAAGTCACTATTAGACCACTTGACCGTCTCTACCTTGAGACGCTATTTACTTGTGCACACGAACCAATAAACCCATCCACCACTTTTTCCACACACACACATTTTCCAATCGAAGATTTCTCTATTTTGAATGAACTCATGGAGATTGCTGGTTCATCTAACTTAAATGATCGTATGGCAGTGTGGTTTGGGGAAGAGGCTGTACAAGAAGGGTTTTTGAAAATGCTAGTTCGTGAGTGCATTGATCATATGAAGAGGGGCATCATCAAGCGTAGGGAGATAATTAAATAGAACGAAGCTTTGGGACCATGGGGTATAGCTCTTGACAGTTTGGATGGGCTGAGGAAAGCCCAGGCCAGGCACACCGACCTACTTGTTTGATCATAAAGATTTTTGGTGAAACTGATGAAGGTATTCGTATCCAGGAAGGTTATGTTAAGAAAATGGCTGAGCGTAATGACTGAATTTTGGGTATTTCATGGGGGTAGATAAATGGGGTCTTTTGGGTGCTAGTTTTGGATTAATAGGTTGTTAAAAAGGGTATGCAAATTGGATCTTTTGTTCGGTCGTTGGTCATGGTTTGATTTACTTGTTTCTGTTCTTGTAACCAACTATATGAATGATGAAATATTATCTAAGTTTTATGTATTTAATATGTTCTTGTATTGTGATATTGGGTGTATTGTTTCTAATTAGTAGAAGAAAAACCAAACATCCCCTTGTATGAGCAAAACTAAACACCCCTTCATATCAGCAAAACCAAACACCCCTTGTATTAGCAAAACCAAAGCCAGTGGTTTATAAATATGTGTTGAAAATGCAAATGCTTTATCACTAAATCATAATGTATTGACAATGGTGTATTGTTTAGGAAGAAATTGGTATGGTGTTAGTGTTGACAGTGGGACTGAACACGCCCAATGCCTCAAATTGTAACATCTTGAATTTTGACTTACCCAAGTCAAACACATTTATGAAATGCCACAAATTGTAACTTACTATTGTGGTTTGACTTCGGTAAGTCAAACCTATTAAGAAATGCACAACGAATTCTACCAGTTACAATGCACAACAAAATTTTATATTCAGAGTATGGCATTGTTAGAAGCAAGAGCTGATTTTTTTTATCGATTTCACTTAAAACAACAACTCATATTTTTATTGCTCGATTTCATGTTGTCGACTATTACAAACTATTCTATCATCTAAACATACACTTAGCTAGACCCACAACTCTCCCTATCATCCTTTTCCTTCATTTCCTTCATTTCCTTAAGATATTTAAACAAAGTTTCCAGATTTTTAATCATTTTTTCCAAATCATTAACATTTGATAACCCGATGTCAGCCTCTTCCTTCTCCTTCTTAACACCCAAACTCTTTTCATTTGGGCAATCTTCTTTCCTCAACGAACTCAACAAAGCCTTCCCCTTATCGTTTTGTGCCGTTCTTGTTTTTTTTTTGCTTTTGGTAGAATATGTGTTGCTTGTATTTAGGGTTCAATGTATGTTTCTGTTATTTACGACAATTATGTGGTGCTGGTACTAATAGGATTGAGGGTTGGGTTAGATTTAACTAAGGCATGTTATAATTGTGTATGGTCTATTATACCCTCGAGATAAAAACAGAAAATTAATGTTGACTTTGGCATTACGGGTCAAAGGACTGATTTAGCCTAAAAAACGCATATTTTGAACTACTGGGGGACTAAAAATGCAAGTTTCGGTTTAGTGTGATTTTTTGGCCAAGTTTAGGGACCAACAGTGTATTTTAGTCTAAATATTATTTGAAATGTATTTATTAAAAGTTACATTGTATTTTTCTAATACAAATTGCACATTTATGTCATAAATGAGCACTTTTAAATGAGAACACTAAATTTGGTGAGAATGTGAGAACTAATATTAGCCACTCATTTAATCCTTTTCAAATTGTGATATAATAGCCGGGATAATTCCATCATTTTTTACAAAAAAAAAAATTATTTAAAATTTACTAGAAAAAGAAAATTCGAAATTTTAAGAAAAAATATGCGTAACTTTTGAAAAAAAAATTCGAAAAACAATTTAAAAAAAAAAGTTGAAAAATAATTTTCCAAAAAATTTTCAAAAATTCAAAAAAAAAAATTTTTTTTTGAAGAATTTCAAAAAAAAAAATCGAAAATTTTCAATTAAAATTTCGAAAATTTTCAAAAAAAGTTTTGAAAATCTTCAAAATTTTTATAAAAAGAAAAAAATTTAATTTTCAAAAAAAGTTTCGAAAATTTTCCTAATTTTTTTTGAAAATTTTCCAAATTTTTTTTTGAAAAATTTTAATGTTTTTTTAAAACGGACAAAAACGTATAAAAAGGTCAGAAAAACGGACGAAAATATAAAAGAACCGACGAAAACGGATAAATATGAATGAAAAACGAACAAAACGTAACAAAAAAAATTAGGGACCAAATTCGTTATACCCAAAAAACCACAGGGACCTTTGGCGTTAAAGGGTATTTGTGTCATTCCGTTTAGTTTAGGTCAAACTAACAGAAATATTGGTAAAGGGACCAAACCCGTTATTGGTCGCAACCATAGGGACTGGATCCATTAAAAAAAGGTTTTGAGACTATTATCGTTAAACCCGAAAGAACAGAGAGCATTTATGAAATTAACTTATTTGATTCGATAGGACTTAACACGTTTTTTCAACCATGAAACACATTATATTGAATGTTGTTGAGTATGTAAGTTGTAGATTATTTTTGTATAGTACTAATTGAAAAGTCAAAGGATCAGATAGAAAAAAAAAATGTACAATTAATTTGATTCAATAGGAATTAACGTATTTTTTCAATTTCGTCCCTAAACTTTGACCAAAATGCATGTTGTCCCAACCCTTTTGAAATTGCAGACATCGTCCTTTTGGGAAACCTTTGAGCAAATTTTGGTCCCTGTTATTAACCGGTGTTAAGTGTTAGGATTTAGAAAATCCATATAGAAGAGTCGGTTACCCCAACTATAGTCTAGCATAAGTTAGCTCGTAGGCTTAACGTTATTTATTGATATTATATCAACGTAAGTAACACCGTGGAAGAGGGACGAGTCTTTACCCACTATATACTTGATCTACAGCCCGCTGAAGGGCGTATACTGTTAGGTCACCATTACTTAACATAAGGATCAATATGATAGAAATAGAGATGAAGAAGGAGGGATGAACACAATACACACGAAATAGTAAGCAAAGGTTATGCGTAGGAAAATGTATTAAGTGAACAACCAACCTCTCAAATGAGAGGATACAATGTATTTATAGGGGAAAGGAGCTATGTCAACACATCTAGTCCCTTCCTTAGCCACATGGGCTTTTGCATAGGCTCATGGGCTTTCTACATGAGCCTAGCCTTAATTACTAAAATAAAAGCCTATTTAAGCAACCTATTATATATTAATGACTAACACTTGAAATAATAGTTAGGAGTGATTCCAACAACCCCCCCCTAAGTTTTAGTGATGAATTCAAAAATCTTGAGTAAGTTGTTGGTGATGATGTAATAGTGATTGCTTTGACGTCTTCTAGCATTCTTCTTTCTTGTGAGAAGAAATGTATTGATTCTGTGGAAAACTAGAAGGGGGGGGTTGAATAGTTTTGCCAATTAAAACTTCCTTTTAATCTATTTAGATCGACTTATGTCAATCTATTTGGATGTGTGTGTTGGATGTTGATAAACAAACATATATAAGTATGTAATGAAAAGATAAGAGTAAGAAGCACAAAACCACAACGCGAGTATTTATAGTGGTTCGCTACAAGGACACCTTCCTTGCCCTACTCCACTCCCGAGTCACCTACTCGAGAGTTCGTAATCACTACACCAACTCCTTATGGCGGAGAAGCCTTCACAACGTTGCCTACCCTTTTTCCGGTACTAGGCTAACCACCGGTTCTTTCACTCCAAGGTGAACCACACCTACACAACGTCGCCTACCCTTTATCAGGTACTAAGCTAAGTACCTAGTTCTTTCACTCCAAGGTGAACCACACCTACACAACGTCGCCTACCCTTTATTAGGTACTAGGCTAAGCACCTAGTTCCATTGCAATGGAGGAACTACTACCCATCACTACACCAACGACTAATCCCAAAGGAGATCAACTCCTTTTTACAACATCATCAAGGATATCAATATCCTTGGATCTAGTACTAATCTATCTTGTACATCTAAGGCACCTTTCACTAATGCCTTTAACTAGATGTTCAAGACACCCTTCACTAATGTCTTGTGTCTTGACTTCTAAGCACCCTTCAATAATGCTTCTAGTCTTGACTTCTAAGCACCTACCACAAGTGCTTATGATATGGACGAAAGATACCCTTCACTAATATCTTCGTCTTGACACTTGAGACACCTTTCACAAATGTCTTCAACACTTCTTAGGAAAAGAAAAACAATCATCAACAAGAAGACTTTAGTAGTCTTGATGATGAGGAAGCATGGCAACTCATGGACTTGAGCTTGCTCGACTTCAAAGGTGGTGATCTTGCCTTTAAGAGGAACCTAGAAAATCACACAAAAACAAAACTACAAACATAGATCTCTTGGATCTGAGGTTAGAGAGTTTTTAACTCTAGGGGAAAGTATGTTGGAAAGGGGTTGGAAACAATGAAGAAATGGCTCACTATTTATAGAGGAAAAATTCTATTGTTCCCCGGATCCCACAGATCCCTTCCACAAGGGACCCGTCTAGCGTAAAGCTAGGGATCCGTGGGACGCTCCTCTTTACCCATGGATATTTTGGTTATGGGTCATGGGTTATGGGTCTTTAGCTAGATACAATGTATAGTAGAAACTCTATAATATAATACACTTGGGACCACCAAAATTTATTAATTAAAAGAGTTATTAATTAATCGATAAATTAATAATTATTAATTTATATTTTATTAATTTATAGTAGAATAATTTATTGAAAGCGTTATTGACAATTTATAGTAGAATAATTTATTGCACAGTTGTTGGCTGATGAAGAAATTATTGAAAGCGTTATTGGAATTAATAAAGATGATATCGATGAAGAAGATGATGAAAGTTCTACAATGGAGCCCCCTTCGCGAAACGAAGCTATTAAAGCGGCAATCACATTGAACAATTTCTTGTTGAGCTATGAGAAAACAATACCAGAAGTTCTTACCATGCTAAGGAAAATTAGAGACGAGATTCAAGGGGAAATTGATTTCAACAAAAAAGAAAAGACAATTGAGTCATTTTTCAAGAAACCTTCATAAATCATTCATGTAATATGCTATATATAAGGAATTATTAATTTATATTTTTTATGGGGTCTAAAGAAATTATCAAAAATGTATTATCTTATAATTTTAGCGAATTATTAATTTAGCACCCTATCCCCGAGTCGGGACCGGCAAAAAATATTATCTTAGAGAGTTTATTAAATAATCGAGTATTAATTTATCGAGTTTCTACTGTATCTCTTGAGTGCAATGCACCTAGTCACATGGGTATGGGTCAAAACCATGGGTTATGGATATTATCCATATATGATATAAGCATGATGTCATGCAATGGGTTATGGGTCAAGCTCCATTGGTCATGGGCTTTAGGTTGTACCCAACTACATTCAATGTATTTGCCCAATGGGTTATGATACTTAAGTTTCTACCCATATTACCCCATATACTACATACTAGTTATGTGTATATTTTACCCAAATATGTAAACACTAGCTATTGTACATATGTAATATTAAATCATAAAATCACTTATACTTGTTTTAGTGTTTTATGTGAAAATGTGAATATGTTAGAAACTATTAGTTCAAACCATTTACGTATTTTATTTGTTTCGTTAAAATGATTTTACGTTTGTTATCGTTAAAACATTAGAAGATCGTAAAATATAAATAAACGTTTTTACGGCTTATTTGTATTAACAATCTCCCCTTTTGTTGATGACAAAACATAAAATTATTTTAAGGAAAAGCTAAAATTCGAAAGAGTTTGAATTTGTAGTTTTACTTTTTCTCCCCTTTTGTCGAAACAAAAGAGCTTCGAAAGGAAACTAACACATTGTTTTAGGAAAAACATGTGAAGGAAATAAAAAGAAACAGAGAGCAAGTAACGGAAAGGATCTCGTCTTTACTCCCCCTTGACGAGTCCATCCCTATGTAAGGTCACAAGAGACTAATACTAAGCTAGTTTGTTTGCAACTAAGTTTGCAAAAGATTTCGTCTATGTGACGAATGTGCTCCCCCTTGATGATTGCAATTTAGCAAAGGGATGTCAAGAAATGTAATCCTAATATTGCAAGTAATTTGCAATGTATTGCTTTGACACAAAGCTCCCCTAGCTTGAGGGTGTCAAAGTCTTCAAGTGTAAATTGAATAACTACAAAACAAAGGTTAGAAAGCAAGTATAATTCACAATTTCCTGCAAATGTGGTCCAAGTTAGTAGAAAAAATAGTTTACTGTATCACGGATCCCACGGTTCCCTCCTAGTAGGGATCCGTCTAGACAAATAAAAGGGATCCGTCTGGCTGATAAATAAATTCAGCAAATGGTGGTATAACAAATAATGTTATCACCAAAGTGAGATATGTATTATATAACATAATCATATACTCAGAAATATAGCAAGTAGCATGTAATTTCATTTAATAAAACTATAGTTATGATATACATGACTCTAAGAACTAAGAAATTAAATGATACATGACTAGGAATTTCTAGACCAACTAACGCTTGATACTAGGACACCACTAAAATCTTCTAGCTCAAGTTTGTTTAGGTTTAATCTCGTCGAAATGTTCGAGGAGATGATAGAACATGAAACGTTGGTCTTCTCGTACTTCATGTATCAAAATTTCAACATGTTGACAATGATAACAATCTTTGTCATGGCTAGGTAGTGGTGGTGGAAGAAATGAAATGGCTTGATGCGAAGGATCAAGTGAAGCGGCTTGTGGAGCTTCAAACGACGGAGGGATTGGTGGAGGCGAATTTGAGAATGGCTCGACCAAGAATGATGGTGGTGGTAGAGAAGTGTCAACTTCCATATGGTCGGGTGGTTGACTTTGATGATTTCTCATAATCCAAATGGGATTATATGATGGAAACGGCGAAAAGGAAGCCGGAGCTAATGTTGACTCAACACCTTGATTTTGTACCATTATTCCTCCTAATGAGGAGAATGTTGTCGGCAGAGGAGGATGAGACGGCCTAGGAGGCAAATCCTCTAAATTGTAGAGGTGTGGTAATGATAGTGGAGATGTAAAAGAGATAACTCTAGGAACCAATGGTGATGGTTTAGTGGAGATGATATTGTTTGGCCTAGGAGGTATAGTGGTGTTTGGCATAGGTAATTGTGGGTACTATCCTTTTAGGAATTGGTTTGATTGGTTAAGAAGGGATCCTTGAATTTGTTGGCTTGACCGGAGATGATTCGGTTGAGAAAATTTCGTGTACAACACGAGCAATTTTCTTGGGTGGTTCTTTGGTGGATAAGTTACTACTTGGAGTTTCCTCATGATGAGATGATTTCAAGAAGTTTGTAAGGGTTTCTTAAGTGCTGAAAATTAGGATGAAGGTGATGACTATGGAAGTCCTAACAATGTGGTTTATAAGGCAAGAGATTTGGCAAGTGCATTCAAGCCTTAAGCCACTAAAATTCATTGGAATGTGATGATTAACATGCACAAGAGTCAACTTCAGAGTTTGTACTGATCTAGGAACTCATTTAAGATGAGATGGAGTGTTTGAGTTAGAAAGATGAGCTTGAAATGATTGTTTTAGCAAGATTTGACATAATCTGTCGTCCATATCCCACAGTTCCCTCCTTAGAGGCATCCGTCTAGGCTAATCCTAGGGATCCGACTCTCAGCAGCTATGAAAGAATAAAAATGATGTTTCTAATGTCCAAGATCTATACCATCTTGAGTGTTTCAGTCCTCCTAAGTGTTTTAAATGAAGGGGTGCTTGAGTGCTTGAGTACTTGAAGGTAATGAGTGATGTAGCTAATGATTGCCTTTTATGGAAGAAATTGAAACTTTCATGAGTACCAATAAATAAATAAAGATGACACTAAAGATTTTGAGAGTGTCAAGTGAAGCTAAATGATCCTAGAGATCAGATAGTGACTTAGATTAATCCTTTGGAGAATATCCTAAAGGCTTAAGATGGAAAAACTAGAATTTGATCAATTTCGACCAATTTTGACGTAAGGATGATTATGATCAATTTTGCTATTAGAGGTTTCCAACGTTTAGATATGAGGGATCATGTGAAAAATGATGTGTGAGCTTGAGAGCGGAAGAGTAATGGATTAAAGTGAAACGATAGATCTACAAGCGTCTTTGAGTGTGACCTAGGTGAGTTATGTGTGAGTAGGAAGGATCTAATTATCTTGATAAGGACTTAATTTGACTTAAGACACTATGTCAAGCTTAGTGTGAGGTGTTCTAAGGACATGTTTTAAATACAATGTTTGTAATTGCATTTTCTGTTTGCCGGATCCTACGGTTCCCTAAGTGTAGGGATCCGTCTAGCACAAACTTTGGGATCCGTCCATCTGCTAAGCAGAACCTTTACTAAAGGTATGCAATGATCTTGACAATGCATTATATTCCAAGGTTAGTTTAAAAGGGATTCTAACACCAAGATATCAAATGTAAGATGTTTTATTTCATGAAGGAAATTGGATTACATTGATAAAGCACGAGTACAAGAGGATTGATCCTATTTGAAATACTACTAGGTTCCTTGAGCGTTTTCGCTAGAAGGATCATCACGTGGTTGATGAGTGTTGGTGGAATCAAGAATGAAGAAAGTCTTCATGAGAGATATGTTTAGCGGTTCCATCATCTTGTTCACAAGTACGTACAACGAACTTTGAAATTGAGGATGAAAGTGCATAACGTTATGATAGAGGCGCGTCAAGAACATTCCATAAGGGATGAGTTTATTCTTGGAGCTTTGAAGATTTACAATTCGCCTTGCGAAGAAGTAGGCGAGATTGTATGGTTGTTGTGTTAGAGTAAACTTTTGGTTTTTGATATAAAACCAAAGAGATAGAGAGCGATCCTCGTTACGAATGAGTTCAACTTGACAGAAGAATTCCATTATGAACCTTGGACATATCTTCTCGTTGATTTCAAGAAGACATTCTAGTCCTATGGCTCGGAAGGAGGTATTGATACCTTCTTCGAATTGTAGAGAGGTGTCTACAATACGTCCTTCGTGGAAGTGACGGTTTTCGAGATTATTGAACCCACGGACATGATTGCCAGGTGTGTTGGGCTCAAGGGAGATGTTCGGGGTGTAGACGCTAGTGAGTGAAAAATCAAACTCATATTCATGCGTCATAGTTGAACCTATAGAAATGATGAGTTAATAGAAAGTGATGTTTGTGGTCAACCAATGATTATCTAACGTTTTTACTAGATTTTTATTAACAATGGTTTTTTAACAACAATGACACTTAACTCACTTATGGTTTTGACATTTTAGTGGAGTATTACTTTTAGAAGAAAAGTGGTTTTTAATTTTCATGAAAAACTGTTCTCCAGTAGGACGGTTCCCTTTGAAAAGGGATCCGGCTAGTACATTTGCCGGGATCCGTGGATATGCATTTACAGAAACAGATTTTATGATGAACAACATAGGTTTTTAGATCTCATATTTTTATACCAAGATAAGTGTTTTAGCCTACATTTTTCTTTTAGCATGCATACATGACTTCTAATGTATCATGAAAAAAAAAAGGAAATGATAGACACATTATGACAATAACCTAGATAAACTAGATTATTAGTAATATTTCATTTCAATGCTAAGGATGATACAAAAGATTAGGTATATAACCCCAATGCAGATTAACAACACAAAGTATATGTCTCCGTATGTGAACTTCCTCATAGGGAGCACAAGTGTGATGAGTGTTAAGGCGATGAGCACGAGGGCGATGTAGTGTAACATATTGGATTTCACATACACATCATAACATAAACAAAGTAGGCGTATATAATGGTTTTAGAGAGAGAAAGTTAGAGGTTTGGGAACTTTAGTGAGAGAATGAAAAATCTTATTATTAGCTCCAACTCTCTACCTTGGGAGGTAGAGAGTATTTATAGTCCTTACATAAAACGCCACCTGACGGGCTGTGGATCAGGCATACAGTGGGTAAAGACCCGTCCGTCCTCCACGGTGTTACAAAACTAAATACTACTTAACATCACATAACTACGACTACGAGCTTTCTAACGATTACATATACTTGAGGTGACCGACAGTTTAACTACTGGATTTTCCAAAACCTAACAATCTCCCCCTAAGGGAGGTCACCTCAAACATACATTAAAATTACATAGAATACAAACAGATATATCATTGAGATAGTTCTTGAATTCTTGTTCATGTTCTTTGTTCTGTAGCTCATAGTCTTTGATTCTTCATTTTTGCATGTTTGGATAATCTGTGTGGAGGTCTTTAACTGATCCACGTGATACTTAATTTTGAGTCAGCCTTTGAGATCACCAGCCACATTAATCTCTAACTCATCCTCTGTGGTGTTGGTATTCTGTGATATTGTGACATTTGGACCGACATGCTCACATTCTGGATCATGATTTATTCTCATCAGAGTAGCGGAAGCTTTCGTTGATTCATGATATTGGTATCACAGTAGCGAAGCATGGAGTGAAAATATCCGAGTCATTGATGCACTAATCATGATTTCTTTAGAACTGAATGTGTTGTGTGAGCATGCGGCTATGAATTGACCGCTTCATTCTCGATCACGCAACGTCGGGTGTACCGCATAAAACAGTTAGCAATAAAGCGCACGAAAGTGTCTTTGATCACTTTCGTTGAATTGAGGTACACGCCCACGGTTCCCGCTGATCAAGCATAAGTACTTGCCGTGATCGGTATAATTCAAGAATTTCCTTGACAGGTTTCGCATGCTCTAGCCGTTCTCAAACCGGAACGTCTCAAAGAAGACAACACGGAGTGAGTGAACCAGCAAAATAAGATTCACTGATTGATGAAAAGAGATTTGAAAAACAATCGTGTACTGCTTAATAGAAATTGTTTTTGCAATACAACGAAGGTTTTAATGAAAATCAATTATCAATCATAAACACCTTTTATTTTGAGAAATAAGTACACAGTCGATGTGCAAAAGAAAAGAGTTTTTTGGGCACAACGACCGGTTTTTCAAAGGTATCCGTCAATCCATAACCTGAACCAAGATTGATTCAAAAGATTGAATCGCCCCATTGTTTCTGTTCAGTTGTCACATGGTTGATCTATTGAATAGATCTCACATGCCACCTACCAGGAGCTTGTTTGATGTTGGCTCCAGAAGGCTTTCCATCTTCATTGTGAATATGTTTGCATATCACTCAGATGTTCTGGCAATACCACAAGGATAATGCATAGGACTCATAAGATGTAATCTCTCTTTCCACATTGTGTGAAACAGAGAGACTTCATTGAAAGTGTCCTAATGAGATTTATTGATGATCTCGTGGCTCTAGACTCAATTGTGCATTTTTGGTTCCTATGCCTGGAGACTAGAGGGTCTCCTTCTTTAATATCAATAATCTCTAAGAGAAAGTCGATAGATTATGTCGGTTCCCGTGAGAATGAAACAAGTCCTTTTAAGAGGAACTTGAGTGGTTTAGGAAGTTGAAGTGCAAGCGTCCATGGGTCCATGACGCCTTGTCTTCAATACCGATGTTACCTTGGTAACCACCAATAGTATATGAATTGAACCCGGTTTCTGCCCTAAGGTTGAATAAATGGAGGGCTATTTGTTTTCACCCTTTTCTCATTCAATTCTTTTTCATTCTTCAACCCCTTCAGAGCTTACCGAGACTTCATAACTAGAACCTTGTTGGGTTTATTCCAGTACTAGCTCGCTCGATCCAAGCACTCTTCCCATATCTCACTTTTCTCCTTTTTTCATCATACCTAAGGACTTCTACACTATCTAGTGGATTGTCCTTTGGTAGATCCCTCCGGCTTCGGATCATGGGACCTCAACCTAACCTTATCATCCTTATATCACCATACATAAAGTAAAGTTGGTCGGTCTTTTGGTATTGTTCATCTGCCATTGGAACCAATTGAAAACCATTTGAAAATCAATCAAGATACTTGTGATATAGAATCAAAGCATTTTGTATCTTAATTGTTTTGATATTTTAGAAATGCCCCCCTCAACATATGCATAAAAATTCGAAATTGTTTAGCACATGGAGGCAAGAGATCTTTGAAATCGTTAGATTAAGAATGAAAGGTCCAATCTTTTGATTAACATTTTCTAAAATGATCATCATCACTTCCCAATCAATTTGAGTAGATAAAAAATTTTGAGGAAGGATGAGGTTTTCAAAAGTTTGCTCCCCTCAATATGTGCCTCGAAGTTTGAAAGAGTTTTGCACATATTAGAGGGAACCTGCACTTAGAGACAATTCAATCACGTTTCAATCATTTGAGGTTTAAAGTAGATGCTCCCCCTCAACATGTGCATGGAAAATTTGAAATCGTTTGTCACATGCGGGGAGGAAAACATGCTAAACACTTATGAAACCATTTATCGAATTATCAGTTTAAATCCAATTTAAATCACAAATTCTCCCCCGATCACAATTATCAAATCATTTGAGATTTGTGATCTCTGTAGATTTAAATTGATTTTGAAAGCTTTTAAGGAGAATTGTGACTTGATTATGAAAACGTTTTAACCGATAAGGATTGGATTTTGAGACTTTAAACTCCATTGATTAAACATGCATGATTATCTTTTGAAAACATAATAATAACCAAGGTCTTGAACCAATTGTGTAAAATATTGTAAAACATTTAGAATAGACCTTGCTCATTTAAGTGCTAATTGTTTGAAAAGAACACTTTTGATTTAATTGAAAAATCATTCTCCCCCTCAATCAATGACGAAAGTTGTTGATTGATGGATTGAGATTTTGACACTTGATAAGTTCTTTTGATTTTCAAAAATAGAGTCCGAAGTGTTTTCAAAACAATTGAGTTTTCATAAGATTGCAAATATTTTTTAGAGGAATCTTTAGAAGGAAAAATATTTGAGATTAAACATTTGTCTTGTTAATGACAAACATTTGTTTTTAGAATCAGCGCATTAAGTTTGAAACATGAGATAAAGCATGGCTCTGTTCTTTCTTTGACAATAAACCATTGTTTTACTTTCTCCCAAAAATATTTTTTGATTTTTTGTTTTTTTTTGATTTTTTTTATTTTTTAAACATTCGAACAACATCTAAAGTCCCGTGTCATTCTTTGAATGACAGCACAAAGACCGTATATATATATATCGAATCAAGAAAGATATGACAAAAAGACAATATTTTTGAGATTTTTTGAAAGTTTTATATTTTTCTATTTGGTTTTTGTTGGCTTTATAATTTTGTATTTTGCTTTTTGAATAAATATATACAAAAAGATGGATGAAGAAAGAACTTTACTCCTCATCTTCCTCCTGAAGACGTTTGAGTGTTTCTGGTTGAAGGCTTTTCAAGCCAAGTCGTGGAAGAATAAACTTAAAACGTTCTCTTGGAAGAGCTTTGGTGAAGATGTACTGCTATGGTATTCGACTTCACAAAATAGAGTTCCACCACACCGCTTTTCCACTTGTTCCCTGATGAAATGATGTCAATATCGATGTGCTTTTCTCTTGAATGTTGAACGTTGTTGCATGAGAGAGCAATGGCACTTTTGTTATCACAAGACAGAGGGATTTTGTTGAATTCAAAGCCATAGTCAGATAATTGGGATCTCATCCTTAGGATTTGAGCACAACAAGATGACATGGTTATGTATTCAGCCTCAGAGATGAAATAGAAGTACTCATTTGCTTCTTTGAAGACCAACTCACAAGCTTATCACCTAAGAACTGAGCACCTCCTCGATGTACTTCGACGTGTATCTTGACATCCTGCATGATCGCAGATCTGCATAGGCTATTAGTGACATACCGGTGTCCTTCGGGTACCATAGTCCCATATTGATGGTTCCTTGGAGATACCGAAAGACCCGCTTAACCGCTTCAAGGTGCTTTTTAGTAGGCTTAGCCTGATATCTAGCACACATGCACTCAGCGAACAAGATGTTCGGTCTACTAGCTTGTGAGGTACATCGGGATCCAATCATACCGATATTTCGTTTGATCTACCATGATCCCTGAGTGGTCCTCATCCAGCTTGGTACGCTCAATCATGGGAGTGTCAACGGTGTCACAAGAAACAAATCCAAATTTCTTTAAAATCTCATTTGCATATTTAGATTGATTTATAAAAATGCCTCCGGACTTTGTGAAATTTGTAATCCCAAGAAAAATGACATTTGTCCCATCATTGACATTTGAAATTTGGAACCCATTTCATTTGAAAACGATCACATTCATTGGGGTCAGCCGAGGCAAAGATAATATCATCAACATAAATTTGAACGTGAATTAAATGTTTGCCTGACTTCCCGGTGAACAATGTCGGATCAACTCGCTCCCTTGCTGAATCCAAGAGATAGAAGAAACTTTGACACGATCATACCATGCTCTAGAGCTTGCTTCAAACCGTAAAGGGCCTTTTTCAAGCGATAGACATGAGTAGGATGCTCTAGATTCACAAAACCCTCTGGTTGGCTGACGTAAACCACCTCTTTCAAATCTCCATTAAGAAAGGCAGTTTTCACATCCATCCGATATACTACCATGTTCTTACCGCATTAGCCAAGAAGATTCGATTGCTTCGATACGAGCAACAGGAGCAAAAGATTCGTCAAAGTCTATTCCTTCTTCTTGACGATATCCTTTAGCCACTAACCTAGCCTTATTTTTCAGAACATCACCATGCTCATCAAGCTTCACTTTGAAGATCCACTTTAGAGCAATGATCATAGCACAGTCTGGAGCATGTACTAATTCCCATACATCTAATCGATCAAACTCATGAATTTCTTCTTGCATGGCATTGAACCAGCTGTCTTCATTCATAGCAGTTTTAACGTCTTTAGGTTCGATCTTAGAGAGTACGGAGTTGAAGAAGCACCATAAGGCATCAGTAGCAAGTTGTTTTCGAGTGGATACAGGACGAGAAAGGTTTCCAATGATGTTGTCCAATGGGTGATCATGTGTCCATTTTCTAAGGTGTTCATGTGGTTGTTGTTGTGGAACTGAAGTAGCATAGTCGATGTCTCCTGATGAAGATGGTTCTGATGATGATTCAAGAGCAAATATGTTTTCAAATGGAGCATCTTCAGGAGTAGCAAAGGGATTAACTTCATCATTGATGCCTGAAACAATTCCATGATGTACATTTGATGATTGATGATTTGTTGATGAGGCAGAGTGATCGCAGCAGCTTCTTGACTTAATGATATTGAGACTGAAGGGTTGACTTCATTCACAGGGATAGGAGCAGCCTCTGTTGATGGAATTGACATTTCATCAACATTTGGTTCATAGTGTTCATCAAACATTGGATCAAACAATTTCTTTAAATCATCTTCTGATGGAGGTACATAAGGAGTTGCTGGAGAGGGATTAGAAACAAGAGTAGAACCAATGGGACTACTTGATGAAAATTGAGTTGCGGGTCCGAATGGTTTGTCCTAGAGCCATTTGACCGGTCAGCTCATCGAACGTAACGTGAATTGTTTCCATGATATTTCGGTTCTCTTGTTGTAGATTCGGTAACCCTTCTTGTTTGGTGCATAACCAACAAAACTCCAATATCTGCCTTTGCTCTTAATTTACCTAAGTCTTGACCGTCATTCATTGGATAACACAAAGCACCAAACACACGAAGGTAGGAAAGATCGTTTTCGCTATGAACAAGTTCATATGGAGTTTTTCCATGAGAGGTGTGTATAAGGGAACGATTTTGGGTGTAGCAAGCCGTGGCAATGGCTTCAGCCCATAGAAACATTGGAACCTTTGAATAAATTAGCATTGTTCTTGCGGCTTCCACAAGAGTTCGATTTCCTCTTTCAACTACACCGTTTTGTTGAGGAGTTCGTGGAACACTTCTTTGATGACTGATTCCAACACTTTCATAAAACTGAATTAAATATTTGTTAACAAACTCGTGCCATTGTTCTGCTCTCAACAATTCAAGTATTGTTGAGTCGAACCTAAAGTTCGCTTTTGATTAGTTTGATGATGATATCCGAGTTTCATCCTTTGTCCTCAAAAACTTTACCCAAGTAAATCGAGAGTAGTCATCAACAACTACTAGAATGTATTTCTTCCCATTTATCATTTGCACTCTCATTGGTCCGCACATATCCATATGAAGGGTATGAAGAACTTCCATTACTGAATTTGTGGGTTTTGGTTTGTGGGCATATTTCGTGCTTTTACCCAATTGGCAAGCTGAACAAAGATGATCTTTTTCATATTTTAATCTGGGTAAGCCTCTGACAAGATCCTTTCTTGAAAGGTTATTAATGGTGCCGAAGTTCAAGTGATTGAGACAATGATGCCATAACCATGACTTTGTTTTAGAAGCCTTTCACATCAAGCATATTGGAGAAGACTTCATCATGTCTTCGATAGAGATGGTGTATAGGTTAGAACCACGAGTACCTCTTAATAATTCCACACCATCAAGTTCTCTAACGAAGCAAGTATGTTTTCTAAAGGCCACCTCTAGATCGGAATCACCGAATTGACCAACAGAGAACAAATTATGACCAAGACCTTCCACATAATATACCCGGAGATTACACTTTTGCCAACTACATAATCACCATAACCCATAATTGCTCCAAAATTGTCGTTCCTGAATCTAACAGTCCCGATGAATTTACTCACGAAGTTCATGAGTCGCGACCGGTCTCCATATGCTTGGAAAGCGGTACCTGAGTCCATGTACCACGTAACGATTTGAACGATCTGCAGTTGAACACCGACAAGAATGGATAACTGGATAATTGGGATCCCCATGCAAGAATGGGTTCCATTTGGTTAGTAATAATGATTGGAACACCCACATCAGAAATAAAAACACCCATATCAGAAATAGAAGCAATGGAATCATCGAAATAGATGCAGTGCTAGTATCCATATTTGACCTATTCAAAGTATGTTCACTTCTTAAGAGAATAGTTCTACCAATAGGCATCCATTTTCTAGTGGGCATTGTCTTAGCAAATTGAGGGCAGAACTGATTGACCTTATGGCCAAAAGGTATCCATTGATAACCTATCTTACTAAATGTTCTTCCCGTGGGTTTCCACTGTTTTCTAACTTTCTTTCGCTTTTGCCTTTTAGCCTTCTTTGCTTGATTTTAACATTAACAATTTTAACTGGGCATTTCACAGATTAGACAAATCATTCATACCACATTCAAGATTAGTAACGTAAACCATGCAATCATCATTACATGTTTTGCCAAAAGTAGTAGAATTCGCATTAATTACAGTATGCTTAGAGCTAACACTAGAATCAACACGATTCGTTTTATTCAAATTCTCCTTACGGTGATCTTCTACTTTCTTCCAATGCACATTCTTAGCTTGCGAGGTCCTATCATTCCTTGTATTACCTTGAGACTTTGACCGCTTTAATGTCACCGATTACTCTTGTAGAGGGAATGGGAATATTAGTTGGTTTTGCTACTTTTTGTCTTTCCTGCTTTTGATGTGCCGATGTGAGCTATTTGAAGGCATACTAAAGTTCACATTCTTAACATTGGGCATTGAATGACTTGCATACTTGGCACTAGGCATAGAACAAGGTATCAAGGGATTGACTTGCTCACCTAAGGATTTAGGGCATATTGTAATTAAGCATTCTAGAAGTTCTTGAGATCGTTTGGCATATAAGCATGCATGGCCAATTGCATTATCATGTGGTTTCTCTAACTTATCCTCTTCTACAATCTCACGGAGACATTCTAGACTATCCTTAAAGTATGAGAAATATGTTTGAATAGCAAGTTTGTTATTCCTAAGATGAGGAGGAACATATTTCACGATAAAGCATATTTATTACGACATGCACCTTTGAAGCACCATTCTCCCATTGGTCATTGGCATTTTCCCTTTTACCTGACTCTTTAGATTCTCAATTTCCTTTTGCAAAGAAGTTATTTTTTCATTATTTTTGTTACGAGTGACTTTTATTGACTCAAATAACTCATTGAAATGAAGTTTAACCTTTTCATTTTCTTCTAGAAAACTCTCATTTTCCTATTGTAAAGCATTAACCAAGTTTTGAAGATGAAAATTTTGAGAATTCCGAGAATCTAAAGGAGGAGGCATTTGGGAGCCAGTCACATTGATCTTTTCACCCTTTAATTGAGAAATTTGGGCTTTCAACTTTCTGATTGTATTACAATGAGCTTGAATCGTTCATCACGCTTGTTTATTTCAAAACTGCATCAAACTCGAACATCCGAGGATATCTTGATGTTTGAGGTTTTAACATTTTCTTTGAGATGTTGATATTTTAGTTGTAAATCAAAATGTTCAACTTCTAGTTTAGAAAAATGTTTTACCAAATTATCGTGATCATCCTGTTCAATTTTCTCACTTAGTTTAGAGTTTTTGATTTCAAGCTCGATGACACGATCATGGGAGACTTTCAAAGCAACAGATAATTCATGAAATTAAGAAGCAGTAATAGAACAATTAGTGGCAGTATGAAACACATCTTGAGAGATACATTCAGAAATTAGATTCTCATTTAAGGTATGCAAGTTCTTCCTCTCAATCTCATTATATTTTAATGCTCGCTCATAGTTACTAACCTCAACTATCATAGCATCAAATTCCTTTTCCATTCCTTTAATATCAATATCCATCCCCTTTTTAAGACTCTCAAATTGATCTTTTAGTTGTTTGAAGAAAGGCATGACCTCAGTTAGATAACATTCTTTAGTTTGCTCAAAACCCCTTTTCCCTTCAGTTATCCCAATGGGTGTGATCCTTTTCTTACAAGTTTTCTCAAAATCAACAAATAATTGAAATATAACATATTGACTGATTAAGGTCTTGCTTTTAGTGGCAATAGTTCTAGGAACTAAATGCATTGGTGTTTTTGGAGGATACACAGCTGTGCAAGGCATTTTCCTAAGGGAGGGTTTGTAACAACAAGATTCTCGCTTTTGCTTATCTAAATCCTTTTCCGTAACACTTGTTCGGGAGTTAACAATGTTTGAGGCTTAAACTTGTTCAAGGAAATCCACTTTTCCTTCTTGTAATCATGGGGTTTGATCGTTATGTTATTCTTTTTACATTCGGGATCTTCTAGCTTCTTATTCATTTTCTCCCTAGATGCATCATCTAATTTTCTATCTTCCTCACGACTCAACGCAACTAGGTTTCCGTCTAGGTTTAAGAATCTCATTACCATCATAGATCACCTTATTAGCAGCTCTAGCCTTTTTAATGACCTCTGGATTTAGTTCCTCAACAAGGGAATGCTATGCTTATCGCTTAAAACTCTATGCTTAGTGATCAAGTGAGCAGTCTGAATGGTATTCCCTTGTACGTACAACTTATTTTCAAGCTTGTTTTTCAAAGTTTTAGATTGGAAAAATCATTCAAAAGTTTTGATTCCTTAGCATTGAATTCTTGCTTAAGCATTTTAACATTTTCTTGAAGTTCTTGTTTTGCTTAGCAGTTTTAGAAAGCTTTTCTTGTAAGGAGTTTAACTCTTGTTTTAAGACTTCTTCTCTAAAATTACTTTTTCTAATAATTGTACGCATTTGGTTATCCATCTCCGCCACGGTGGTTAATTCAAACTTAGCTCGTTGTTCATAAATAGCAACACATTCTTTATAGGCATTGAGTTTAGAGATAACAGAATCATCAGGGGCACATGCAGTGTATTCATCACAGACATAGTCATCATTGATCGATAAGATACATCACTTGGTACAATCTCACTTTCACTTTGTTTCACATATTGATCATATGGGACAACATTGATATTACCCATATTTTCAATATCCGACTCAATAATTACAGTTGATTGTACTTCGTCATGTATCTTTTGCTCATCAACTTCATCATATAGTTTTAGTACCTCTGAAATGATTTTGTCTTTGGATGGACCAGCTTGTGGTGATGAAGAGACCTTAGGAGGGACCATTGGAGAAATGCTTGCCATGAAAATGGTTTGTGCGTGAGGTTCATCATCAACGTCGAGTCGTATGCATCACAATCACGACTTGAAAGGCATTCGATGATTGTGGCCTATCTCCTAATTGGTGCTCATCCACATCCGCATCATATGTCTTGGCATTTTCCTCAGCAAGAAACAACAACTCCTCTTCATCCAAAGCTGCACCATTATCCCGAGCTTGCACAAGCAACATCTTATCCCTCGGTACTCTCGCATTGTGAGGCGCTTGGCGATGTGCAGCCTTGCAATATGTCCCTCACCACCACAATTGTAACACTTGATCGGCTTTGCTTGTCCCTGATTTCCATTCCTTCCCCGATTCTGATTTGCAAGCATAACCTCTACCAACTCCACCTCTTCCTTGTTCATATCGCCTTTCTTGAACCGGTTGCACCATAACCTTCCCATCTCTCGACAATGACTTGATTGTGTGGATTTGATGTCGCTCGAGGTTGTTGTTGGTGTGTGTGAGAGAGTTCATGTTTTGACTAATCATGAGTGCCAGTTGATTAATGAAGTTTCCTATGGCTGCTTCAGCATCAGCTTGTTTGAACATTGGATCGTGAATGAGTTTGTGATTACCATTACCCATGGGTATAACTTGAGATGCTTTGGTGGTAATTCAATTGTTTGAGTAGAAGGCGCTTTGATCATTTGATGAGCTTGTCTCTCCCCGGTTGGTTTTGAACTGATTAAGAATCCTTTTTTCAAACATAGCATGTCTCTCATTTTGAAGAAGGAAGGCATAGAGTTGCTCATAGTTTGTATTCTTCAATCCTTTTGTTAGCTTCACAGAGGTGACAAACTTGTGCCATTCAAGATTCATGTTGTTCACAAACTTTGAGTTCAGCTGAATGTTTGGCATAGTCATTCCGATGTTCCTCATGTCATTAACAAGCTTGTGGAATCTCACGTAATACTCATAGACACTCTCATCCGGTTTCATCTTGAAGTGCTCAAATTCATCATAGAGTTGTGATTCTCTGTCTTCCATAGTTAATTCAGAACCAGAAAGAAGCATCTAGACATTATCCCACACGCTTGGCTTGTGTTGTGATTGATAAGCTTGTAGATATCTTTTGGAAGACCTTGAAGAATGATGTTAGAAGCCCCGATATCGATCGAATCTCTTTTTCTCCTTATCATTGAGCTCATCATATGTCTTTGGTCTGTCTATTCCATATATCATTGTTCCATCTCTGCACTGTATCAATTAAGTCTCTTGTAGTCTCAATCGATAAGGTCCTTCATCAATCGATTTGAGAATGTTGACCCCATTTTCCTTTCCAAGACAAGATACGATTCTTTGATCCCAAGAGTCGTAGTCAGCCTCGTCAAGCATGGGTGGACGAAGTATCTGAACCAGTGATTGAACATCCTCGGAAACAATGGAGATGATTGTAGGTGCGTTGGTAGACATGTTTAAAGATTACACGGGATTTTATAACTCAATGATTAAACCGGAAATAGATTCTTTCACGGGATTTTACTAAATCAAGAGAAAACCGTAATACACACAAAAGTCAACCAAGTCGCTAAGAATCCTTGAACCAAGTCGCTAAGCACTAAGTTTCTAAGTAATAACAAGACAAGTCGCTAAGTTCCAAATCGCTACAAATTTTGGCTGAAGAAGTCGCTATGCACCAAGTCGGTAAGATGTCAAGTCGCTAAATAGCAACTCGCTAAAGACCAAATCGCTACCACCAAGTCGCTAAGAAACTTAAAGAATAAGTCGCTATCAAAATTGAAAGCAAGTCGCTACCTTACCAAGTCGCTACACCGTAGTAGAATCCACTAAGTGTCTTGTTTGTCGGCTTGTCTAAAGAGACAAGTCGCTATGATCAAGTCGCTACCAAAACTCACTACAACTCGCTACCTTTTACTCAAGCAAGTCGCTACCAAGAAATTCACTCCGAGAGCCAAGTCGCTACCAAGAAAAGTTTAAAACACAATTTTCAATCCAAAACAAGCTCAACCACCGTGATTCAAGCTTACCAAATCAAAACCCAAGCACATACAATGATCCTAAACACAAAAGTACATCCAAAATTCAAACTTTAACACTAGAAATGAACCAAATGATGCAAAACCACTACACTTTTTCAAACTCAAAAACCATCTAAAAACCACTAGAAATCCAAGGATATGTAAGATATGATCTAACCATGGCTCTTGATACCATTTGTAACATATTGGATTTCACATACACATCATAACATAAACAAAGTAGGCGTATACAATGGTTTTAGAGAGAGAAAGTTAGAGGTTTGGGAACTTTAGTGAGAGAAAGAAAAATCTTATTATGAGCTCCAACTCTCTACCTTGGTAGGTAGAGAGTATTTATAGTCCTTACATAAAACGCCACCTGACGGGCTGTGTATCAGGCATACAGTGGGTAAAGACCCATCCGTCCTCCATGGTGTTACAAAACTAAATACTACTTAGCATCACATAACTACGACTACGAGCTTTCTAACGATTACATATACTTGAGGTGACCGACACTTTAACTACTGGATTTTCCAAAACCTAACATGTAAAACATGTTGAAGACGATTCTTCTTGGTTTCGGTTGAGATGAAATGGAGAGGAAGATGAAGTTTTGAGTGAGAGGAAATTTTTGAAATTGGAAGATTTGAAAAAGTGGGGATTTGATAAAGGGTAGAAAGTGGTTTATTTATGGGGAAGGAGAATTTTTGAAATTTGTGTTTTGTTTTATTATTGGATTAAAAGAAATAAAACACAAGTTTTATATACCACGACTTTAGACGAGAAAAATAACACGTATGTGAGAAAAAGGCTTCCTAATGAAGCTTCATGTAATGCATGTATATGCACAAAAGATAATCATATAAATACCTAAATAGGCATACTTAATTATCAAGCAAATGTCATTTTAGAGATAAGAAGAAAATCATACCTCCAGCGCACTTAGGAATGTCTTTATAAATGACACAACAAATGTCACTTAGACGATTCTGGCTCCTTTGTGTTTAAGATACCTTCTTAGGGAAGGTAATCTTTATTATCAAGCAAATCCTATGGCTTGATAGATGTGAGCTTTGACTAATCAACATGACAAAAAGGATTAGTGCAATTAAAGGAAAAAGTGAATAAGAAAAATGTTGTTATCAAATCAATATCCAAACATATAGTTTTAAAAGACATGGTGTTTGTTTTTATGAAAAAATTTCTTTGTAGTTTTCAATTAACCATGGATCGTATCAAGTTTTTAAAGTACAATATACTTTAAGAAACTTGGTAACGAAGCTCTGGTACCAATTGTGGAAAACTAGAAAGGGGGGTTGAATAGTTTTGCCAATTAAAACTTTCTTTTAATCTATTTAGATCGACTTATGTCAATCTATTTGGATGTGTGTGTTGGATGTTGATAAACAAACATATATAAGTATGTAATGAAAAGATAAGAGCAAGAAGCACAAAACCAAAACTCAAGTATTTATAGTGGTTCGGCTACAAGGACACCTTCCTTGCCCTACTCCACTCCCCGAGTCACCTACTCGAGAGTTCGTAATCACTACACCAACTCCTTATGGCGGAGAAGCCTTCACAACGTCGCCTACCCTTTTTCCGGTGCTAGGCTAACCACCGGGTTCTTTCAATCCAAGGTGAACCACACCTACACAACGTCGCCTACCCTTTATCAGGTACTAGGCTAAGTACCTAGTTCTTTCACTCCAAGGTGAACCACACCTACACAACGTCACCTACCCTTTATTAGGTATTAGGCTAAGCACCTAGTTCCATTGCAATGGAGGAACTACTACCCATCACTACACCAACGACTAATCCTAAAGGAGATCAACTCCTTTTTACAACATCATCAAGGATATCAATATCCTTGGATCTAGTACTAATCTATCTTGTACATCGAAACACACCATATCGAATGTACATCTAAGGCACCTTTCACTAATGCCTTTAACTAGATCTTCAAGACACCCTTCACTAATGTCTTGTGTCTTGACTTCTAAGCACCCTTCAATAATGCTTCTAGTCTTGACTTCTAAGCACCTACCACAAGTGCTTATGATATGGACGATAGATACCCTTCACTAATATCTTCGTCTTGACACTTGAGACACCTTTCACAAATGTCTTCAACACTTCTTAGGAAAAGAAAAACAATGATCAACAAGAAGACTTCAGTAGTCTTGATGATGAGGATTCTTGGCAACTCATGGACTTGAGCTTGCTCGACTTCAAAGGTGGTGATCTTGCCTTTAAAAGGAACCTAGAAGATCATACAAAAACAAAACTACAAACATAGATCTCTTGGATCTGAGATTAGAGAGTTTTTAACTCTAGGGGAAAGTATGTTGGAAAGGGGTTGGAAACAATGAATAAATGGCTCACTATTTATAGAGGAAAAATTCTACTGTTCCCCGGATCCCACGGATCCCTTCCACAAGGGATCCGTCTAGCGTAAAGCTAGGGATCCGTGGGACGCTTCTCTTTACCCATGGATATTTTGGTTATGGGTCATGGGTCATGGGTTGATCCATGGGTCTTTAGCTAGATACAATGTATCTCTTGAGTGCAATGCACCTAGTCACATGGGTATGGGTCAAAACCATGGGTTATGGATATTATCCATATATGATATAAGCATGATGTCATGAAATGGGTTATGGATCAAGCTCCATGGGTCATGGGCTTTGGGTTGTACCCAACTACATTCAATGTATTTGCCCAATGTGTTATGATACTTAAGTTTCTACCTATATTACCTCATATACTACATACTAGTTATGTGTATATTTTACCCAAATATGTAAACACTAGTTGTTGTACATATGTAATATTAAATCATAAAATCACTTATACTTGTTTTAGTGTTCTATGTGAAAATGTGAATATGTTAGAAACTATTAGTTCAAACTTTACGTATTTTATTTGTTTCGTTAAAATGATTTTACGTTTGTTATCGACAAAACATTAGAAGATTGTAAAATATAAATAAATTATTTGTATTAACAATCTCCCTCTTTTTGTTGATGACAAAACATAAAATTATTGTAAGGAAAAGCTAAAATAAATGGTTGAATTTGTTTTTTTAGTTTTCCTTTTTTCCCTTTTTAAATGTTTAACAAAAATTTAGGAATAAATTTAGGAAAATATGTAAGAAATAAAAAAACAGAGAGCAATAACAAATCATAAAATCTCTTTTACTTTGAATCCATCTATGAATTAGTGGGAGACTAATACTAAGCTAGTTTGTTTGCAACTAAGTTTGCAAAATATTTCGTCTATGTGACGAATGTGCTCTCCCTTGATGATTGCAATTTAGCAAAGGGATGTCAAGAAATGTAATCCTAATATTGCAAGTAATTTGCAATGTATTTCTTTGACACAAAGCTCCCTATCTTAGGTTTCAAAGTCTTAAGTGTAAATTGAATAACTACTAAACAAAGGTTAGAAAACAAGTATTCACAATTTTAAAATGTGAAGTTAGTAGAAAAAATAGTTTCATCACAGATCCCACGGTTCCCTCCTAGTAGGGATCCGTCTAGGCAAATTAAAGGGATCCGTCTGGCTGATGAATAAATTCAGCAAATGGTTGTATAACAAATAATGTTATACCAGTGAGATATGTATTATACAACATAATCATATACTCAGAAATATAGCAAGTAGCATGTCATTTAATAAAACTAGAGTAATGATATACATGACTCAAGAACTAAGAATAAATGATACATGACTAAGAATTTCTAGACCAACTAACGCTTGATACTAGGACACCACTAAAATCTTCTAGCTCAAGTTTGTTTAGATTTAATCTCGTCGAAACGTTAGAGAGATGATAGAACATGAAACGTTGGTCTTCTCATACTTCATGTATCAAACTTTCAACATGTTGACAATGATAACAATCTTTGTCATGGCTAGGTAGTGGTGGTGGAAGAAATGAAATGGCTTGATGCGAAGGATCAAGTGAAGCGGCTTATGGAGCTTCAAACGACGGAGGGATTGGTGGAGGCGCATTTGAGAATGGCTGGACCAAGAATGATGGTAGTGGTAGAGAAGTGTCAACTTCCATATGGTCGGGTGGTTGACTTTGATGATTTCTCATAATCCAAATGGGATTATATGATGGAAACGGCGAAAAGGAAGCCGGAGCTAATGTTGACTCAACACCTTGATTTTGTACCGTTATTCCTCCTAATGAGAGAATGTTGTCGTGCGGAGGAGGATGAAGGCGGCCTAGGAGGCAAATCCTCTAAATTGTAGAGGTGTGGTAATGATAGTGGAGATGTAAAAGAGATAGCTCTAGGAACCAATGGTGATGGTTTAGTGGAGATGATATTGTTTGGCCTAGGAGGTATGGTGGTGTTTGGCATAGGTAATTGTGGGTACTATTCTTTTAGGAATTGGTTTGATTGGTTGAGAAGGGATCCTTGCATTTGTTGGCTTGACCGGAGATGATTCGGTTGAAGAAATTTCGTGTACAACACGAGCAATTTTCTTGGGTGGTTCTTTGGTGGATAAGTTACAACTTGGAGTTTTCCTCATGATGAGATGATTTCAAGAAGTTTGTAAGGGTTTCTTAAGAGCTGAAAATTAGGATGAAGGTGATGACTATGGAAGTCCTAACATGTGGTTTTATAAGGCAAGAGATTTGGCAAGTGCATTCAAGCCTTAAGCTACTAAAATTCATTGGAATGTGATGATTAACATGCACAAGAGTCAACCAGAGTTTGTCTGATCTAGGAACTCATTTAAGATGAAGATGGAGTGTTTGAGTTAGAAGATGAGCTTGAAATGATTGTTTATCAAGATTTGACATAATCTGTCATCCGGATCCCGGTTCCTCCTCAGAGGGATCCGTCTAGGCTAATCCTAGGGATCCGCTCTCGCAGCTATGAAAGAATAACAATGATGTTTCTAATGTCTAAGATCTATACCATCTTGAGTGTTTCAGTTCTCCTAAGTGTTTTAAATGAAGGGGTGCTTGAGTGCTTGAGTACTTGAAGGTAATGAGTGATGTAGCTAATGATTGCCTTTTATGGAAGAAATTGAAACTTTCATGAGTACCAATGAATGAATAAGGATGACACTAAATATTTTGAGAGTGTCAAGTGAAGCTAAATGATCCTAGAGATCAGATAGTGACTTAGATTAATCCTTTGGAGAATATCCTAAAGGCTTAAGATGGAAAAACTAGAATTTGATCAATTTCGACCAATTTTGACGTAAGGATGATTATGATCAATTTTGCTATAAGAGGTTTCCAACGTTTAGATATGAGGGATCATGTGAAAAATGATGTGTGAGCTTGAGAGCGGAAGAGTAATGGATTAAAGTGAAACGATAGATCTACAAGCGTCTTTGAGTGTGACCTAGGTGAGTTATGTGTGAGTAGGAAGGATATACTTTTCTTGATAAGGACTTAATTTGCCTTAAGACACTATGTCAAGCTTAGTGTGAGGTGTTCTAAGGACATGTTTGAAATACAATGTTTGTAATTGCATTTTCTGTTTTTCGGATCCCACGGTTCCTAAGTGTAGGATCCATCTAGCACAAACTTTGGATCCGATCCATGCTAAGCGAACCTTTACTAAGGTATGAAATGATCTTGACAATGCATTATATTCAAGGTTAGTTTAAGAGGTTCTAACACCAAGATATCAAATGTAAGATGTTTTATTTCATGAAGGAAATTGGATTACATTGATAAAGAACGAGTACAAGAGGATTGATCCTATTTGAAATACTACTAGGTTCCTTGAGTGTTTTCGCTAGAAGGATCATCACGTGGTTGATGAGTGTTGGTGGAATCAAGAATGAAGAAAATCTTCATGAGAGATATGTTTAGCGGTTCCATCATCTTGTTCACAAGTACATACAACGAACTTTGAAATTGAGAATGAAAGTGCATAACGTTATGATAGAGGAGCGTCAAGAACATTCCATAAGGGATGAGTTTATTCTTGGAGCTTTGAAGATTTACAATTCGCCTTGCGAAGAAGTAAGCGAGATTGTATGGTTGTTGTGTTAGCAAACAATACATTATGTGAGCACAACATGCGGGAAGGATTTCTCGATTTCCCCTAAGACTCCAAAAATTTTCCGTAGGATGAGTGCAAGGGGCTTGTACTCTTCTCGGATATCCCGTGTGAAGATAATGTTTGGATCGGAGTAATATGTTCGAGGTTTGCATATTATGCGATGTAAATCTTCGGGAATGTGTGAACAATATGGACTATTTTCTTCACGAAAGTTGAAGAGAGAGTCAAGAGACCAATCTTCGGTGAAGGCACATTGTCCATGATTTGGAATTTGGAGGATGTGAGCAAAATGCCCAAGGGTTAAAGTAAACTTTTGGTTTTTGATATAAAACCAAAGAGATAGAGAGCGATCCTCGTTACGAATGAGTTCAACTTGACGGAAGAATTCCATTATGAACCTTGGACATATCATCTCGTTGATTTCAAGAAGACATTCTAGTCCTATGGCTCGGAAGGAGGTATTGATACCTTCTTCGAATTGTAGAGAGGTGTCTACAATACGTCCTTCGTGGAAGTGACGGTTTTGAGATTATTGAACCCACGGACATGATTGCCAGGTGTGTGTGGGGCTCAAGAGATGTTAAGTGTAGACGCTAGTGAGTGAAAAATTAAACTCATATTCATGCGTCATAGTTGAACCTATAGAAATGATGAGTTAATAGAAAGTGATGTTTGTGGTCAACCAATGATTATCTAACGTTTTTACTAGATTTTTATTAACAATGGTTTTTAACAACAATGACACTTAACTCACTTATGGTTTTGACATTTTAGTGGAGTATTACTTTTAGAAGAGTGGTTTAATTTTCATGGCGTTCTCCATAGACGGTTCCCACGGTTCCTTTGTAAAGGGATCCGGCTATACATTGCGGGATCCGTGGATATGCATTTACAGAAACAGATTTTATGATGAACAACATAGGTTTTTAGATCTCATAGTTTTATACCAAGATAAGTGTTTTAGCCTACATTTTTCTTTTAGCATGCATACATGACTTCTAATGTATCACTAAAAAATAAATAAAAGGTAATGATAGACACATTATGACAATAACCTAGATAAACTATATTATTAGTAATATTTCATTTCAATGCTAAGGATGATACAAAAGATTGGGTATATAACCCCAATGTAGATTAACAACACAAAGTATATGTCTCCGTATGTGAACTACCTCATAGGGAGCACAAGTGTGATGAGTGTTAAGGCGATGAGCACAAGGGCGATGTAAACCATGTTGAAGACGATTCTTCTTGGTTTCGGTTGAGTTGAAATGGAGAGGAAGGATTTTTTGAGTGAGAGGAAAATTTTGAAATTGAAAGATTTGAAAAGTGGGGATTTGATAAAGTAGGCGTTGAGTGGTTTTATTTATGGGGAGGAGGTTTTTGAAATTTGTTTGTTTATTATTGGATTAAAAAGAAATAAAACATAAGTTTTATATACCACGACTTTTGACGAGAAAAATAACACGTATGTGAGAAAAAGGCTTCCTAATGAAGCTTCATGTAAAACATGTATATGCACAAAAGTAATCTCAAATACCTAAATAGGCATACTTAATTATCAAACAAATGTCATTTTAGAGATAAGAAGAAAATCATACCTCAGCGCTTAGGAATGTCTTTACAAATGACACAACAAATGTCACTTAGACGATTCCGGCTCCTTTGTGTTTAAGATACCTTCTTAGGGAAGGTAATCTTTATTATCAAGCAAATCCTATGGCTTGATAGATGTGAGCTTTGACTAATCAACATGACAAAAAGGATTAGTGCAATTAAAGGAAAAAGTGAATATGAAAAATGTTGTTATCAAATCAATATCCAAACATATAGTTTTAAAAGACATGGTGTTTGTTTTTATGAAAAACTTTCTTTGTAGTTTTCAATTAACCATGGATCGTATCAAGTTTTTAAAGTACAATATACTTTATGAAACTTGGTAACAAGCTCACAATTATTGTGGAAAGAAGGGGGGGTTGAATAGTTTTGCCAATTAAAACTTCCTTTTAATCTATTTAGATCGGCTTATGTCAATCTATTTGGATGTGTGTGTTGGATGTTGATAAACAAACATATATAAGTATGTAATGAAAAGATAAGAGTAAGAAGCACAAAACCACAACGCAAGTATTTATAGTGGTTCAGATACAAGGACACCTTCCTTGCCCTACTCCACTCCCGAGAGTCACCTACTCGAGGTTCGTAATCACTACACCACTCCTTATGGCGGAGCCTTCACAACGTCGCCTACCCTTTTAGGTTTTAGGCTAACGGGTTCCTTAACCCAAGGTGAACCACACCTACACAACGTCGCCTACCATTATAGGGTACTAGGCTAAGTACCTAGTTCTTTCACTCCAAGGTGAACTACACCTTTACAACATCGCCTACCCTTTGTGGGTACTAGGCTAAGCACCTTGTTCCATTGCAATGGAGGAACTACTACCCATCACTATACCAACGACTAATCCCAAAGGAGATCAACTCCTTTTTACAACATCATCAAGGATATCAATATCCTTGGATCTAGTACTAATCTATCTTGTACATCGAAACACACCATATCGAATGTACATCTAGGCACACTAATGCCTTTAACTAGATCTTCAAGACACCCTTCACTAATGTCTTATGTCTTGACTTCTAAGCACCCTTCAATAATGCTTCTAGTCTTGACTTCTAAGCACCTACTACAAGTGCTTATGATATGGACGATAGATACCCTTCACTAATATCTTCGTCTTGACACTTGAGACACCTTTCACAAATGTTGTAGGACCTTAAATATATCAACCTTATCACTATACCAAAGCAAACCACAAGTATACCACGTGCTACATATCGTATCCAAGAAACACAAACACAAACTATAAATGATAAAGAAGAAAGATTAAGATGAAAGATGGTGACTTGATGTTATAAAACCGTGTATGTGTGAGAGAGACACAAGATGTTGTATATTCAATAAAGAAAACACACACACACACACACACACTTTCAAGCACACCCCTCAAATGAGGGTTTATATAGTACAAGCACTAGATGCCCTAAAAGGCTTTCCATGGGCCTCGTGGATGGGCTTGGATTGGATTGGGTTAAATGAACTTATTCAAGTGTTGGAATCACTCCTAAACCTAATTCAAGTGTTAGTGACTCATATGTAATAGTTAGCTTAATTATGGCCTTTATGTTAGTATTTAGTCTTAGGCTTGTGAGGCCCATAAGCCTAGGCCTAGTCTAAGGAAAAGGATGGGAACTAGGAGTGTTGCCTAGCTTCATAACTCATTGTAATAACCCTCACTTGAGGTTGGTTGTTCAATTTATCTCTTTCACATATACTCATAACGGTCAAGTCTAACGTTTGTATTGTGTGTTTTGAATATTGTTCATCCGCTTTCTCTATATCTTCTCTTAATGCTTGTGTTGTAAAACTGAGTGTAACAATGGTATCAATGCCTAGTTGGGTGAACGTATTGTTCTTGAAGTGGGTTTGGTCCTAGCATTACGTATCGGTTAATACTTTGGTTTTGCTTAAAACACATTTTTCACTTTTTAAATCCAAGATTCTTGTACTTTAAATGTTTTAAGGTGTTAAATAAATTGTTTTGGTAAAAGTTTCAACCTTTACTGGATCATAGTTTTAAGCTTGTTTTGAGCGAGGGTTTCGTTCTACGCATAACTTGTTTTAGCGCCTTGGATCATCAAGTTTCACACTTTGTGTTATTTTGGTGATATTGAAGCTATTTCATCACAAAAAATCTGGTTTAGAAACTTCTTTGGGCAAAAGTCACTTTACGAGTAGAACTACGCGTATCAAAACCCTAGTTCTACGCGTAACTCACTCCTTGGTTTGATCTTCAGTTTCGTGGTTTACTCCGTGTTTCTTCCTATAAATACCTGAAAATACGTCGACTTGGGATATCTATTGCCTTGATAAAAAAGATCATTGGCTAAAAAACCCTAAACTTACGCATAAGCATAAGCTACAGCGTAGAACACATCGCAAAAGATTCCTCTACGCCTAAGCATAGTCTTACGCATAAGGTAATCCTACACCTAAGTTTTCTACGCCTAACTTATTGTTTTGCATAACTTTAGTGCTTTTTCCTGCTTAGCTAAACACTCTGGCATTAACTAACATTCTGCGTAACTTTGGTGTTTTTGGCGTAAGTGCTACTTGGTTTATTGTGATTTCTCGCCTAAGGATACTTCATCAACAAAGGTTCATTCGACTACAAAGATCCATTTTATAACACAAGTTTTTCAACATGTCACAACCACCATACTCTAACTATTTCCCTTACACTTACACTCAACGACAACAACAACTAAGTCCACAACATTAACAATGGAATCAACAATGGCGATTATCAACAACAATTTAATCAACAACATACTCCACAACAATTCCACAACCTCTAATGGTTCAACCACCACCAAGTCTTCAAGTTCAACCCTACACAGGTTTTAATCAACATCCATCAAGGAACACTATGAAGGAACCCACTTGGTTTGCAAAGATGTGAAGCTTTGCAGCCAACAAAAATCAATTCATGAGGTGGATCACTTGATAGACCTCCAATGCTCACTCGGGAAACTACGATCAATGGGTGATTGGTTCTTTAGGTTCTGTGATCTGAAGCCATAAAGTTCTTAAAGAAGGTTATCTTGGAAGGTCCATTTCAGATGCCTATTGTGATTGTACCCGGCGATCCAAATGCTAATCCACCAAGAGATGAACAATCAAACATTGTCACGGTTCGCGACCTGAATGCGAAGAACTACCACTATGAAGGCGATGAACTTGCAATGCAATATATCTTTAAGGATTACAACCCCTAATTCTTCTAAGTGTTGATGCTCAAAAGACTGCACAGGGCGTGTGGAACATATTCATCTTCTTATGGAAGGATCTGCACTCAATCAGGAGGATATGGAATCCAAAAGTTACTTGGCTTATGACACTTCTGATTGAACCCGGAGAACACTAGAGTCTTATCATCATTCGATTCATATTGATTTGGATAAACACAACATCATCATGCAAAATTGCAGTTAATACTAGACATGTTAGTCTCTTGGTCCTGAATGGGAGAAGTATGTCATTTTTCTCCGTCAAGCGAAGAACATGCATCCTTCTACATACGGATTGTTGTACGATTACTTGAAGCCTCATGAAAAGGAAGTTGATAGGGAAAGGATTCTCCATGCTCAAATTGCTTCACCGTCACACCCGGAAAATCAACAACTTGCTTTGTATGCTCAAAACAGTTACTCTCCTCAACCAGCAACTCAACCAACTGCTACAATCACGCCAAATGATCCTTCACAACAACAATCTCAACAAACTCAATTGGTTCTATACAACAACAACAATGCTCAAGCATTTGTCATTGAACTAATGAGGAATCCGATCCGTTCGAAGCATTGCAACAAGGATTTGTTATGATAACTAATGCTTTTGGCCGTTATACCAACAAATCCAACAATCGTATTCGTTCCTCATCTAAACACGGAATCAAGCTGTTGTGAACAATGGGCGAGTTGAATTCAGAATCGTGGTTATGGTGCGTCAGATGGGCGTGGTCAGTTTTAATGCGTGGGTAGGAATAACAACAGAGCTCAAGTGGTGGAATAGGGAAATGCTCAGAATGGATTAAATGGTCTTCGATGCTACAATTGCAATGAGAAGGGACACCTGGCTAATGCATGCCCAAGCCAGGACTAGGCGGTGCTGACTTTACTTTTGGCTCTTAAGGATGAAGCTGGTGGAACTCATAGGACAGGAAACGAGTTTTATGGCAGATGCAGACTCGGATGATGATATGGAGGACTTGCAGGCTAATGCAGCAGTTATGTTGATGGCTAATATGCATGGAGTTACATATGAGTGACAGGCCCAGTGTATGACGATGGCTT
>OU343225.1:114491678-114706708 GCA_910596185.1 Chrysanthemum makinoi | reverse complement strand
AGGGTATAACCAACAAGAAGGAATAGACTTTGATGAGACCTATGCCCCCGTGGCTAGATTAGAGTCTATAAAAATACTTCTTGCGTATGCTTGTGCTAATGATTTAAAGCTTTATCAAATGGATGTCAAAAGTGCTTTTCTAAATGGTTTTATTAATAAAGAAGTATATGTAGCTCAATCTCCGGGCTTCATCGATTTTGAAAAACCTAAACATGTGTATAAGTTAAAGAAAGCCATTTACGGTCTTAAACAAGCTCCAAAAGCTTGGTATGATTGACTCATGTCATTTTTAATTAAACACAACTATACCATGGGGTTAGTTGACAACACACTTTTTACTAAGAAAAGAGAGTCACATATAATCATTGTTCAAATATATATAGATGATATTATATTCTGATCCACTTGTCAAGACATGTGTGATGATTTCTCTAAAATCATGCATGACGAGTTCGAGATGAGTATGATGGGAGAACTTAGTTTCTTTCTTGGTATACAAATCAAACAAGTAGAAGATGGTATCTTTTTTAATCAATCTAAATACATAAAAGAGATGTTAAAGAAATTCGGTCTAGAAGAGTCGAAACCAATTAGGACACCAATGTCATCCGACATCAAACTCACAAAAGATGAAGATGGCGAATCCGTTTATAATAGTAAATATCGCGCATGATTGGTATTTCTCTACCTACGGCTAGTAGGCCCGATATCATGTTTAGTGTTTGCTTATGTGCTAGGTTTCAAGAAGACCCTAAAACATCACACCTAGAAGTCCGAAAAAGAATATTTAGATATATTAAGTACAACACAATTAGGATTATGGTATCCTGGCACAGAGTAGAAACAATTGTATATGAATTCACCATGCAGTGATTATGTTGACCTAAAAAATACAAGTGGGGTATGTACTTTTATGGGATGTTGTTTAACATCTTGGTTTTCAAAGAAACAAACGACATTTGCAATATCAACAACCCAAGCCGAATATCCTCCGGGCAAAGCATGCCAACAAGCACTATGGATGAAACAAGCGTTAGTCGACTACGACATTCATCTAAGTGACATAGCAATTCTATGTGACAACAAGGGTGCCATAGATTTAAGCAAGAATCCGATATTACATTCTCGCACAAAGTATATAGAGATTCTCCTCACTTTAAGAGAAAATGTTCAAAAGGGGAACATCTCTATTAAGAAGGTAGCTCCCAAGACAACATAGCGACGCCCTCACCAAACCGCTGAAGCGGGAACAATTCAACCTACTTGCCTTGGTCTTGGTCTCATGGAACAAATGTCGAATTTATTTTGACTCTACAAGGTATGTAAACACTAGCCTTCTTCTTTCCGAGTCTAGGATCTCTATTTCACACACAACTCACAAACAATAATGAATTCTCAAAACCCAAGATAAGTTTTTCACTTATAACTCATAGTTTTATTTTCTCAAAAATTAGTACAAGTTGCAAACAAATAATTACATACACATCTTCTTTCAAGGATAAATGATTTTATTCACAAATGGAAACCTCTTTTGGAATGTTTTCTAAAAATGATACTTCTTCCCGTATCAATTACACAAAATCAATTTCTCACGATTTGGACAAATCGCTTTTTCATCATTAATACAAAGTAAAACCCGCTTTCATTGCATCTCATGTCTTTGAATACTAAAGGGACACATAACTAATATGTGTTTTGGGTACATTCATTTAAGCAACAATGAAATTAGAGCATTGGTAGCACTAAATTATGTACTCAAGTACTAACTATGTGTTTTCGGGTTATCTCACATAATATTATACTTTTCCACTTCTAGTTTATTTTTCTTTTCTTCTTAGGAGTCCAGATAACCGCAACTCCAAATAGTTTGCATATAGGCACACACTAGGCAAAAATGTTTCCAAATAGAAAATTTTGTGCTTCCCGGATCACTGTAACCAATGATCCCAAATACTTTAATGTCGGACTGATCCTCAAGGGAAGGATTCGTGGGATCCCGTGAGACGTAAGTTGTTTTATCTTCTATTTTCTCACTTTGATGAAAACTCCAACATTTGTTTTATTTTTTGAAGTATGTTCTTTAATGCCTGTGTTCTCATGATCACATGCCTTAAATTCATATCTAATCATTAGATTTTAATCCACATTTTGGGTCAAGCATTCATTACAATGCATTGTTTTTCTATATATAGAACTCCTAAAATGCTTGCATATTCATCTCATCTTCACAAACAAACAACACCATGTCATCCAAAAGATCTTACAACTTAGATGAATCACCTAGTACAAACAATCATCTTCATGAAACCCAAACATTTGTACTTCCACCTTCCAAAATACCACAATCAAACATAGGATTCCATCGGATTAGCATCCGGCCTTGTTGCTTAGCAAAACCATCATCAAATGGTTCATCACCATCAAACAACTCGCCACAAGATGCTTCCATTATAGCATCTCCTTCATCACCAACAAGTACACCAACTTCATCACCTAAAGTCACTCTTTTGGAACTCCTTACGACTCCAACAAGATCTCAACAAACAAAACAAAAATAAATAGCCTTTTTGACACCTCCCACTTCTCCAAACACAATATTCAATGATCTTGAAACATCACCACCCTTAGCTCCCATTAAGCTACAAGAACATCTAGGTTCTTTCCACCACCACTTCCAAACATTCCGACTTTGATCCAGATTTTCCTATTTTTCCACCACATATTCCCGCAACTCTAAATCAAAACAACCGGAAAATTTCCGCACTCATTACCCACATCATTTACATTGTGAACATTGCCAATCCACTAGGAAATTGCAATAGAAGTTAGGGAAGAAATGCGATTCATACTCAACCTCATCCTTGATCGTATCAATACCATTACTCATCAAAACCTCCATCCATAACCTTATGCAAGCATGGACGGAATCATTACTACTATTTTCTATTTTTAGTACTATTCTTTTGAGTCATTTTCAAGAAAAAGTCTTGTTATTATTTTTACATGCTTGTAGGTGGCATAAATACCACTACACTTTGTTGTATTATTATAAGGCCTTGTTTACATACCTTGGCTCCCAATCTTGATTCTCGTCAATCACAAGATTATATAACCATGTTACTAACATTTTGTAGGATTTTATTTTTCTTCACTTGATGCCCCAAACTAGAGCTACCAAGGGGAGTAAGTTTATACGTGGACTAATTTTTCCACACTTTTATTTCTTCGATGGATTAACTTTTGTTTCACAAAAGGGGAGAAGAAGTAAAACTTAGGCTTTCAAAACATACATCTATTCTTAAGTTTTACTCATCATAACATTACGTTTTGTCATCAACAAAAAGGGGAGATTGTTAATACAAATAAACCTTAAAAACGCTATTAATATTATATCTCTTTGTGTTTTGTTGATAACAAATATAATGTTATCTTAAGTACAATTATAAGGATACATGTTAATTTTGTAAAGCATTTACATATAGCCATTTAAATACAAAATGTTGTAATAAATCATTTGTTGTAATAGTTTATTAGGATGGGTAAAATCACAACCCATGGATCATATCCATAACCCATGGTATTGACCCATACCCACTTGACTAGATACATTGTACTTATTAGATACATTGAATCTAAAAGAATACCCATGGACCAACCCATAACCCATGACCCATGACCCATAACCTAAAAACCCATGGGCAATAGGGCTGCCCCACGGATCTCTATAGTTTACGCTAGATGGATCCATTGTGGAGGGACTGGGATCCGGGGAACAAGAAGGCAGATTTTGCCTATAAATGAGAGCCATTTCTTCATTCTAACTCACCCCTCTTCTTACTAATTCTCTCACATACTCTCATTCTCTTCTAACAAAAGATCACTTGATCTAGAGAGTACTTCTTTCTTCTTTCTTTAGTGATTCTCATATAGGTCCTTCTAAGGCTTAGATCACGAGCATTCTACAAGTCATCCAAGCAAGGGGTCCTTGATTGATTTGTTCCTCAAGCAAGATTTCTGAGCAAAGATCTTGTATTTGATATTTCACATATTTGTTGTGTAATAGTCGTGTTGGTTTGGTCCACCGTGTTACGGACTCGGTATTTAGCTTTGTACCAGAAAAAGGTGTAAGCAATGTTGTGAAGGCTTCTCCGCCAAGTTGAAGAAGTTTGTTGACATAGTGCTTGAACTCTCGAAAGGTGACTCAGGAGTGGGAGGGCAAGGAAGGTGTCCTTGTAAATTAACCACTATAAATCGTTGTGTCATTTCTATCCCTTGCTTTACTTTATTTACTGCTATCATTAGATCTATACTTTCAACATCCATAACATTTCACATAATATCGAATCTAAAGTTTTTGAAACTAACTTAAATCAAGCAAAACTATTCAACCCCCTTCTAGTTTTCCACACATATGCTCTTAAGATCTAATCCGATCAGATCTTACTTTTCCCAAACAACAAACTAATATAGATTATGTTTTATAAACTATAAAAAACAACATGTTAAAATGGATTCAAAAGCATCAAACCTCTCTGTTCTAAGAATCGAACACGTAAATGGTACGCCCGCATTTAATAATTGAAGGATGGTAGAAATATGTAAAATTGTCCTCCCAAATGATTATTCCAAAATAAATGGGCAAATAGCTAGAGAGAAAGTACTGTGGGTACTCAATTATTATTCAAGCATAAGTTGATTACTCATCACTAAGGGTGTCCAACAATTTCTATAAATATCATATATGTATAGAAAATGTTGGAAACCGTTAGTGATGAAGGGTAGTTAGTCGTGAACGAGGTATATATGCAAAATTGCTACGAAAGGTAGCAAAGTTATTAGATACCTTAGGAAAGCCCGGCCATAACCACTTGTGCAAGTTTCCTTGCATTTATATATTTTGGCCACGTGCATTTAATAAAAAGAAGAAGGTGTTGGGATTAAGTGTAATCAATATAAAGTGTCGGTCATTAGTTTATGTAATAGGTTGTCATATTAGGCTTATATGTATGTAATTAACTTAAGGTTCATGTAGTAAGCCCATGGGCCTTAGGTTCTTCTAGAAAGACCATTATGACGCGCCTATCTCTTGTAAGTATAAATATTGATGCTAAGGCACATTTGTGTCTTGGTTGGTTCATTTGCAATATTACACTTTCTTATTATGTTTCATATGAATCCTCCCATCTCTCTATACTTTCTCTTACTAGATATATTGAGTTAGTTTACATATTTGGGAACCTACAGAAGGTTTGAATCTTTAAACCTTAAGAGGATGCTATCGAATGTGCTCTTGGCTTACAAGTGAGGGATGTGAGCTATGTTAGGTCCATAAGATATCACAACTCTTCTTAAACATTTTATAATCATAATTTAGGACAACATTTTTATAAAACATTTCTATATTTTTGTGTTTATGATATATATTAATTTGTAGATTTGTATGATATAAAAAAGGCTATTAAGAAAATGATATTGTAGCAGGCTTAGATCCCAATCACTCTTAGAATCTCGATCTTGCAAAGACGAAAAACGATCATGAGTAAGATCCCATCTTGAAAACTTGTTTTAGAGTATCAATTGTATGTCTCTTTGGATAAACAAGTTTTCAATCCTTTAGATCTATATTAAGTCCATTTTTATTTTCACTAATTATATACCCATGCAGTACGCATGAGTTTTTGACATAAATTTTACTTAATTTGTTATGATATAAGTCAGAGTACATCAAATTTTAATTATTTGTGCATACAAATTGTATATTATCTTATGTTAATGATACACTTGGTTAAGAATGTAATTTCTAATGTAAATTTCTATTTTAGCATAGCATGTCCGGTGTATATACAGATTGTTATATAAGATTTTTCTATAATGTGATGTAAAATCTTTTATACTTAAATACTTATAATACATGTGCACACGCAATTTTTCATTCATTAATATCGATTAATGTTTAGTATAAACTTTTGTGGATCTAATGATTTGACCTTATGTTAATTGACATGATGTTGAGGTTGATGGTTTTAAATTAAATGTTGAGTTTTTAGTTTAACTGAGGTGAAAAGAGAAAAGAAACCTGCGGATGAACTTGTGATTCCAATTTTTTAAGGCGGAAAAAAATAAATGAAGAAATATGAGGGGGATCTAAGCTCAAAAACTTTATCCAAAAATAGTGAAATGAAAGTAAACTTAAGTCTAACATGTCAAATGACAAACTATTCTTACTTTTAAAATGTTAAATATTGGTATGATTGTAAATAGGATTTCAATGTTTTCACTTTTTATTTTTTAGCTTAAGGACAAAAACCTTATTTATTTTCTTTATTTTTCCCCTTTGTTTTCCAACTCAAGCATATAATTTGTTCTTATTTGCTTTTCTTTCTCCTTTCACATTTTATTTTTAATCAAAAACTCAGGCACACAACGTAACTATTGATATCATGTTTTTAAACATTATGGGTGTTTAATAGCACGTAATGACATTTATTAAATGTTTTAAATATTTTAGCATAATGTATATATTTTCATCTTAAAGTAACATGGGTCTTGCATTTTTATTTTGATATTTATGTCCATGTTAACAATAACTTTAGTCGTATGTAAATTTTAACCGTATACGGAGTCAAACTTATAAAAAGAATAACATGAGTCGTTATTGAACGCCGATGGTAAAAAAAATTATTCGGCATTATTATTTAACCTATAAAGAAAATAACATGAGTTGCCTATATATGTACATCCGTGATAAATTACATACCACAATAACTCAGATATCATTTTATATTTATAACTCCATTCATATACATTAATTTACTTATATACCGATAATAATATTTATAAATAACATCAATACATATGTTACAAAGCCTCGGGGTATAGAGTGCAAGTGGTATTAATTAAATTTATAAAGTTATTAAAAATATAGAAACCTATAAATTTAATTAAGTCCATTTAAACAACTAAAAGTTTTATTGTTTACTTTTTTAAAACGGCACATGTATTTGTATACATATTTTTTGGTTAATGAAATTTAGATGAGTTTTATGAAATTGTTTCAATTTTAACTTTTCATTGGCCAATGATGATGACTTTTTTTTAATCACATGTGATAAAATTGAGCACTCACATTGGTTTAATTTTAATTTCTTTGAATATATTTTCACTTTTAAAAATTTGTTATACAAGAGATTGATAAAAACACTAACAAATACAAAAAGTATTTGGGTCGCGGCGTGACGGGTGGTATATTCACCATGTGTATGTAACACTCCTCCCGCATTGTAAATATAATTATTACAACACTATGCATTTTCTCTGTAATCCTAATTATGATTTCTAATTTTTTTACCAACAAATTCACGAGTTTCAAAGACTATGTCTTTTTTTGAACAACGGATTTTATTAAAAGAACGCTAGCAAGATGCTAGAAAGGAACATTACAAAAGAACATGAGATGGGTTTTTGTAACCAATCTATCCAACTAACACTTAGCTTACACCTATATCTACACCAAAAGAAAGATCTCTCCATAACTTCATCAAATAACATTGCTTTATTAGGAATCCTCTTACTAAAAATGATGTATTCGAAACTTCCAAATCGAGCCACCAAATGATGTAGAAAACTCCTTCTAAGACCTCCTTTATGGGCCCCCGTGATATGGACATCCAAGCCAACCATTCTCAAACAAAGCTACCCCACGAGCTTAAAACCCACAATATAGCAATCTTTCGATAAATGTCCTCACCATAAATCATGAAAACAAGTGGTTTGAATTTTCACCATATCACAACATGGACATATGGTCGATTGATGTCCATCCTCTTCGAGACAAGTTGAAACGAAAGTAGCAAACAATCCAACTTAACCTTCCAAGCGTGAATATTAACTCTAATCAAAGACCGCCTTTATCCATTTAGTTTTAGAAGAGACCCCAGAACATATTATCATGTATAAATCTTCTCACCAAACCATAGAAAGTCACCAACCCTACAATGACCATAATCATCTATCTTTTTATATCCTAAAGAAAACTCCTTCCAAATTAGTCAATAAAGATGCATACTGTTGGAACTCCACCTCACCCTTTGGATAACGACATAACAAACTACCCATATTATCATGAGCCAATTTTTGAGCAACAATAATATTCTTAGCAGTTTCAAGAGCATAGAATCGTGGTTATAACGATTTAAAAGTCATGTCTCCCTTCCACACCTCCTCCTAAAATAGATAATTCTCCCATTTCTATTTTTTCTTGATAAACCCAATCAAATGTATACCTTTAGAGTTACCGCTTTATATTACTTAACAATATCCCAAATCGAATCGATTCATTTTTTCAATGTTCCAATTCTAGCCTTTGACACCATGCACAACCATAATAACCTTAGCCCACAAATCTAATTGATGTCCTTTTTAAAATGCCAAAATCACTTAAACAAAAAGAGCCAAATTCAACGCAAAAACTCGAACACTCCAAGGCCTCCTTTATCTTAGATGCTAAAACATTTTCCAACAACCAACGCAATCTCTTTCCCATCATGGGTTCGAGATCGAGAAAACCTCCTTTCTATCGAAAGCAAGCTTTTCAACCCTTTAGGTAGTGAACCTAATCGTTGTAGTGTAGTATGGGGTAAGCCTCGAGGATTGATTTCATTCTCTAGGAGAATAGGAATGCTAGAAAGAGATATATGACTTAGTTGTGGGGTGAGGATGATTATTTTTAGTCTTTTTTTATGTTTTTTAGAAAGCAAGGGTAAAATCTCGATATAAGATTGGGGTGGTACTTCTAACATTTTTCCTACTTTAAATACTTATCTAATTATCTAATTAACTATGGATAGATTATGCTAATTGTAGATGTGCTCGTATGATGATTAAAGATGTGTTTACTTAGATGCTATTACTCCCTAGTTATCTCTTATTGCTTTGTTTAATTGTCACTTCCTTTTATCTTAATTGTGCGTTGTATCTGCTTGGTTGTAGGGTGGTGCTAATCCCTAGTTTTATGAATTGCAACTCTCCTCTAGAATACCCGGATCTAAGTAGTGCAATAGCATCTCCCGAATACACTATTATCCTAAAGCTACAATTCACTAAATAAACACAACTTAATGGCCTAATGTGCACTCAAAGGCTTTTTTTGCTATTTAGGACGTTCAAGTCTCGCAAATAATTAAAAGAAGAAGTCAGCTTTTCACTTCTAGCGTCTACCAATTAAGACAAGAGACAACCTAACAACAATCAATAACTAGGTTTCATAGATCTAAGCAAACACAAGAATAATTTAGCTAGCATGTTAAACAAGCAAGCATACATACATACAATTGAACATGGGGTAGACATAATGATAAATTGGATAAACAAACTTATCTTGTGATTTAAAATAGGGTATTGGACCCTAGAATACTTTCCAAGTCTAACTACCAATGAAGTTGGGGTTTGCTCTCCAAAATTCTACCTCTACGTAAAAATCAATTCTATATATAGATTTACAATCGCTTACTGACAGCCACCTTTGCTAGCAAGTGGCTGCCGCCGCTGCATTAGGGTTTCGTTTAGGCCAAGTCATCGTTGGGACGACGCCGTTGAGATGCGTGACACCGCCGCCTTGCGCAAGACGCCGCCTCAATCTTGATTCAAGCACCGTGTAAAATTTGTGAGTGGCACCTTCCATAAATTAGGGCGGACGCCACGCTTAGGACCAAAATTCTGGCGAGTTGTCAAGGCACTTTTGATCAAGTCTTATAGAGGGACGCAAGGCCACCCTTTGTTGGGACGCCAGTGTGCCGAGGTTTTTGATCTGACTTTGCCATTTTCTTCATGTTTTCGCCCTTTTTGTCCAAATGCATCATTCCAAAGATTTTGCTTCCAAAAGACCAAAAATGTGAAAAAGAACAATTTAAGTAGTAATCTGATATAAATGTGTCGATTTAGGGCTTAAATGACCCCCAAAGTATGTTTCAAATCCTTATCACTTACCTAATCACAAGTTAAAACCCACTTCGAATAGCCTCCATTTCTTTAACACTTGCAGGAACTTTGAACATTAGACATGTAATAGATTGGAGTCGATCCCAAACCCAATTTAAGGAGAGTTAACCTTCCTCCTATAGAAAGTGTCTTCATCCTCCACTTTGAAAATCTAGCCAATAGTTTATTGACAATATCATCCCAAGACTTTATTCTAGACATCCTACCACCCACTTTAACAATTCGCTAAGAAAAATGGTGTGTGAACGCTTCTAATAACCAATAGATTGAGCACCTTGAGACACTTGAACATCATCAACCGCTATCCCCATAAGCTTGCTTTTTTGCATATTAATTCAAGACCGTGATGCATGAAAAAGCATTCCAAAACATGCATTATAGTACTTATATTTAAATCACTCCAATGCCTCATAAACACTACATCATCTGCATAAAACAAATGTGATAATTGCACATCCGATCCAATAGAGACACCTTCAAACATACCTTCATTAACAACATCCTGAAACAAAAGATGAAGACTTTCCATAACCAAGATAAATAAAAAATGTGGGATAGAGGATCTCCTTTGTTTAAGGCCTTATAAACCGAACTCGCTTTGTCGGACTCCCATCACAAGAATGGATCCCATAGAAAAAGACAAATAAATTTGAATCCAACCACGCCAACAATCGCCAAAACCAAACGTCTTCAAAACATCATATAAGTAATCCCAACGAACCTGTTAGGAATTAGAAATTCCCGGTATTAAAGAGTCGGTCACCTCAAGTATATGTAATCGTTAGAAAGCTCGTAGTCATAGTAATATTAAGATAAGTAGTATTTAGTTGGTAACACCGTGAGGACGGACGGTCTTTACCCATCAGATGCCGATCCACAAACATGTGTGGCTTATTTATGTAAGATTATAAAACTCTCTATTCCCAAGGTAGAGAGTTGGAGCTCATAATAATATCTTTCACTTTCTCTCACTAAGTTCCCTAAACCTCTAACTTTCTTTCTCTAGAATTCCATCTATATGCTACCTTGTGTTAATGTTATGATGTGTATGTGAAAAGTTATATCTAACAATTGGTATCAAGAGCCATGGTTAGATCATATCTTGCACATCTTTGGATTTCTAGTGGTTTTAGGTGGTTTTTGAGTTTGAAAAAGTTTAGTGGTTTTGCATCATTTGGTTGATTTCTTGTGTTAAAGTTTGAATTTTGTTGGTACTTTTATGTTTAGAATCATCAAAAGTGTTTAGGTTTTCATTGGGTAAGCTTGAATCATCTTGGTTGGGTTGTTTTTGATTGAAAAGTGAGATTTATATGGTTTTTCAAGCTAGCGACTTAGCTCACCTATATTTCTTGGTAGCGACTTGCTTCACATTTTTGTAGCACTTTGCCAGCAGTTGGAGAGTAGCGAGTTAGATCTAGCGAAGTTAGAAAGTACAAGTAGTGGATTCTCCACTACGGTAGCTTACTCTGTGTAGCTTGGTCAATGCGAGTTGCTCTTTAGCTAATTTGTGTTCTAGCGACTTGTGTAGTGAATTGTCAGCCAAAATTTGTTAGCGACTGGTCTCAGAAAGTAGAAGTTACTACTTAGCCACTTGCTTTTCTCATAGTTTACTGGGACTCTAGCACTTAGGGTGTAGCTAATTAATGGAACTTAGCGACTTAGTGCATTAATTTCTAGCTTAGTGCATTAATTTAGTGCAGCTTATTTCTAGCTGCTTAGTGCATTATCTTCTAGCGATTTAGTATTTTATCTTCTAGAGTCTTGAGTGATTGTTTACGGTTTTCTCTTGATTCAGTAAAATCCCGTGAAAGAATCTATTTCCGGTTTAATCATAGAGTTATAAAACCGTATAATCTGCTAACATGTCTACCAACGCTCCCACCTACAATCATCTCCATCGGTTGTCGAGGATGTTCAAGCAACGGTTCGATACTGGCCCACCCATGCTTGACATGAATCTGACTACTTCGACTCTGGGCTCAACGAATCGATAGACCGTATTGCCTTGGAAAGGAAAATGGTGTCAACATTCTCAAATCCATTGATGAAGGACCATATCGAGTTGAGACGACTAGAGACAGACTTGATACTAATGCAAGATGGTACAATGATACGGAATGGACAGACCTAAGATGTATGATGAGCTTGATGATAAGGCTAAAAAGAGATTTGATGCGATATCGTGGCTTCAAACATTGTTCTTCAAGGTCTTCCTAAAGACATCTACAAGCGATCAATCATAACACGATGCTAAGGCAGTTGGGACAATGTTAAGATGCTTCTCAAAGTGTTCAATTAACTATGGAAGACAGAGAATCCCAACTCTATGATCTAATTTGAGCATTTCAAGATGAAACCAGATGAGAGTGTCTATGAGTACTATGTGAGATTTCATAAGTTAGTTAATGACATGAGGAACATCAGAATGACTATGCCTAACATTCAATTGAACTCAAAATTTGTGAACAACATGAATCCCGAATGGCACAAGTTTGTTACCTGCGGAAGCTCACTAAAGGATTGAAGAATACAAACTATGAGCAACTCTATGCCTTCCTCCTTGAGAATGAGAGACATGCTATGTTTGAAAAATTAATTCTCAATCAGTTCAAAACCAACAGTGGAGAGACAAGCTCGTCTAATGACTCTGACTTTCTACTCAAACATCGGAATCACAACCAAAGCATCACAAGTCATACCCTGGGTAATGGTAATCACAAACTCATTCCCCGATCCTATGTACAAACAAGCCTCCGATGTTTATGCTCACGTGGTAGCTTCATTAATCAACTAGCTCTTCTCATCAGTCAAAACATGAATACTCTCCCACCAACCAACAACAACCTCGAACAGATCTAACCCACACAATCAAGCCACTATTAAAGATGGAAGGATCGTGGTGCAACCAAGCCAGAAAGAAAGATATGATCGGGACGAGGTGGAGCCGGGAGAGGTTATGTTGGAAACCATAATCGAGGAAGGAATGGTAACCAAGGTCAAACTAAGCTCATCAAATGTTATAACTGCGTGGTGAGAGGGACACATTGCAAGGAACTCGACATCTCCAAAGCCCCTGCATCGCCGATTACTTCAGAGATAAGATGCCGCCGCTCAAGCTCGTGACAATGGTGCTACTTTGAATGAAGAGGAATTGTTGCTTCGAGGCAATGCCAAGACCTATGATGCAGATGTGGATGAGCAGCCAATTCAGGAGATAGGTCACAATCATCATAATGCCTTTCAAGTCAGCCGACGTGATGCATACGACTGATGTGGATGATGGACCTACTGCACACACAATTTTTATGGCTAGCATTTCTCCAATGGTTTCTCCCAAGGTCTCTTCATCACTAGTCAAGCCATCCCATGACAAGCTCATCTCGAGGTATTAAAACTATACGATGATGTCGATGTGCACAGATGCATGACAAAGTACAATCAATCGAAACTATTGAATCAAATATTGAAAATATTGGTAATATCAATATTGTCCCATATGATCAATATGTGAAACAAAGTGAAAGTGAAGTTGTACCAAGTGATGCATCTTCTGCAATCAACAATGACTATGTTTTTGATGAATACACCGCATGTGCCCCTCGATGATTCCATTATTTCTCAACTAAATGCCTATAAAGAACGTGTTGCTATTTATGAACAACGTGCTAAATTTTAGTTGACCACTCGTGGAGCGTGAAATGGATAACCAAGTAAGTACAAGAATTAGAAAAGTAAGTTTAGAGAAGAAGTATTGAAACAAGAATTAAATTCCTTTCAAGAAAAACTTTCTAAAACATCTAAACAAAAACAAGAACTTCAAGAAAATGTGAAAATGCTTAAGCAAGAATTTAATGCAAAGGAATCAAAACTCTTGAGAGATTTTTCTAATCTAAAAACTTTGAAAAACAAACTTGAGAACAAGTTGTACATACAAGGAAACACCATTCGATCGCTCACATGGTCACTAAACATCGAGTCTTAAGCTTATAAGCATAGCATTCCCTTGTTGAGGAACCGAATCCAGAGGTAATTAAAAAGGCTAGAAATGCTCATAAGGTGCTTTATGATGGTAATGAGATTCTTAAGCCTAGGCGTAAACCTAGTTTGCTTGAGTGCACTATCGAGGAAGATAAGAAATCGATGAAGTCACTAGGAAAGGATGAACAAAAACTAGATGACCCAAATGCAAAGAGAAAAAGATTATTATCACTCCCCATGACTACAAGAAGGAAAACTGGATTTCCTTGAACATGATTAAGCCTCAAACATTAACACTCCCGAACAAATTTTCTCGAAAAGGATTTAGAAAAGCAAAATGAAAATATTGTTGAAACAAACCCCCCTTTATGGAAAATGCCTAGAGCGACCGAGTATCCTCCTAATACACCAATGCATCTAGTTCCTAGAAAAATTGCCACTAAAAGCAAGACCTTAATTAGTCAATATGTTATACTTCAACTATTTGTTGATTTTGAGAAAACTTGCATGAAAAGGATCACACCCACCGTATAATGTAAGGAGAAAGGGGTTTTGAGCAAATGAAAGAATGTTATTTAACCGAGGTCATGCCTTTCTTTAAACTTCTAAAAGATCACTTTGAGAGTCTTAAAAAGGGAGTCGATATAAAGGAATGGAAAAGAATTTGATGCAATGGTAGTTGAAGTTAGTGAGTATGAGCGAGCACTAAAATATAATGAGATTGAGAGGAAGAACTTGCATACATTAAATGAGACTCTTATTACTGAATGTGTTGCTCAAGATATCTTTTTCACTACTTCAAATTGCTCTATTAATGCTTCCAAATTTCATGAACTATCGTGGCTCAAAGTCTCCCATGATCGTGTCATTGAGCTTGAAAAACTAATTCTAAACTAAACGAAAATTGAATCGATGATCACGACAATTTGGTTAAACATTTTCTAAACGGAAGTTGAGCATTTTAATTTACAACTAAAATATCAACATCTTAAAGAAAATGTTAAAACCTTAAATATCAAGACATCGCGGATGCTCCAGAGTTTGATGCGCTTTTCAAATTAACAAACGTGATGATGATTCAAGCTGCAAACACGATCGAGAAAGTTGAAAGCCCAAATCTCTCAATTAAAGGGTCAAACGAACAATAAGACGAGCTCCCAAATCCTCCTCCTTTAGATTCTCACAATTCTCAAACTTTTCATCTTCAAAACTTAGTTGATGCCTTACAAAAGGAAAACGAGAGTTTTCTAGAAGAAAATGAAAAAGTTAAACGACATTTTAAAGAGTTATATGATTCAATAAAAGTCACCCGTGACCAAAACAACTAAAAAATAACGTCTTTACAAAAGGAAATTGAGAATCTGAGAAGTCGTGAAATGGGAAACCGCCACTTGTTTTCAATAAGAATGTTGTCTCAAAGTCACCCTTAGATCGCAAATACACTGCGGATGCTTAAATATATTCCTCCTCATCTTAGGAATAATGAACATGCTTTTCATGAATATCTGTGCTCACCTTAAGGATAGTCTAGAATGTCTCCGTGAGATTGTCGAAGAGGATTTCATTAACAAACCTCTTGATAGTGAAATTAGGTTTGCTTGCCTCCAGCCAAACGATCTCAAGAGTTGCTAGAATGTGTAATTGCCACATGTCCAAAATCCTTAACCTTAGGTGCAAAAGGCAAAGCTGTGATGCCTTGTTCTATGCCTAGTGCCAAGCAGTAAATCCGTTCTATGCCCGCCTTAAAGGAAACACTAATGTGCCTTCAAGTAGTTGATTCCGTGATATGTTAGTGCTAAGAAAGTGAACTTTAGTGTGCCTCTAAAAAGCTCAAATCATCTTAAAGTATACACTAATGTGCCTTCTAGTACTTCGATCCTTGCACATCAAGTTCAGAATGCAAAATTAGATCAACCAACTAATGTTCCCATTCCCTCTACAGAGTAATCATGACTTTAAAGCGAAAGCTGGTCAAAGTCTCAAGACAATACAAGGAATGATAGGACCTTGCAAGCTAAGAATGTGCACTGGAAGAGAGTAGAAGACCAATCTAGGAACTTTAGGCTTGAGTTGAATAAAACGAATCGTGTTGATTCTAATATTAGCCTTAGGCGCATCAGAATTGTAATTCAATTATGATACTATTCTGCAAACCTTGTAATGTCAGATGCTTGAATTCTCGTTGCTAATCATGAATGTGGTGTGAATGCTTTGTCTAATGTGCTCAAATGCCCGCTTAAAATTGCTAATGCTAATAATCGTGCAAATAAGGCAAAAAGGCAAAAACGAAAGAAAGTTAGAAAACAAAGTGGAAACCCACAGAAGAACTTTTATAAAGATAGGTTATTATTGGATACCTTTTGGCCATAAGAATAATCAGCTTTGTTCTCAAATCGCTAAGATTATGCCCACTAGAAAATGGATGCCTACCGGTAGAACTATTCCCTTAAGAAGTAAACATACTTTGAATAGGTCAAATACGTGCACACCAAAGATTGCATCTATTCCCAATGATTCCATTGCTTCTACCGATATGGATGTTTCGATTCTCGATGTGGGTGTTCCAATCGCTGTTACTAACCAAGTGGAACCCATTCTTGCATGGGGATCCCAATTATCCGCTTATCCATTTTGTTCTGTTCAACCGCAGACGCTCAAATCGCTTCGTGGTACCCGGACTCAGCCGTTCCAAGCATATGACCGAGACCGGTCGCGGCTCATGAACTTCGTGAGCAAGTTCATCTGGGATGGGTAGATTTGGTAATGATCATTTCGGTGCAATTATGGGTTATGGAGATTATGTTGTTGGTGATAGTGTCATCTCGAGAGTTTACTATGTTGAAGGGTCTTGTCATAATCGTTCTCTCGTTGGTCAATTATGCGACTCGATCTAGAAGTTGCCTTTAGAAAACATACCGCTTGTTAGAGATCTTAATGGTAAGGAACTATTAAAAGGAACTCGTGGGTCAAACCTTTACACCATCTCTATCGATGACATGATGAGGGCTTCTCCAATCTGCTTGTTATCAAAGGCTTCAAAAACAAAGTCATGGTTATGGCATCGCCGTCTCAATCACTTGAACTTCGGCACCATCAACGATCTTTCCAGGAAGGACCTAGTTGTAGGTTTACCTAGACTAAAGTATGAAAAGGATCATCTTTGTTCAGCTTGTCAATTGGGAAAAAGCAAGAAATATGCCCATAAACCCAAACCTACTAACTCATCACGTAAGTTCTTCATATGATTCATATGGATTTATGGACCAATGAGGGTACAAAATATCTTTGGGAAGAAATATGTGTTAGTTGTGGTTGATGATTACTCTAGATTCACCAGGGTCAAGTTCTTAAGGACAAAGGATGAAACTCCTGATATCATCATCAAACTCATCAAAATGTACTGCAGTTCGACTTAACAAATGTAATTGTCGAATAGAGCATAATGGAACGAAGTTTGTCAACAAACAACTTAATGAATTCTATGAAAGCGTTGGAATCAGCCATCAAAGAAGTATTTCACGAACTCCTCAAAGTAACGGTGTAGTTGAAAGACGAATCGGACTCGTGAAGCCGCTAGAACAATGTTGATTTACTCAAAGGTTCCAATGTTTCTCTCGGCTGAAGCAATATGCCATCTTGCATGCTATACACAAAATCGCTCCCTAATCCACACCTGCATATGGAAAAACTCCATATGAACTTGTCCACAACAAAAAACCTAATCTCTCTTTCCTTCGTGTGTTTGGTGCATTGTGCTATCCAACTAATGAGGGTCAAGACTTAGGGAAACTTAGGGCTAAAGCCGACATTGGAGTATTTGTAGGATATGCACCAAACAAAAAGGGATACCGAATCTATAACAAAAGAACCCGAAATATCATGGAAACCATTCACGCTACGCTTGATGAGCCGACCGGTCAAATGGCTCCTCGACACTCCAGCCTGACCGCGACTTCAAGACAGTCCCATTGGTTCATCTCTTGTTCCAAACTCTACTCAAGAAACTCCATATGTACCTCCATCCGAAGATGATGTAAAGAAATTGTTTGATCCTATGTTTGATGAACTGTATGATTCAAACACTAATGAGGTGATGATTCCTGCAATAGAGGATGCTCATATTCCCCGTGAATGAAGTCAATCCTTCGGCCTCAATATCTTTAAGTCAAGAAGCACTCGCCGATCCTTCCGCCTCATCAACAAATCATCATTCTTCAAATGTACATCATGGAAATGTTTCTGGCATCAATGATGAAGTTAATCCTTTTGCTACTCCTAAAGATGCTCCGTTTGAAAACATATTTGCTACTCCCGAATCATCATCGTAACCATCTTCTTCGTGAGACATCGACTCGCCTACCTCAGCCCTCAACAACGCCACATGAACACCTTAGAAAATGGACTCACGATCATCCATTAGACAAAATCATTGGAAATCCCTCTCTCAGATCAACCCTAAACAACTTGCAACCGATGCCTTATGGTGTTTCTTCAACTCCGGACTTTCTAAGATCGAACCAAAAGATGTTAAAACCGCCATGAATGAAGACAACCGGTTCAATGCCATGCAAGAAGAAATTCATGAGTTTGATCGACTTAATGTATGGGAGTTAGTACCGCTCCATTGTGCTATGATTATAGCTCTCAAATGGATCTTCAAAGTAAAACTTGATGAGCATGGTGATGTGTTGAAGAACAAGGCTCGATTAGTTGCTAAAGGATATCGTCAAGAGGAGGGTATAGACTTTGAAGAATCTTTTGCCCCAAGGTTGCTCGAATCGAGGCAATCGAATCTTTCGCTAACGCCGCTAGTAAGAACATGGTAGTGTATCGATGGATGTGAAAGACGGCATTTCGAATCCGGAGATCTTAAAGAAGTCGCTCACGCCACCAACCTGAAGGATTTGTGAATCAAGAGCATCCTACTCACGCTTTATCGCTCAAGAAGGCTCTCTACGGTTTAAAGCAAGCTCCAAGGGCATGGTATGATACACTGTCAAAGTTTCTACTATCAACCGGATTCAAGAAAGGAGCGCTTGATCCTACATTGTTCACCGGAAGTCGCAAACATTTAACTCATGTTCAAATTTATGTTGATGATATTATTTTTGCCTCGACTGACCCAATGGAATGTGATCGCTTTTCTAATGAAATGAGTTCTAAGTTTCAAATGTCAATGATGGGACAAATGTCGTTTTTCTTGGGACTACTAATTTCACAAAGTCCCTAGGCATTTTCATAAATCAATCTAAATATGCAAATGAGATTTTAAAGAAATTTGGATTTGATTCATGTGACCCTGTTGACACCCCCATGATTGATCGAACCAAACTAGATGAGGACCACTCTGGGATCATGATTGACCAAACGAAATATCGTAGTATGATTGGATCCCCGATGTACCTCACGCCTAGTAGACCGCATATCTTGTTCGGGCCTTGCATGTGTGCTAGATACCGTGCTAAGCCTACTAAAAAGCACCTTGAAGCAAAGTTAAACGGGTCTTTCGGTATCTCCAAGGAACCATCAATATGGGACTATGGTACCCGAAGGACACCGGTATGTCACTAACAGCCTATGCAGATGCCGATCATGCAGGTTGTCAAGATACACGCCGGTACATCCGGAGGTGCTCGCTTTTGGGTGATAAGCTTGTGAGTTGGTCTTCAAAGAAGCAAATGAGTACTTCTATTTCCTCTACAGAGGTTGAATACATAGCCATGTCATCTTGTTGTGCTCAAATCTTATGGATGAGATCTCAATTATCCGACTATGGCTTTGAATTCAACAAAATCCTCTGCATCGTGATAATAAAGTGCTATTGCTCTCTCATGCAACAACGCTCAACACTCAAGAGCAAAGCATATCGACATTCGACATCATTTCATCGGGGAACAAGTGGAAAAAGGTGTGGTGGAACTATATTTTGTGAGGTCTCAATATCGCTTAGCGGACATCTTCACCAAAGCTCTTCCAAGAGAACGCGTTTTTGAGTTTATTCTTCCCACTTGGCTTGAAAAGCCTTCAACCGAAACACTCAAACGCCTTCGTGAGGAAGACGAGGAGTAAAGGTCTTTCTTCATCTATCTCTTGTATATATTTATCCAAAAAGCAAAATACAAAATTATAAAACCCTATAAAACCAAATAGAAAAATATAAAACTTTCAAAAAATCATAAAAAAAAAAAATCGAAAAATCTTCAAAAAATATTGTCAATTTGTCATGATTTTCTCAGTTCGATTATATCTACGGTCTTGTGTCTGTCATTCAAAGAATGACACGGGACTTTAGATGTTGTTCGAATGTTTTAAAAAAAAAATCAAAAATCAAAAAAATATTTTTGGGAGAAAGAGAAACAATGGTTTATTGTCATTTTCAAGCAATAACCCGGTTTTAAAAGAAAGAACAGAGCCATGTTTTACCATGTTTTCAAATTCCATGCTCTGAGTCTATAACATTTATCCTCTGAAAACTAAATGCTTTGAAAAATAACTCGGTCTCTATTTTTGATAATCATCGTGACTTATTCTGTCAAAATTCTATCGCTCAATCAACAACCTATGTCATTGATTGAGGGGGAGAATGATTTCAATTAAATTAAAAGTTATTTGGCATTAAATTGTTTTCAAAAGATGTACATGCATGTTTAACCAATGGAGATTAAAATCTCAACATCCAGATCCTTATCGGCTTAAAAACGCTTTCATAATCAAGTCACAATTCTCCTTAAAAGCTTTCAAAATCAATTTAAATCAATAAGAGATCACAAATCTCAAATGTTTTAATTATTGTGATCGGGGGAGAAGTTGTGATTTAAATAGGATTTAAACTGATAATTAGATAAATGGTTTCTTAAGTGATTAGCATGTTTGCCTCCCCGTAAGTGACAAACGATTTCAAATTTTCCATGCACACGTTGAGGGGAGCATCTATAATTTGAAACGTGATCATTTATCTCAATGTGCAGGTTCCCTCTAGTATGTGTAAAATTCCTTTCAAACCTAGCACATATTGAGGGGAGCAAAATCATGAAAATCTCATCCTTCCCCAAAATGCTTTATCTACTTGATTCGATTTGGGAAGTGATGTTGATATCTTTTAGAAAATGGTAATCAAAGAAGTTAATTCTTTCTCTTGCCTCCGTGTGCAAAACATTTTCAAATACTTGATTCACATGTTGAGGGGAGTTCTTCTTCTAAAAATATCAAAAACAATTCAGGTACAAAATGCTTTGATAAAATATCATAAGTATCCGGATTGATTTTCAAATGGTTTTCAATTGGTTCCTATGGCCGATGAACAATACCAAAAAGACCGACCAACTTTACATTATGTATGGTGATATAAGGATGATAAGGTTAGGTATTAGTTCCCATGATCCGCCGAGTAACCGAGGGATCTACCTGTGGACTATCCACTAGTTAGTGTAGAGTTCTTAGGTATGATGATAAAAGGAGAAAATGAGATATGGGAAGAGTGCGGACTAAGACAGCTAGTAATCTTTGGAATAAACCCAACAAGGTTCTAGCTATGAAGTCTCGTATTAGCGAAGGGGTTGAAGAATGAAAAAGAATTGAATGAGAAAAGGGTGAAAACAAATAGCCCTCCAATTATTCAACCTTAGGCGTAAACCGGTTCAATTCATATGCTACCGATGGTAACATCTAGTATTGAAGACAAGACGCCATGGACCCAGTGACGCACCGCACTTCAACTTTCCAAACCACTCAAGTTCCTCTTAAAAGGACTTGTTTCATTCTCACGGGGAACCGACATTATCTATCGACTTTCTCTTAGAGATTGTTGATATTGAAGGAGGAGACCCTCTCCCTAGTCTCCGATATAGGATCCAAATATGCACAAATTGAGTCTAGAACCACGAGATCATCAATAAATCTCATTAGGACACTTTCAATGAAGACTCTCTGTTTCACACAATGTGGAAAGAGATATTATATCTTGAGTCCTACGAATTATCCTTGTGGTATTGCGCAACATCGAAAGTGATGTGTTTACATATTCACTATGAAGATGGAAAGCCTTCTCGAGCCAACATCTAACAAGCTCCTGGTAGGTGGCATGTGAGATCTATTATATAGATCAACCATGTGACAACCGAACAGAAACAATGGGGCGATTCAATCTTTTGAATCAATCCCGTTCGAGTTATGGATTGACGGATACCTTTGAAAAACCGGTCTTTGTGCTTTAAAACTCTTTTCATTAGCATGTCGACTGTACTAATTTTTCAAATCAAAAGGTGTTTTATGATTGATAATTGATTTTCATTAAAACCTTCGTTATATTGCAAAACAATTTCTATTGAGCAATACACGATTGTTTTTCAAATCTCTTTTCATCAATCGAGTGGGACGAATTCGCCGGTTCACTCATTGTTGTCTTCTTTGAGACGTTCGGTTTGAGAACGGCTAGAGCAAATTAAAACCCTGTCAAGGAAATTCTTCGAATTATACCGATCACAAAAGACTTGTATCGATCAACGGGAACCGTGGGCGGTACCTCAATTCATCGAAAGTGATCAAAGACACTTTGCGCTTTATTGCTAATCGCTGCTTATGCGTACACCCGACGCTTGGTAAACCGACGTAATGAAGCGGTCAATCCATAGCCGCATGCTCACCTAACACATTCATCTCAAAAGAAATCATGATTAGTGCATCAATGACTCTGATATTATCACTCCATGCTTCGCTTACTGGCCGCCAATATCATGAATCAACGAATGCTTCCGCTACTCTGATGAGAATATATCATGATCCAAAATGTGAGCATGTCGGTCCGAATGTCACAACATCACATAATACCAACACCACAATGGATGTATATGAGATTTTCTACTAGCGATGATCTCAAAAGTGGCTCAACATTATTATCACATGGATCGTAAAGACCTCCACTTGGATTAACCAAACATGCAATGAGTGGAATCAATGACTACGAAGCTTGAACAAAGTACTACATCAAGAATGCAAGATCAATTGTTAATGTAATATCTGATTGTATTCAATGTCATTTTAGTATATGTTTGAGGTGACCTCCTTAGGGGGAGATTGTTAGGAATTAGAAATTCCTAGTATTAAAGAGTCGGTCACCTCAAGTATATGTAATCGTTAGAAAGCTCGTAGTCATAGTAATATTTAGTTAAGTAGTATTTAGTTAAGTAACACCGTGGAGGACGGACGGGTCTTTACCCATCGTATGCGATCCATGCCCGATGTGTGGATTTATGTAAGACTATAAAAACTCTCTACCTCCCAAGGTAGAGAGTTGGAGCTCATAATAATATCTTTCACTTTCTCTCACTAAGTTCCCTAAACCTCTAACTTTCTCTCTCTAGAATTCCATCTATATGCTACCTTGTGTTAATGTTATGATGTGTATGTGAAAAGTTATATCTTACAGAACCGAATCATAGGCCTTTTCAAAATCAACTTTGAAAACAATAGTCTGCTTCTTCTTAGATTTATTACCACTGAATTATTTCATTCAAAACGAATGGCCCATCAAGAATATGCCTATTAGCAACAAAAGCATATTCAACTTCATTCACTAGATCTCCAAGGACAACTACTAGACGGTTCACCAAAAACTTAGCAATATTTTTATATAAACTCCCAATCAAGCTAATATGTCTAAAATCTTTAACCATTTTAGCATCTTGAGTTATTGGAATCAAAGCAATAAATGATGAATTACCCCTTTTAGGAAACAATCCATGATGAAAAAAATAGGAAACAACGTCATTTAAATCACCTTCTATAAGATTCCAATATCTACTTAAAGAAAACCAAAAAGTGAAACCATCCGACCGGAGACTTATTTAAACCGCAATCCCACACGACCCTTTTAATCTCATCCCTTGACACATATCTCTCCATATCTTCATGTTGTTCTACTGATAGTGTGTTAGGAAAATTCATATCTAAAATAAGACGAAAAGGATCTGGATGATCAAAACGATTCTTAAAATGCGCAAAAAATTCCTTCTTCACCATTGTCGGTGACTCTAACCAAACATCATCTACTAAAATACCTCGTATTGACACCTTTTTTGTTTTGTTTTGTTTTTTTTTTTCTTTTTTTTTAATTTAGAATGCCATGAAAATATTTTGAATTTTTGTCCCCTTCAATCGACCACTTAATCTTAGTTTTTTTGAGCCACCTCCATTGCATTTAACTTGTCCAAACTTTGAATATCTTTTATGACACTAGCATGGTACCCGCGCTAAGCAGCGGTTCGGAGGCGAATGTTGTGTAACGATTTTATGATTTTATGTTTTTTACCGAATATTATTTAACGATTTTCTGCAAAAAATATTTCTAGAAATTGTGTGTTTACGTTGTGAGACTGTGAAGAATTAATATGACATATTATTATATATGCAAATTCAAAAAGTTATTAATTTTAACTCTAAAAATATTAAATTCATTGCATTAGTTATATTTTATTTATTGTAACATGCATCCAATTTAATGTCATAATTTAATGTTCAATTAGTGTGTTTTTAAAACTTTAATTTCAAAAATTACTAATAATAGCAAGTGTGTAAGCTTAAAATTTTTAAGACTTCTAAAAATAAAAGTCCTAAATGCTTTATAAAGAGTAAATATTTAACTTGTCGGTGAATTTTATCTCCTGTTTTTTATTCAATCGACCACTTAATCTTATATATGTTAGCGTAAAATACACCATTCGTCCCTAATGTTGTATCACTCATACAAGTTTCGTCCCAAATTAAAAATAAATACACCAATTGTCCCAACTGTTCATTGTTTGCATCGTGGACATTCCCTTTGACTAACGAGCGTCAGTCAATAATTGTTCTCCTTCACGTGCGTTTTGCGTTTTGCGTGAAGGCATAATGTTAGGAACATGTTTTATTATGAAGTGTTGGTCATTTAATTTGTAATAGGTTGTTAACAATTATGGTTTATAAATGTTTGTATTTAGATTTCATGTAGTAAAACCCATGTATAAGTGATAGAAGGTTCTTCTAGAACCAAGAGGAAACACCCTACTTATGTAAACACTATAAATACCCCCTCCCTTGAAGGGAGAGTGGGTTGGTTCTAATTGCAATTATCATTTTCATTAATCCTTCATTAGTTCCTTCCACTTTCTCTCTCTAAAACTGTTGGAATCACTCCTAAACAGTATTTCAAGTATTTATATTTCATATGTAATAGGTAGCTTTATTATGGCCTTTATGTTTGTTTAAGGTCAAGCTTATGTAGAAGGCCCATAAGCTTGACCCAAGCCCAATAAGGATAGGAAGGGAACTAGGAGTGTTGCCCTAGCTTCCCTCCTATAAATACCCCTTGTAAACCTTCATTTGAAGGTTGGTTGTTCAAGTTTTCTTTTCACTACATACTCTACGCATAACCGGTCTTTCATATTAACGTGTGTGTGTGTGATACTTGTTCAATCGCCTCATCTCCTTTCTTATAAGCTTGTGTTGTAAAACTAGTGACCTAACAATGGTATCAATCGCCAAATAGTTGCGTGTACTCGTTTGTTTTTTGAAGTTTTTGATTTTGTGTCTTACGCGTAAAGATAACGCAATCTTTGGTTATCTTAAAACTCGTTTTTACACTTTTAATCCAAGATTCTTGTACTTTCAATGTTTTGAGGTGTTAAAATACTTGTTTTTGGCAAAAGTTTCAAACTTTACGCGTGGATTTACGTTTTTAAGCTTGTTTTTGTTCGTTGGTGTCGTTCTACGCAGTAACCCGCTTAGCGCTTTGGTACATCAAAATTCACACTTTTGTGTTCTTTTGGTACTATTGAAGCTATTCCATAACAAAAATATGGTTTAGAAACACATTTGGGCAAAATCAAAGTTACGAGTAATCCTACGCGTATCAAAACCCTAAAATTACGCGTAAGATTTTCCTTGGTTTGATCTTCATTTTCTGGTTTATTCCGTGTTTTCTTACTTGGATAAGTCTGAAAATACGTCAACTTTGGATATCTTTTGCATCGCGTGAAGTGTAAAAGATCATTTGGGCAAAACCCTAAAATTACGCATAAGCATAAGCTTACGCGTAGAAATCCTACGCATAAGATTCACTTTACGCGTAAACTTAGGTCTACGCATAAGGTAATCCTACGCCTAACTTTCTACGCCTAACTTTTGTCTACGGATAACTTTAGTGCTTTTATCCTACTTACGCGTAAGCTAAAACCTACGCGTAACTCCTCATTGTTACGCGTAACTTTTGGTGTTTTTACGCATAAGTGCTACTTGGTTCTTGTCTTTTCTACACCTAAGGACACTTCATCAACAAAGGTTCATTCGACTACAAAGATCCATTTTACCACACAAGTTTTTCAACATGTCACAACCACCATACTCTAACTATTTCCCTTACACTTATCCTCAACGACAACAACAACTAAGTCCACAACATCAAGAATGGAATCAACAACAAGCAATTTATCAACAACAATTTAATCAACAATATACTCCACAACTTGCAAATCCACAACCTCAAATGGTTCAACCACCACCAAGTCCTCAAGTTCAACCATACACAAATGAATTCAATCAACATCCATCAAGGAACACTATGAAGGAACCCACTTGGTTTGCAAAGATGTGTGAAGCTTTAAGCAGCCAACAATCAATTCATGAGGTTGGATCACTTGATAGACCTCCAATGCTCACTTCCAGAAACTACGATCAATGGGTGATAAGGTTCTTTAGGTTTTGTGATCTCAAGAAGCCACATGGAAAGTTCTTAAAGAAGGTTATCTTAGAAGGTCCATTTGAGATGCCTACTATCATTGTACCCGTAGATCCAAATGCCATTCCACCAAGAGATGAACAAACCAACATTGCTATCAAGTTGCATTTAAATCCCACGAACTTCTACACTATGAAGCCGATGAACTTGCAATGGAATACATCCTCTTAGGATTACCAAACCCAATTCTTCGTAGTGTTGATGCTCAAAAGACCGCACAAAAGATGTGGGATCATATTCGTCTTCTTATGGAAGGATCTCAGACTCAATCGAGGATTTGGAATCCAAAATTTACTTGGCTTATGAACACTTCATGATTGAACCCGGAGAGACACTAGAGTCCTATCATCATAGATTTTCTGACATCATCAATGATTTGGATAAACACAACATCATCATGCCAAGAATCGCAGTGAATACTAAGTTCTGAGTAGTCTTGGTCCTGAATGGGAGAAGTATGTCATTTTTCTCCGTCAGCTTAAGAACATGCATCATTCTACCTACGGATTGTTGTACGATTACTTGAAACCTCATGAAAAGGAAGTTGATCGAGAAAGGATTCTCCGTGCTCAAATTGCTCCACCAACACATCCTGAAAATCCACAACAACTTGCCTTATATGCTCAAAACCGTTATTCTCCTCAACCAAAGAACTCAACCAAATGCTTCAAACACACCTTCACAACAACAACCTCAACAAAATCAATTGGTTCCATACAACAACATTGCTCAAGCATATGTCGCTGAAGCGAACCGAGGAATCCGATCCGCTCAAGCATTGCAACAAGGATTTGCTATGATTGCTAATGCCTTTAGCCGTTATACCAACAAATCCAACAATCGTATTCGTTCCTCATCTAACACACGGACTCAAGATGTTGTGAACAATGGACGGTTGAAGTTCGTAATCGCGGATTATGGTCGCCGATGGGCGGTGGTCAAGGGTTTAATGCTATGGGTAGAAATAACAACAGAGCTCAAGTGGTGGAACAGGAAATGCTCAAAATGGGTTGAATGGTCTTCGATGCTACAACTGCAATGAGAAGGGACACTGGCTAATGCATGCCCAAAGCCAAGGACTAAGGGCAGTGCTTATTTCAAAGAGGCTCTTCTTTTGGCTCTTAAGGATGAAGCCGGTGGAACTCTCACGCACAAAGAACGAGCTTTATGGCAAATGCCGACTGGATGATGATATGGAGGACTTGCGTGCCAATGCACCTGTTATGTTGATGGCTAATATGCAAGCGTTACACATGAGTGACACAGGCCCAGTATGACACCGATGGCTTGTCTCGGTACCAACAAACCATATTTATCTCTCGATCTCATATCTCCGCCAACATCCTGATCCGCAAGGCTCGAATGTTCAAAATGAGTCATCCACATCTCATTCGGAAGATTTTCAACTAGACCCCGTAGTTATATTTGACGATCAAGATGACCAACCGGTTTCCCTTTATAATCAAATTGACTCGTGGTCATACTTGAGGATCTAAATAATGATCATGTTGTGACTCACGTTGAACAAGATTAACCTTTGCCCCATCCGCATCTTGTTCTCGTTACTTCAAGACCAACAATCCCAAATTGCATGTGTTGCATTAAATCGACTTGAAAAGTAAAATGCACTGTTAACAAAGGATTTTGAATGTTTACAAAAGCAACTCAACTTTTTCAAAACTCAAGAAAACGTGAAAACGGTTTTGAAGCCGCCTTTGCCAAATCTTATCAAAACGAAAAATATTTAGAACGACAGATGCGTGATCTAGCCGCTTCTAAGAATGCTTTGTTGTCTCAAATAGAACAATCAAACATGAACATAAAAAGCAAATTAACGCCTCACCTTGGAAAATCAAAAAGCTAAGGCCGAAGTTGTTAACTTGTCAAAACACTTCTCTGCATACAAAAAGCATTCAACGAAACGAATAGATGATCATCTTGAAGAAATCATCGGCTTGCAAAACAAACTTAAAGAGTTTAAAACTGTTGTTTACAAACATGGCAAGTCGGTCACAACCATTGAAAAGTTTACTTTAAAACCAAATCCAAATGGAAATGGACCGAATCTTGCCGACACAAACCTAAGCTTTCAACCAAAACATTCAAACCAAATCCGAAGTTTCCAAAGGCGTAATATAAAATTGATAATTCTGTTATGAATGTTGTTGAATATCATCGTCAAGAGGAATTAGATGCATAAGACGAGAGTCGATCAAAATTAAAAACTGTTGTTTACAACAAACCTTTTAATTATTCTAAACCGGTCACTTTCGCCACACCAACGGATTCTTCCAACACACCAAGAGTTATCATCGTAACACCGAGTCTTCTATTGTTAATCCCAAAAAAGACTTTGCACAAACTTATGGTCCTTTACCTTCCATTAGTGAAGTAAACTCACAACCTGAAAATCGAAAAATTCTTCGATATTTTGACATTTTCATGGCCGACCTCAAAATTTTACAACATGAGATAGAATATCGATCTGAAATCAAAGTTGAACATTTTCAATCGCCGCTGGCGCGAGAACAAAGAGACATTTTTCAGAAAAATCTTTTACCTAATGTTAAAAACTTGAAAAGTTGTGCAATTGCTTGGGAAAAGGATTTTCATAAGGAACTTGGGGTCATGAAAAACGCGTTTTGAGAAAATGTAAACATCTATTTCAAACACTAAACGTAAAAAGAAAATGTTAAGAAAAGATGTTGATCGACTCTTGGAAGATGTTATCTGTGCGGATGTTCAAAATGTTGTGTTATTGAATTCGTTGTCATATGAATTTGATAATATCTCGCCGACATCGTTGCGTGGTAAATGTTGAGAACACTGATAATGTGCTTCAGATCGAGTCCTTAACCGTTGAAAACAAACGATTGTCAAACGAACTTTCAAATGCAATACGCCGCCTTAATTGGTGTCAAAAAGATATTCATGATCAACAACTTGTTTTTCAAAACAAAATCAACCAGCTATGCAAAACCTTCGATTCTAAAATTGAGCAACTGGATGATCAAAACGTGTCTTTCAAGTGTCAAATCTCAAAATATGAACAAGAACTTGTAAAAGTTAAAAAGGAATATGGTGTCATATTTGATTTACTTAAAAAGACTCGTGATGAAGCATCAAATGAACTTGATCATTATCTTGCACACACTAAATAAGTTATGCATTTTGCCGAAATGTTCGGTTCGAAAATCAAGATCCGATTCACACTATCATCAAGTTAAGAGAAATGTTAGGAAAGTATGAACAAATTCCGCCAACAATCATTAAGAGATTAGCCCCCGTAACACTTAGTACTAATGCACCTAGAATCTCATCGCCAAATCACAAGTAGCTAACGTGCTTCCTTCTATCAAACAGAATAGTTGAGCCTTTTCCAAACGTCCGACTTCACGCCTAAGAGCACTCAATCAAGAATAGGAAGTTGCGACCTAAGAAAAGATCAATCAAGAATGCTAAAGTAGAAGAACACCCTAGGACTCTGAATAAGACACACGCTGCCTCCACTATAGATATTGCGCCTAGCAAATGTAATAGAAATAGTGATGTAACGAATGCTAAACCGTTAAGTACTTTTGATATTCAGTCCGATGCACCTTGTGTTATTTGTGGTAAAAGTATGAATTCTGATTGCCATGATAAATGTGTTGCTAAAGCTATAATCTCTCGCTTAAGGAATCCTAAGAACCGGAATACCTCTAGGCCAACTAATCTTTCTAAGTCTCTGCTTGGTAGACCGCCATCTTTAGATTCTAAGAAACGCATTGCTGTCCCTCAGAGCTCCAGCTTTCACCTCCTAGGAATGTAGTACCACCTAGTGAATTCACTAAGACTAAAGCAAAGAGTAGTTATAGATGGCGGAAATGGATATATAACACACTAGGATTTAAATGGATACCTAAAGCTATTGATGTTTGTATATCTACTAAATCGCTATGGAACCCTCTAACATTTCGGGTTCCACATCTACTTCTATTCCATCTGTGTCGCCTATGTGTAATGCAGGTGATACGATCATTCTCTGATTGTTGATAGCGGATGTTCCCGACACATGACAGCAATCTTAAACTGTTATCAAACTTTATTGCAAAGTTCATTGGCACTGCCAGTTCGAATGATCACTTCGCACCTATCATGGGCTACGGAGATTATGTCAATGGGAACATCGAAATTAGCAGGGTTTACTATGTGGAAGGCCTTGGTCACAATCTCTTTCAAGAGGTCAATTTTGTGATGGAGATTTGGAGGTTGCTTTCGGGGAGAAAACTTGTTTCATTCGTGATCTACAAGGAAATGACCTTATGTCCGCTCGTAATTCTAGTCTCTACACTATCTCTATGCAAGACATGGTTGCTTCCTCTCCCATTTGCTTACTTTCTAAGGCAACATCAACAAAATCCTGGCTATGGCACCGCCGTCTCTCACATCTAAACTTTCAAACCATCACCAACCTTGCTCGACACAAACTAGTTGAAGGACTCCCACGATTCCGGTATTCAAAAGATCACCTTTGCTCAACTTGTGAACAAGGGAAAAGCACTCGTGCTCATTTTCTTTCAAAGGTGGAACACGTCTCAAAGATGTGCTTCATCTTCTTCACATGGATTTGTGTGGCCCGATGCGCGTGCAAACGATCAATGGCAAACGCTACATCTTAGTAATTGTTGATGACTACTCTCGATGGACTTGGGTCTACTTTCTTCGTAGCAAAGACCAAGCTCCACATATGATCATCACCTTTCACAAAATACGTGTTCACCGCAACACCGCCGTAATCATCGTAACGCATAAAGGAACTGAATTTGTTAACAAAACCCTTCGTGAATTCTATGAGAAAGTGGGAATTCAAAGATCAAACATCTATTGCACGCATACACCGAACAAAACGGAGTTGTTGAAAGACTAAACCAACGCTAGTGGAAGCCGCAAGAACAATGTTAATAAATGCTAAACTTCCAGATTACTTATGGGCGTAAGTCGATCATGCATGCTATACTCAAAACCGTTCTATGATCACCAAACGCCACAACAAAACACCCTTCGAGCTTGTCCATAACAGAAAACCGAATCTAAAACACTTTCATGTATTTGGATCTCTTTGCTATCCGAATAATGATCGTGATGATTTTGGAAAGCTCAAAGCCAAAGCTGACATTGGAGTCTTTATCGGATATTGTGATAATTCCAAAGGTTTCCGAATCCGAATCGCCGTACAAAAGGTGATGGAAACGATTCATGCTCATTTCGATGAACTCACGAAGATGGCTTCTGAGTATAACAGCTTAGAACCCGGTCACAACCGCTTAAACTTCCTCAAACCCCATCATCACCAAGAAAGCCCTCGCCTACTCGCCACCAAATGGAAAGGTTATTTGCTCACTGCTCGTGACGATATTGATGAACGTGCTCCGTGTATCCGCAAGCTCACCGCACAACCCGATAATATTCCTATACCGATACACTGCTACAACAACTATCGTTGAAGAAGCACCTACACCGCTTGACTCCAACACAACAGCTTGAACACACCGCTTCCAACAATGATGAACCAATTGATGATATTTCAATGAAATACCCCCACCTGCAGATTTTGATCCAAATGCGTTCTTCAATCTGTTTGCTAATGAGACCGCCGCACTGATGTCGCGAATCTTCCACAAACCATTTGAATCCTCGACCGCACAATGTATACCAACATCAACCCTCCACACATAGATGGACAAAAGACCATCCTCTGAAAATATTATTGGCAACCCGAATCAACCAGTCGTTACGAGACAACGCGTCTTCACTGACGGTGAACATTGCATTTATGCACTCACCGTCTGCCAATCAACCTAAAACATCAAAGACGCAATGACAAAAGACAACCGGATTGAATCCATGCAAGAAGAACTCAACCAATTCAAACGCCTTGAAGTATGGGAATTGGTTGAAAGACCAACAGGAGTCTACGCCATTGGTCTAAAATGGATTTGGAAAAACAAATTGATGTCAAGGGAACGCCATCCGAAACAAGTCACGCCCGTGGCTAAGGGTTATCGCCGTGAAGAGGGATTAGACTTTGAAGAATCTTTTGCTCCGCTGCTCGCCTTGAGGTCGTTCGATATTTCTAGCATTCGCAGCTCATATGAATATAACGGTCTATCGATGGATGTCAAAACCGCTTCTCAATGGACAACTTAAAGAAACGGTTTATGTCACCAACCGATGGATTCGTTGATCCCGAAGTTTCGAATCATGTCTACAAACTGAACAAAGCTCTGTATGGTCTCAAACAAGCTCCTCGGCATGGTACGATAAGCTATCATCTTTCCTCATTGCTAATAATTTCACCAAAGGTTCGGTTGACCCAACTCTTTTATACAATATCACAGGGAACATATCTTAATTGTTCAAATTTACGTGGATGACATCATTTTGGGTCTACACATAAAAAGTTTTCAATCGCTTTTGCAAAACTAATGAAGAAAAATTTTGAAATGTCCATGATGGGTGAACTTACATTCTTTCTCGGACCGCAAGTTCATCAATCACCCCGTGGTATTTTCTTGAGTCAGTCCAATATGCCCTTGAATTGTTAAACAAATTTGGAATGAAAACTCGGACACCTATGCCACACCAATGGCTCATACCAAGAAGTTAGACGCCGATTTACATGGGAAATTGGTGGACCCTACAAAATACCGTAGTATTATTGGGTCTTTCATGTATCTAACAATTTAGCGCACTGATATTGTCTTTGCCGCTTATCTATGCTCCCGCTATCGGTCGCGACCAACTGAAACCCACCTCTCCGAGGCTAAAAGAATCCTCCGATACATAAAGGGAACCATTAACTTGGGGATCTGGTATCCGAAGGATTCGGGTTTAGAACTAATCGCTTTTCGGATGCCGACCACGCAGATGCTTAGACTCACGGAAAAGCACTTCGTGAGCTTTACAATTTCTTGGTGATAAACCGGTGTCTTGGCAATCGAAGAAGCAGGATTGTACATCGCTGTCATCAACCGAAGCATAATATGTAGCCATGTCCGCATGTTGTGCTCAAGTCATATGGATGAGAACACAACTCAAAGACTATGGTTACGTATTTGACAGAATCCCGATGTATTGCGACAATCGGAGAGCAATTGCAATCTCGCAACTCGGCCAAAGACTGAAATCAAAGCACATCGATCTTCGATATCATTTCATCAAGGATCACGTGGAACAGGGTACCGTTGAATTATATTTTGTGGGTACAGAATACCAATTGGCGATCTTCTCACCAAAGCCTTGCCTCCCGCTAGGTTTAATGAGTTGGTCCACCGGATTGGTATGAGGTGTTTGACTCAAGAGGAATTTGATGATCTCCTAAAACAGTCTTAAAAACCTGTCAAACACCAAATTCTCTTTTGTAAATTATTTTTCAAAAACAAAATACAAAATTATAAAACCTGATAAAAACAACAAAAATATTCTTCTAATCTACTTTTCTTTCAACATTGCAAGTACATTTCTTCCGTCAACACTTTAATCTTTCAAAATTCAATATTTTTCCGATCAAGTGTTGCGGGGGAGAAAATAAACTTAAGCTTCAAATCACCTGTGTACTTGCATGTTACCACATCTTAGTTGATTCTTTTACAAATGGTGGTACATTTCTCGTTCAAAGACACTCCTCGAACTTTAATTTATAACCTTTCATTATTTTCTCAAGTCGAAGGGGAGTGTCGTCAAGTTTCTTTCTTAAAATCTTCATTTGGTAACCAAAATGGAAGTTAAAAGGCTTTGGATGAAAATGGAAAAGGTGGAGGGACCAAAACTGTCAAAAACTTAAAGTTATTTTAAATAAAACACCCCCACCTAACTTTCACTTCTCATTTATTACAAAAACCTAAAACCATCCTACGCCTAATAATAACTCAAGAATTCGTGCTTTTGATCATCATTTTGTAAGTTGTTTCTTGTGTAAAACATGTTTCTAAGCAAAGGTTTTAATTTCATTCAAATCCTACGGCTAAAACTTTTTCTACGCGTGATTATGTGTTCTACGCATAAGCGTATAAACACACAATCATTGTATGTATGTTTGTGGTAAAATGATTTGTGTCAAAACGTTCACAATACATCTATGATACCATTTTAACCATCAAAATCCACCCTGAAACACTAATTGATGATTTTTGAAAATTAGGGTTTATGAGTCAAATTGGGTATTTTCAAATGTGAAGTGTTTTGGTCAAAAAGATTGTTGGGTTATGGTCTTATGGTGATGAATTGATGATTTTCTTGCTTTATAACCACCCATAAACTCTAAATAATCAATAATTTGGAATTAGGGTTTAAAGTTCATAAGTTTGGGTATTTTTGATTCACCATGAATTGGGTGTTATAACTTGGTATATAGACTTCCTCAACTCTCTTAAGCTACCGTAAAAATTTAGTGCATAATCTATGGCTAGAATCCATACGCCGTAGATTTAGGGTTTAGGCTACGCTGCATGTATTCTACGCAATGCTTAAAATGAGCTAGTATGTTGTAATCTGTGATAAAATGATGTTTTGTGTTAACTTTGATGGTTTGATAAACTTATTTCGTGCTTGTTACACGTGAAAATCGAATCAAGGTCATTTGCACTCTACGCGATAAGGATTACCCTACGCCGTAGTCATGTTACGCGAAGAATAATCCTACGCATAGCCTACGCGTAAGGTTCTACAATGGACTACGCGTATCCTGTGAAGGATATGCGAACAAGTGACCTCTACGCGATAAGGTCAACTCTTACGAGTAGCCTTACGCGTAAGGTTAATATATGCCTACGCATAAGCTCTACGCATAAGGTCTCCTTTTCCTACGCATAACACTTCTTACGCCGTAGTTAGATTCTACGCGTAAGTCTACGCCTAAGCATATATCATTCCCGCTTCACGCATAACTTTGCCAAAACTACGCTTAACCCTGGATTGACCTTCATGATGAATTGTTACTTGTACAAACTTGTAAATAAACTAATCATATCATCACTAATCCTAAAATGTCACTAATAAACTGAAATCGTTTGATATGTTGTGAACAATAAGTGATAAAATAAACTTTAAAACTTAAAGTTAACTAACTCACTAAACATTTCACGACGTCATTGGACTATTGAATATACAAGTGACTTAGGACTCGTAACAATCATTGACACATTCAATAACTAGACAATAAGACCTTCGTTGACTAACATTATGTCTTTCGATATGTTGGTTCTTTTGGCTAATGTTATTTCGGATCACGACATGGCTGAACAAATGAATATGGATGCACCTGAAGTTCTCTCCATTGCCGATATCTATCCTCATGGCTATCCAATGAAGATAGGAAAGAATAATCTCCGTGTTGACTTTGACAACCTCACTTGCTCTAAATCTTCGTGTTTAATTGCTATTGACATTCGAGGACTCATCCGACGTAACATGCTTTCACACTCGCAATCGCTCTCGAGATCTACATCCAACAGCTTCGAACACTATGGAAAGGGTCAAAGGACAAACCGCCGTGACGGTGACTCAATCACAAACAAGTCACCATTACACCCGCAGACTTAAGGGTCGTTCTCCTAATTCCCGATGTCGATCCAACCAAACTATATGCCACACCGGCCAAGAGCTCACTCTCCAATTCTTAATCAATATCGGTTATGACGAGGCTACATGAGTAATCACCAAGCACTCTCACGTAGAGCTTAAGAGTATTCCTCAACCCCGGAGAACACTCTACATGATCATCACCAAGTCTGCTTTCGTCGCGGATGGCTATGAGCACCCTAAGCTCATAGAACTGCAAATATTCTGGGCATTGGTCAACAAGGAACACATCGCTATCGGCTCGATTTGGGATGACATGATGTCATTTCTCAACAAACTTGGCTCAAAGATTCCCTACATCAGATATACAAAATTGTTGATCCAGAGAGCACTTGGACTTCATCCCGACATTCCCAAGAGGCTCAATGACCCCAACAATCACGACATGTTGACGGAACCCATTCTATCTGTTAGAATCAAGGAAACGCCTACAAAGAAACAAGGTGCTGTGCTACCGATTTCCTTCTAAGCAAGATGTCGAAAGCTCAAACGCATAAAAGGTATCCGAAGCAGTTAGACAAGGCAAAGTTGGTCATCTCGACGAAAAATCTTCGAACACCGTAAGGAGAACCAAAAGAGGAAGTGCAGGAAGTACGGCAAGTCCTGTGAGTCAAAGGAAGTTCCCCAAGAGGAACCCTCCTTCAAAGAGGATTGTTCCATCTAAGGAAGCTGCTCCCATCCCAATTCCCAAACCGCAAAGAAAGCTTGTGGACTAAAGCTCAAGGTACCGACACGATGAAGAGATTACCTTCTCGACCGCAACCGTATCCCTCCTCCGCCAGCCTAAATCTACAAGTCCAATAGCCGAACATGGAAAAGGAAAGACTCTGTACTTGAGTCTCATGATGAAAGCTCTGAAGAAGAAGAAGAGCAACTGGATCAATCATACAGAAGAAGTTTAAATTAGTTAGACAAATTCAAAAGTCAAGAATTTGCAAAAGATCAAATGGGTGGCCCCGGAGGATCAAGTGGTGTTGTCCACTCTTCACCGTGTCCCGATGCGTTAATCAACCCGATAAGGATCCGTGCCACCACTCTTGTGCAACAAAAACGCTTGTGAAGGAGTCTACTGATCTTAACATTGAGGAACCAGAAAAGAATAAGACCGAGAAAGAGAAAACTGATGAAGAAGCTAAGGAACAGACGGAAGAAAAGGCTAAAACTGTACATGATGACGAAGAAGATTATGATGACTTTCTTCTCGCCAGTCCAACTCGCTCCAAGGAGGATACTTCTGCACCTCCAAAGGACCCCGAATCTCCTCATGTCCCTCCTCATCGATTCTTCATCTCACTCATCACCACCACCATCAAAAAGATCAACAAAATCATCATCCAAATCTGTGAAGAAACCACCTCGATCTTGGATTTCTCAAGCTCATAAAACGAATTCACAAAGTCCAAACAAGTCGAAAGAAAAACGTGCTCTACAAAAGCTAAATTTCTTTGCCGATCACATACAAAGATATGTATGACGAGCATGACAAGATGGAGAAAGAAAGGGAATTTGTTCCGAAGTTCATGAAGAGTCATCGTAAAGAGGAACTGAACGAAATGATCGAAGGTTACGCTAACAAGTACCTTCGTGATATCGCTCCTAAAATCCAAAAGGAACGGAAAAGACAAAGAAGAGATCATACTCACAAGTTTCTTCTGACATCGTCCCGTGTGACTAGAGAAATATTTTCCGGATAACTCACCCCTAACATCGTAGCATTGGTTAAAAATACAATGGCCAAAGAAGCCGATCTCTCTGAACTGAAGTTAATCGCTAAACTTGTGATACAAATGTCAAAGCGATCCGAACGCTTACTCGGATGAAGCTAAATTTTTCGAAAATCTACTTGATTTTCAACTCAGATCATCATGCAAGGAGTCAACCGATCAACCCAAACGACCAAGAGATGACGATGATAAGGATAAGGATTCGCACCTAAACGCCGAAGGCCGTAAATCTACCTCTATGCCACCTCCTCCACCACGAACTTCTTCTCAACAAAAGTCTCCTACACCTCGGTCTTCTATCGATAAACCTCGACGATTCCGAAGTTACCACCCCCGACTCATAAAACAGTGATTACTTTGAGTATACGGGTGGTGACGATGAAGAGGTCCTTGAGCCCCGACAACAACCCACCACACCCAAACAAGTGCGTAAAACCAAGATCATCATCAAGGCCTTCCAAAAGAAGAAGAAGACGACTCACCGAGTTGTCTCATGGCTAGATGACGATAAAACCAAAGAGTTTGAATGGTTCTCCACACTTGTCAATCAAACTCCCTACCCCGATGAAGGTCAAGAATTGGTAGACGGTTCTACATTGAGCACGCAAAACTTTTGCAAGAAAAGTTCCATGTGAAGAAAATGACGAAATCTTAATTGAAGCGAATCAAGAATGAAGCATTCCAACTTCTTAAAGACAGCTCCAAAGCCGCCGAGGTCGAATATCATCTTGAGAACATCGCTCGAGCTATGTCTAACGACATGGATTGGCTCAATCCCGAAGCAAACATTGACTTCACACAAAGGGACAACCCTCCATACTACACCGATTGGACCAAACCCCTACCGACCATTGGCCAAACAGACGAACCACGGATTCCCTTCCGATAATTCTTTAACAGAGACTGATTTTCTTACACGGTAGCGATGGTTCGCGAAAATACGCTACATCATTGACTCTTCCATTCCCAGCCGCTATTTACTCAAACTGCATAGCTATCGAGGAACGTGCAAATCACTTGTTTTCCGACAACGTGCAAGCATACGACCAAGATGCATTGTATGGGATTCATCATTGGCCGAACGCCAAGAATCTACTACGTAAGCTGCCCGTTCGAAGTCTCAACATGCAGGGTATAGTTCTAAGGACATCGTGGCCATCAAACACATTGATCTCAAGTCTAAGTGGGACTATTCATTCTTAAAGAATATCATAGTCAAACGACAAGATGAACAGGACTATGGATTCTCCGAGGATGACTTTGAGAACTTGTCCTCAACGACATCAAGACATGTACCTTGCCAAGGTGTGGTCGTATGAGACAATTCTCGACTGAAGTTCAACGTGAATTTATCAAGTCAGTTCTCATCTTCATTAGACGTATTGTGATCAAAGAACGTGTTGAAGATATCCGGATGGTCGTTGAATCTTATCGACGCTGTCAACCTCACTCCTCCAATGCTTACTCTTCCCGATCTCAATCAGCTACCTCAATATACGCCATCAAAGAAACCTTTCGAGTTGTTTACCGCAGTGAACTTCAAAGAAACTGCTTAATGGCGTGTAGTGATCTTCGTAAATTCGGGATCATACTTTGAAGCTGGTTAGGGACGGATTAGCATACAGGTTGAAGGATATACCCCTGAAAGTGGGATCTCGTAAGCCGGAATTCTCGTGAAAGGAGGGATGTGAGAAGGATCATCACCATGATTGATGAACGGTTGTTCGACGGGATCAGCCGCACGATTGGAGAGCTATGTTGGTGGTCGACCCAGAGAAACATCACCGGCTTTCAACGCCCTCGGCAAGCACTCCTCGGGAACATCACTACACTTCCCGGTACCCCTTGAATTGTTTCCTTCATAATTTTGGATGTATGATTAAATATGTCTATGGCTTGTGCACACATAACAGTGTACAACCCGTAATTGTCAAGAAAGGACCCCGTGGTACGCCTTCTGCCACAATCCTTATAAAAGGAGCGAAAGCTTCTTACTTTTGAGTAAAACCTATCAAACCTTTCATTTTTCAAGGTTTTGCTCAAAAGAACAAGTACTTTCCCTTAAGACTTTCAAAACCTCAACCGCTTATATCACTTGTTGAGGGGGAGTATTTGAAACTTTGTTCACAAATTGTTCACAAGTGGTCATTCTTCCCGCAACACTCGAAATGGTCATATTTATTCTCAAACGCTTCAAAAATAACACTTTAATATGCCATTTTTGAGGGGAGAAAATTGTGTGATAAGAAATATGTTGTACAAAATGCAAATGAATCTGTGTACCTCAGACTTAACCTACAAATTGACGATACTTAATGTTAGTAACTCGAAAAGACTTGTCCCGACGGGTAATAATTTCAAGCTAGTTCGCTAGTGATGTAAACGTGTCTCGCAAAGGACTTGTCCGAGTAGAATGTACCATTCGAGAAACTTTTGATAGACATGAACTCCGACGGGTTTGACAACCTTCCAAGGTTTGTCTACACCTTCAAGGTAGTTATTAGAGCTAGTTGTCACCTAAAAGCCGACAATGTAACTCTTTAACTATGCAACGTAACCGTGTCTCGCGGGGATTGTCTATCTTCAGTGGATCAATTCAAAAGTGCGCTCTTTCCTCACGTGCATTTAACCATTAAAACTATTAAGCACATGTGGAGGGGGAGTATTTATGCTAAACATCATCTCTCACAATGGTTCAAACATGTTTTTCATTAACAAACCCTTTGAGAGATATTTTATCATACAGTGGTTTTAATGGCAAACATAGGTTAGTCATGGAGTTATAAGGTGACTAAGGTTAGGAATAACCGTCCTATGATCCGCCAGAGTCGGAGGGATCTACCCAAGGACACTACAAATAGTTAGTATTTAGAAGTCCTTAGGTATGATTGTAAAAAGGAGAAAATGAGAATCGGAGAAAGAAGGAGTTGAAGAATTAAAAAAGAAATGCAAAGAAAAGGGTGAAAAGAAATAGCCCTCCAGAATTATTCAACTTAGGGCGCATAACGGTTCAATTCATATGCTACTGGTTGTCACTTAGTGACGCCGGTATTGAAGATTAAAAGTCGCCATGGACCCAAAGGACGCATGCACTAAACCTTCTTAGCCACTCAAGTTTCTCTCAAAACAAGCTTGTTTCATTCTCACAGGGAACCCTACGTAAACTATCGGCTTTCTCCTAGAGATTGCCGGTATTGAAGAAGGAGACCCTCTCCCTAGTCTCCGCTCCAGAAAACCAAAACGCACTATTGAGTCTAGAGCCACGAGATTCATCAAAAGATCTCTTAGGAACACTTGACATTTAATCACTTGATGATCAACTAATAAGATCATCAGGTTCATATCGAGTCCTTCACAGATCTTAGCAACTGTCGAGAACATTTATGAGAGGTTCACATCTGTGATCCTCGTGATTGAATGGAAACTCGCCGTGGTCAACATCAAACAGCCTCACAGAAGTCACTTCGGTAACTCCCCGTGGATTACGCGAGTGTGTCTCAAACGGTCTACGTGAGGTGATGCTTGTGTACCTCCGACTCATCTCAATCGTAGATGTACTTCGGTACATCGCGTTATCTCACTTGTGGGACTCCGGTTCAGGAACGGCCTTTGTAAGAATTAGAGTTGTGTCCTCACACTATGCCGTTGACACTCTCGAAGTTCAAACTTGTAAGTGCCGGAAACCGCTTATTACTAACCGCTTGAAATGTTTTCTTCTTATGGAAGCTCCGGAGCGGGATGATCGTGTTGATTCTTCTCATGCTCACGCCAACATCATCACTAATGGAAGTTCTATTCAAAAGCAACACAACCGTCCGAATGATTCTTCGTCAAACCAAAGAATCTACAAAGTTAAAGACTTAAAGAACTTCATCAGGATTGAATTCCAACGTCAAAGAGCGTGTGAGCATGTTGAAGAATGACGTGGAGACACCGGAGCAACGGCACTGAGGCGCACCGATGCGCATAACAACATACTATCACTCTCACCACAAAGAACAATGATCAAAGAACAAAGTTAAAGATGACGCCAAAGCATAACCTGCTCAAAGATAACTATCTCTACACCGGGAGATTGTTCGAATCAAGGCAATTCTTCTCACAAGAAAGAAGAATGTCAGAAGACGCCACTGCTACTATTACATCAACGCCTTCACCGCTTTCATTCATATATACTTGAGGGGGAGATTGTTGGAATCACTCCTAAACAGGATTTCAAGTATTTATATTTCATATGTAATAGGTAGCTTTATTATGGCCTTTATGTTTGTTTAAGGTCAAGCTTATGTAGAAGGCCCATAAGCTTGACCCAAGCCCAATAAGGATAGGAAGGGAACTAGGAGTGTTGCCCTAGCTTCCCTCCTATAAATACCCCTTGTAAACCTTCATTTGAAGGTTGGTTGTTCAAGTTTTCTTTTCACACATACTCTCTACGCATAACCGGTCTTTCATATTAACGTGTGTGTGTGTGATACTTGTTCAATCGCCTCATCTCCTTTCTTATAAGCTTGTGTTGTAAAACTAGTGACCTAACAAAAACTTTCTCTATCTAGAAATACATATTGATGTGATAGAATGGTGACCTAACAAGAGGTATCAAGAGCCAAAGGATTATTTTGGTTGTGATAAAGATCAAATTTCATGTTTTTAGATTTATGAATTTTAGTTAGTTAGAAAATTTTAAAATTTTTTCAAAATCGTTTTTATCTAAAAAGTGAGATACTTTATCATAGTTTAGATTAATATTGATTAGATCTAATTGAAAATTGTGCTCAAAAACGTGTTTTAGATTGAAATTTATGGATTTTTTGGACTGAAAGATGTATTTTTGCGAGTTTGACTTGAATATTAGCGAGTTAGCCTTGAATTTCTCTGAAGTTTGGATTTGAATTCTCATGAAGTTTGCAATTTTTAGAATTTCGCGAGTTTGATTTGAATTTCTGCGAGTTTGCAATTTTTTGAGTTTCTGCGAGTTTGGATTCCTGCGAGTTTCGATTCTGCGAGTTTGGATTCTGCGAGTTTGGATTCCTGCGAGTTTGGTCTCTGCGAGTTTGGTCTCAGCAAGTTTGTTCTCAGCCAGTTTGTTCTCTGCGAGTTTGTTCTCTGCGAGTTTGTTCTCTGCGAGTTTGGTTCCTGCGAGTTTGGTTTTCTGCAAGTTTGGATTTCCGCCACTAATCTACCTAAACCTAAACAACATCAACCTTAATTATCCTTAACGATCCACATCATTCATCAATCAACAATTATGTCTCAACCACCGTATCCGCATTATCCCCGTTACCCCTATTATCCTTATCAACCCTCACAACAAGCTCCTCCACAACCTCCTCAACAAGTTCAACAACGAATGTCAATGGTTCCACAAATCCCTCAACAACAAACTTGGTTTTCTCAAATGTGCAAAGCTGTTACAAGTCAAAGAATCAATTCATGAAGGCTGGTTCGATACTGGTCCTCCAATGCTTACACCAGGCAATTATGTGCAATGGGAAAGTCGATTTCTAAGGTATATGGAACTCAAGAAACCTCATGGTAAGTATATGAAGAAGGTGATACTAGAAGGACCGTTTCAAATGAATCAAATGTTTCGAGATCCTACAAATGTTCCTCCAAGACCCGATACTATCTCAATTGTTCCACCGAAGTCGTTTAACACCGAACAACTACTTCATCTTGAATTCGATGAGCTTGCTATGCAACAAATACTTCTTGGAATTCCTAATCTGATTTACAAAAGTATTGATGCAGAACAGCTACCGCAAAAGCTATGTGGGAACAAATTCATCTTTTGATGGAAGGCACTGAACTGAACAAGATCGATATGGAGTCTAAGCTATATCACAACTTTGATGTGTTTACCATTGAGCCTGGGAATCACTTGAATCATACTATCATCGTTTCTCAAATGTGGTCAATGATTTGCATCGACATAAGATTGATCTTCCAACCATTGCCATTAACACAAAGTTTCTGAACTCATTAGGACCTGATTGGCATAAGTATGTTACTTTTGTTCGACAAGTCAAGGATCTTCATGATGTCAAGTATGGATTATTGTATGATTATCGGAACATCATCAATATGAGGTTCTCAAAGATAAAGAAGCTTGTGGCACACACGGTTTCCCTCCACCACCAATTGCGTCAGATTGCTCATGGCACATGGTTATCTAACTCCTTACCCAAAGTCAAATCATGCTTTTGATCAACAACAACGTCACTTTGATTATGCTCCACCCACACCTTCTCATCAACTCAAACCCGAAGGTGATTCTAACAATGCATACTATGCTCAAACCAATGATGATCAAGATGATGCTTTTGAAGCATTAAATCATGGAATGACCTTTATTGCTAAAGCCTTCTCCAAGTTCTCTACTACCAAACAATCATCTTCGTTCATCGTCAAATCCCAAAAGTCAAGCAGTTATACAAGGTGGCAAAGTTGAAGTTCGAACGAGAACTAATGGTCAATGATTACAAGTGGGTATTCTGAAAATTCTGGGAATGGTCAAACATTTGGGATCGGGTAGTAATAACTTCAAGAGAAATGTTCAAGTTGTGGAAACAGGGAATTCACCGGCTTTAGGGACTACTATTCGCTGCTATAATTGCAAAAAGCAAGGACATCTTGCTAATGCTTGTCCTGAACCACGAACCAGAGGGGGTGATTACTATAAACAAGTCATGCTGATGGCATACAAGGATGAAGCAGGAGGAGAACTTAGTGAAACTCAGCAAGGTTTTATGGCAAATACTCTCTCAGATGATGAATATGAAGATTTGGAGGCAAATGCTGCAGTTGTTTTTATGGCTAATATGCAGGAACATCCCATCCATCAAACAGAGAATGGACCGGTCTATGACACAGACGGTCTATCTCAGGTACCTGACACTGATATATGCCTCATAAATGCAATTGTGTATGCATTCAGCACTGATGCAGAACAATCTGTTCAACATGGATCATTATTTAAGCATACTGAAACCGATCAAATTAACCCAGTAGTTACATTTGATGAACTCAGTGATGATGAAAATAATGAACATATTGAACAGAGTGAAGCAATTCATGGTCCAGATTCAGAATATCTTCATTCATTACCTTTGCAAGCCCAAACGCAAAATGTAATGAGATAAACCAAAACCTTAGATGAGATTACCTCCTTTGACTCTTAACTTGAGATTTGTCAAAAGCGGATAAATAATTTTGAAACAAAAACCACCCGAGAAACAAGTTTTGAAGTGGTCTTTCAAAAATCTTACGTTAACGAACAAAATCTTCAACATCAGAAGCATGAAATTGTTGCGTCAAATAACGAAAAGATTTCTAAAATTGAACAAGAAAAGTTCGAACTTCGGAAAAACATTGAAAATCTTCAAACGGAACTTTCCAAGTTTCCAATACTAAACAAGATTTTTCAACAAGTCGGTCAATTTTTTCTGAATTCAAAAAGAAATCTAAGAAACGCATTGATGATCAAATCGAGGAAATTCTTCGATTGGAAAGACGGTAAAAAGATTTTGGCACTGTTGTATATAAGATTGGCCACTCAAGAAAATGCATTGAAATGTCAACCTTACTCACGATTCCGATGACTCAAAACGTTTTGCTCTTGGGTATAATCATCCACGTTTTCTTCACACAGCTCTCAAGGAAATACCAAAATTGTATAGTGCTCAATGTCTTTTAGATCCAAGCATGCAACTTGTTGTATTTGATTGTGAGGAAGAATGGGCACAAGATGATGAAGTCGCTAAAAAAATTGCGACAAAATGAAATTTTACCATATGATTACACAAGAGAAAATGCTTCTTACAAACTGAATGTCATTTCAACACCATCGTATAATATTTCCGAAATAATCGAGGCATCTTGCGTGGAAGGTCCCGTTCACAGTGTTGCACAAATAAATGGCCTTTTACCGTCCTTTTGCAAAAGCGACTCGTTGCCAAAACTCCTAAATCTTGTTTAGTATTACGGTACTTTCAAACGTTTATGGAAGATATTTCATTTTTAGAAACGGCAATTGAGAAAAATTAAGAGTTAAAAGCATCTAATTTTCAATCCGCTTATGCAAGAGAGCAAAGACAAATGTTTCAAACCCAAATTTCACCTCACATACGCTCATTTGCGTCTTATGCAACACACCGGAAAAGGAACTTCAACAAGAGGTGACTTCAATGATTGAAGCTTTTAACACACTTGAAAATTCAGTTTCACAAGAACAATGCAAAAACCAAGATCTTCAAAATGCCTTTGATCAATAGTTAGAAGATGCTCTTTCGCTAATATTGCTTACGTGGTTATATATTGTGAATTTGCTATACGTGAATGATATTGTGTTAACTGCTGAGAATCTCAATATGGTTTAAACATTGAAAATGGACAATCAGACGTTAAGGCATAAAATTGAGAAATTAAAAGAGGAAAATGAGAAAATGTTTTCACAAAATGATGATGTCCAATCTAAACTTTCAATGGAGATTTCTGAACTTAAACGAAGACTTCAATGGTGTCAGTCTCAAACAATTGAATCTGAAATTGCTTTTCAAAATCAAAATGAAAAGTTTTCTTTGGAACAGTCGCGACTATCAAAAGTCGAATTTCTTGATGATGAAAATGCGTCGTTGAAATGTCAAATTTTCAAATATGAACAAGAGATTGCACAAGTCAAAAAGGAATATCAAACGATTTTAGATTCTCTTAAAACTGCTTCTTCAGCGTCAAAAGAACTTGATCACCATGTTGAATACAATCGACAAATGTTAGGTGAACAAGGAAGATTAAATTCCATAATTCAGGATCAAAAACACATCATCATTGAGCTTAAAGAAAAGCTAGCTAAACAAGAATCTAGCAAGTCTAGTAACACAAACGTGATTGCTCCTGGCATGTATATAATTGATAAAACTCAGGGAACTAATTTGCTTTCTTCCACTTCTACAGGAATAGTTGCGTCTACTAATGTTCATATTAATGGTCATTGTACATTGGATTATTAGCGATTTGAATTTTTTTAATCACTCTCTCCTCATGTCTTATCCATCTTCTTGTTCCAAATACATCTATATCACTTGCATTGCCTTTATTTTCATCCCAAACATGCATTTACCTTTCCAATCTATATATATTATGATATAATTTTTATCTCTTATTTTTCTTTTTTATCTTAATCCAATTTCAACCAAAAAGACCCTTTAATGTCCTATATGTAGAACCCTCCACTAAAATTTTCTCTTGCAAATATTATAAATTTCCCCATTTTCTTTTACTCTTTCTATCATCACCTTAAAATTTTTTAATTCTTCTAAAATCTAAACAAAATAGTATTTATCATGTAAACTTTCCATAAAAACATTAAATCTAAACCGTTGCTCAATGACGGCTTAATTTGCATTGATTACTTGGTATGCAAGGAACGATAACAAATTACTAATAAGTTCCATCAACCTTATAAATACTAGCCATACGCCTTCAGGTTTCTACATTCTCATAACAATCACACAAACACAAAAACACACACACACCCCTTATTCAAGATTTCTCATTCTTGAAAACGTACACAAAATCAAGCGATATGATGATTATAAAGTTGAAGAAGACCAACAGAAAACAAAGCGAAAATAAATGTAGAAAGATGGTGATCTTCAAACATCTCGAAGAAAACTCGGGTTTTCAAGAAACTGATGGATATGGGTACGAATGCAAAACGTGCAAGAAAAGGTTTAAATCGTTTCAAGCGCTTGGTGGTCATCAAGGGATCCATAATAAAAGGATTAAACCCAACGAAGATGACATGATGTGCATGTTAAGTCTTAACATTATTCCTACTGGGTTGCATCGCTGCAACATTTGTACAAAAGTGTTTGAAACTGGACAGATGTTAGGTGGGCACATGAGGAAACATAGGGACGAAAAAGTGTTGAATGCGATCAAGAAACAAGAACTGTGGAGACAAAAGAGTGATTCGGTGTTGACGATGGCGGAACTAGAGCGACGTCAAGCAGAGGTAGATGAACGGATGCGGGTTAGAAGAGAGTTGATTTTGGCAGCAAAAGAACTGCGATTATGGTTTTGATTGATTCTTTGGTATAAAGACGTAGTCGATTAGCATGATTCTTTTTAGGGAGTAGCCTGGTTCGGAACTGAACGAACTTGTGATTCAATTCTTTAATTTGTGGATTTATGCTGTATTCTATTATAAAGTATAACATATTTAGATTATTAATGTAGATGACAGTTGTTGAAGTTGTTCTTGATTCTGTTAAGTAGTTCTTGATTTAATTTCTTGGTATTTTATTGTTGGGTTTATGAACTAAAAAGATTATTAGTAGTTCTTGATTTTATATCTTTGTGTTATTGTTGAAAGTAGTAGTCTTTTATTTACCAATAAAGATTGTTAGTTTTGTGAACCAAGATTGTGTAATAGATCTAAGCCCAAAATCAAGGTTTGATCAGAGTTAATGTGTTACATTAAAGTTTATGTTCAGTGAATTGAGGACCTTTTCTGTAATATTTCATAGTTGATGAAGTGCAATAGATAAATTAGCCAAGTCAGTTTAGTTAAAAGTGTTCAACTCTGATTCTTCTTAACTGTACTGCAAAATTCACATATTCACTTTTTAAGTTGATAACAACCAGTAGATGGTAAATTCACATATTCACTTTTTAAGTTGGTTTGCAAGTACCTAAGCAAATTGTGTTCTTTATCTTCATTATAGATGGTAAATTGGACAGGGAAGTCAAAACGGGTCGTTGTGGCACAAGTCAAACCAGGGCTGGTTGGATTTGACTTGAAAACACCTTTTGTGTAAACCAATGTTTTAAAACCCAGTTTTGTAATCGATTCGGTTTAGTAGCTGAAATGTATTTGGATAGAGCCATGGTACTTGCAAACCAAAATCTAGGCACTTGCAAACAGTATGTTAGTAAATTTGATGAGACTGAGGGAGTGTTTGGATAGAGGGTTAAGAGATAGAATTGGGAATGACAGAACGTGGTTGGTTTAAGGGTATAAGTTTTACAGTTGCTTGTTCCACCCTGCTATCAAACTCACACCTTAGGGATTTGGGACTGCAAATGAAACACCACCTGAATAGGTCTAGGTAGGTTAATAAAAATAATTAATTGCTGTATCGAGGGTTTAAGTAAATAAGTCTTAAAGTTCTTCCTTTGTTTCTCTTGATACGCATGTAAGTACAAAAGTCAAACTTGAGTTTCGCAGTTTAAGAGCCATGTTTTCATTGGCATGCATATGGTTTATGGTATATGAAATGTAACAGTTTACACTTGTGAGGAATGTTATTCCTATCACTTCGTTTCTTGCAGTGTGATGTCCTTATCACAAGACCCGGTTGACCCCCGAACCTTCTGACCCGTGTTTCCAAATGACACGTTCTGACCCAAAACAGTTTCGACCCGAGCTTATATAAAGTCTAATATTTTTAGATGTTAAAGACTAATATTCTTTAGATGTTAAACAGTTAGAGAGGAGGGAGTGGGCACGGGTAAGGATTCGGTACTTACCCGGCGTAACATGCTTGCCGCCACCTCGTTGGGTATGAAAATTGGGTACAAAATTCGGTATACCAAGCCGAGTGTGAAATGTGAGGTTGGATTGGGTTTTTGGACCGTTGGAGCCAAACGGTCGACTTCATGCTTCAAAAAAAAAAAATCCCTTTAAAACCAAATATTACTCTCTTTATTTTCAAATAAAACACTCACTAAAATCTCTCAAAACAAAAATAATTGCCAAAATGTCTTCCGATTCTTCCGAATTCGAATGCATTATTCCATCTTCGTCCGACGAGATATCCACGGGTAGCTCGTTGCAATACTTGCTTCAATCGCTCAAGATCTTGCAGACACGGCAAGCTCTAGCCGAACTAGCGTAAATCGTCAACGGGCAATAGGTCTTCAAACGTTAGAGAATGATTGGTTCGTTGAAACACCAAAGTACAACGAAGAGTACTTTAAAAAAAATTCGAATGGAGAAGAGCATGTTTTGCAAATACGACATTGGGCGAGATACCCATATTTTCAAGAAGGCTACGACGCCAGCGTTTGAAAAAAGTTTCACGGCGAAACAAAAAATCACTTCGGCCGTTAGGCAACTCGCAACCGGTAATCCCCCGGATGAGTATGATGAATATTTATGCATGGCTGCAAGAACGTCACGTGAAACTCTTGATTATTTTTGTCGCCATCATTCGGTATGCGGTCGAGAGTACCACGTGAGGCCTACAGACACGACCTTGCTCGCATTTTCCATGCCCATGAAGCGAAACATCACCTCCCTGGGATGCTTGGTAGCATCGCATCGGCCACATGTCGGATGGAAAAATTGTCCTAGACATCTGAGAGGGCAATATACTAGAGGTGACTATGGTGTTCCCACTATTATGCTTGAAGTCAGCGCGTCACAAGATAATGTGGATTTGACATGCTTTTTGGTCCACGGGTCAAACAACGATATCAACGTATTGAATCGGTCGACTTGTATCTTACAGGTCGAAATGGAGCGGCGATGAGCGGTTCATTCAACGTGAATGGACGCTTTTACAAACGCGGCTACTATTTGGCAGATGGAATCTATCCTAAGTGGTCTACATTTGTTAAAGCATACCCGTATCCATCCGAACCAAAGGAAAAGAGATTTTACGGTTACAAGAGGGGGCGAGAAAGGATGTCGCGAGCTTTGGTGCTCTCAAAGGAAAATGGAAAATTCTCGACGACTCTCCGAGCTATGACCAAAGCGAAGATTGCCAAAAGCAGGTTCATGCGCCTGTTATTTTGCACAATATGGTTATAAAAGCGAGAGGGCAATCTCACGGTTCATATAATGGATGAGCCGTCCAGTGTAATGTCTGACGGCGGTGTGGTAGCGGAGTTACTAGGCGAAGTTCTCCATGACCGTCTTCGATATGATCTCACGGAAGACGTAGACGTCAAAACTTGCCGTATCTCGATGATTAGTGTGTTTTTTTTATTTTAATCTACTTATTTTTAAGTGTTATGTTATGTTTTTTTTTAAGTATTATGTTATGTTTTTTTTTAAGTATTATGTAATGTTTTATTTTATTTAATGAAATTGTATGTTTTTATTTTAAATATTGTATGTGATTTTATGTATGAAAAAAAAAATCGGGTACAAATTGGTGACCACTCCCTCCACTTAGGGTATGGTTAGGGTAAAATTGGGTACTTTTAATGTGTAATGTTTTTATTGGATGGATGTGAGGTGACACCTAGGGTATTAGGTGACCACTCCCTCCTCCCTTAAAGACTAGTATTCTTTAAACTTATGAACATTTATAAAGTATTAATAACATCTAAAGACCAATATTAAAGTATTAAACTGTTTACTCATACCCTTTCCGATCCGGTTGACCCGTGACATCTGACCCGTCCTTAACTAGCAAGCACAAGTTGAGCTTATGTGTTATTTAACTTCATAATCTCAAGTTGATGAGCTCATAAGCCCTAAAAAGTGACTTCTCCATTTCCTAAAAAGATAGATCCTTGCAGGCTTACACTAATGAGTAACACTCAAATGTTAGAATATGAATCCAATGGTAGTCTTGAGATTATACTATCAGTTAGTTGTCATAATTTCGCTTGATAGGTTTTGCTACTTGAATCCATAATTCATATATTTCCATTTTGACTAAATCAAACTTCAAAACCATACATGGACCAGACCCCTGTTACATTCCATAACTCACGCATATTCACATGATCGCATTATCCAATCAAGAACACAACTCGTAAAAGTAGTGACACGACTAACTTACTACTGAATGCCACCATTTGAACATATATGTATGTCACTAAGAAAACAATCCTCATTCAATGCATAAACGAATTCTTGACGCATCTTCAATTCCATATCACAAATGATTTTGGTTGCTAACCAGTTATAGCTGCGACCATTGAGATTTTAAATGAATTTGCTTCATTGTATAACTACATTCAGTCATTTACAAAAAGGTAATCAAGTGAGTTATTGCATCTCATTTGTAAGCTATTCTATCAATTGGCAATTAAGCTAAAAGTAGTGTAGATGCTATACACAACCACACATATAAATGTTTCGTTATGCACTTATGCAGTCAAAGTGCTTTCTCGACACAAATTTAGTAGTTTTACTCACTATTTCGACCCTTAACATTGCTAAAACGGATGATTTTCCAACACAAACATGAGTGGGTGATATAGCAGCGTTAGGAATATTAATTTGTATTCCATAAAGATTAAAAATACATTTAATGAAGGGAAAATGCCTTCCTCAATTATATGTAGTATATATGGATATAAATTAATCGAGATAAACAATAGTTATTTTAATAGGTTCCAAATAATAAAAGACGGCTGAAAATGAAAATATCAATTAGAAATTTAAACGACTATGAAAACTCAAATATATATAAATACACTCAAATATTATCAAAGTAAACACCATGTTTCAGACCTTTTCTCTCCCTACTATACCCAGACTTTAACATACAATATACTTGCTGCGTGAGGCAAATAATCTAAAAACAAGTTTGAAAACATATGTAATATGATCTTGCGTGTCGGTACATGGATTTATGCAATTGACTGTTGAATCACCATTTTATCGTTCTTTTTAATATTGTTGTTGTGGAGGGTATTGTTGAGGAGGGAAAGGCCCTGCATTTTTCTCTGGATCAACATTAGAACCCATTTGGAAAGCGGTTCCCTGATTTGTGATGGGTTGTTGTGGTGGAGTTAAAGTAATAAAAGCAGCGATCCCAAAAACCGCACTTAGAAGAGCTAAAATAGCTCCTGCTGCAAAGATTCCAGGCTTGACAACATAACATGTAATATAACCATATGAGTCAACCTGTCCACCTTGTCTATTATTAAGTCCTGCAGCCGATAGCAATAGAACCACTGCTACGACCGAAGCCACCCTGAATGGATTTACAAAAGTATATTTAAGTTAGTTGTGAAAATAAATCAATGAAAACATATTAAATAAAAGCAAAATATGATAAACGTTTCGTACCATGAAAAAACAAAAAGGAGTTTTGAGACTGGATTTGAATTAGGGTCAGTTCGGCAACAACCAGATCCCCCAAAAGAAACACTTATGTAAATTCGTGTAATGATTGTGAACCCGGCTGATACGATTCCAAGAGCAAGAGCTGGACTACTTGGATAAATACATGTATCTAACACGATATAAACTTCAGAAGCCTGCATGCATATTTATATACGTCCATATTCATATGAATTCAAAACAAGAAATTTATTCAATTTCTGGTAAACAAACTTGTTGGTTTTGATTCTTACCTTAACCTTAGTTGCCTCTGCTGCAAAACCGGTGGCTGCAGCTATTATTCCAAGCACTGCTGCAACGGCGCAGTACCCTAACACTTTGTTATCCATTTATGAGTTGTATATAAAACTTTGGAGTAAGTATATGGAGAAAGTGTGGATGAGTAAAACTGTGATTGAATACTTAAGCTTATATAGATGAGTGATGCCATCAACTTTAATCAAACTATGCAAATGGATACTATAAAAACAAAAATAGTTTTTATTCAACGTTTACTTTATGAATGTCGACTTATACTTAGTCAACCACTTCTCACGATGATAGTAACATGGGGATCTGTATGAATGAAAATGTCATTCTATCTTGTCATTCTTGCGAGGTATCTGACTTTGATACCTTTTTAAGATTTGATCACTTATTTGGCATTTTTGTAAGAAAACAAAATATTCTAACAATATATATACGAACATTGTTGTAATTTCTCTAATATTTATAATTCAACGTTGACCTATATTTCATCCATAAACTCATTCTTTTCATCGTTACTAATGTCATTTTCTTATTAAAAGGTTTTATTTTGACGATACAAGGTCGGGATGAGTTTGACATTTTAATTATGAACTCGATAAAAACTAACGAAAGCTATATTTAAATGAAAGGCAATGAAAGGCTTCTCGTCCTACATATGTGAATATTGTGTTAGATTATGAGGTACGTATTCTTTGGTCATGCAAAACCTTATTCTACTTTGAACAAACTCTTATATATTTTTCACAAAAAAAAAAAAAAAAAAAAACGTTTCTTTTAACCTTAATTTTACGTATCATCGTAATGCTTTTTAACGTAAAATTTGAGAAATCAGTTTTGTATTTCTGGCAAAATAATAATAATAATAATAATAATAATAATAATAATAATAATGACAATAATAATAATCTTAACTACATAAAATAGAAAAATAGTCAAAAGTGAAAGTAGAATTGAAAGTTGAAAATTGAAAGTCAATGTTAAATGTTAAAATGAATTGTTGAATGTTTAATGTTTAAAAAAAGTCAAACAATCGATCTGGAATGTAGTAATTGTAAGTCAAGCTATGCAGAAATTAAGGAAACGTTGAAAAGTTATTTTTGGCAAGTTGATTAGTATAATTGTCAACACAATTGGACAACTTATGAAACTTACAATACATGCGGATGACTTTATATGTACTTTTTATAAGTTTAATGCAATATTAATTTAATACAGTTTCTTATAAGCGGGTAAGTACATATTTTTCGTTGATCGTAAAAAAAATAATTAGCCACGATAATTTTATTGAAAACTAGACACCGATGCCGCTAGGTCCGGTACTCATCAAATAATAATAATAATAATAATAATAATAATAATAATAATAATAATAATAATAATAATAATATGATATAAGATCATTTGAGGATAAAAGATTATTTACATACCAAAGGATCAATCTACACCCTCCATTTTTATTTGATCTAATGGATATTAATCCCAACAATATAAAAAACCAACTTTCATCATTTTTTTTCAAATATTAATAACTTTTAAACCGTTAATCGTTAAGCGAAAAAAAAAATATCATTGCGACGAGCATTAATTATCTTTCTATAGATAGGCACTTTGATATACTTTCGACAAAAAAATATTTTTCGTATTTTTCGTTTTTTTAAGTTTTTTTTGTTTTTTTTACGTTACTTAAATTTGCATTGAAAAATCATATATGATATAACACTAATTTGATATTAGTGTAAAATCATATATGATATGTAATATCATATGTGATATTAGTGTAAAATCACTTATGATATCACATGTGATATTACATATCATATGATTTAACACTAATATCACATGTGATATTCAATTTAGTGTTTTATCTTATATGATTTTTTCAAATGCAAATTTCGATAGCGTAAAATAAACAAAAAAAACGATGAAAAAAATAATTTTTTCTTTTTAGTATTCAGTCTTAAGAAAGATAATAAATCTTTCGTCGCTTGTTTGTAATATTTTCGCAATGATAAGCGGTTTTAAGAGATATTTAAATTATAAAAAATTGATGAAATAATAAAATGTTTTTAAATCTCAGTTATTGATTTTCTTTTTAGATGGATGGTGGAGATGAGTCCTTTGATATGTGAGAAAAGTTTGGTATGTAAAATAACTCTCCTCTAATAATATATGTAACTATCTTTTGAATTGAATCGTCGAAATATATGCGAATTCTCTATGTACCCAAGACAAATGAATTTCTTGGTACTTCATCATAAAAAATAATTTGCTTCCCTTGGCATGTGAGAAAAGTTTGGTATGTAAAATAACTCTCATCTAATAATATATGTAACTATCTTTTGAATTGAATCGTCGAAATATATGCGAATTCTCTATGTACCCAAGACAAATGAATTTCTTGGTACTTCATCATAAAAAATAATTTGCGACCAAGTCGTCGGAATATTTCTACATTTGGCAAGAGGTTACTATTAATCATTATATCTACTATAAAAATATAAGGCATCCACTATAAGAGTTATTTTTTGATTCAACCATAATGAGCTTGTGGTTTATATTTATATATGGCATGAAAAGGTCCAAAATCTTAGATCTTTTTATAATTTAATGCATGTGTTATGGTTGAATTTATTATTATTATTATTATTATTATTTTTGTAAAGCGATAGCATAAAACTAGCAAAAGCTAGAAGGCAGATTACATAGTTATTATACTAGCTATAGGGTTTTGTAACCAACCTATCCAACTAACTTTACAATTAGGATTTCTAGAACAAAACCACAAAAAAGATTGAGAAACAATAAAATCCCAAAGAGTAGCCTTCTTAGAGAGATAGTGGGGATTAGAGAAGATTAGCTTATTCCGAAAACACCAAATAACCCACATAAGAGTCCTCCCCACGCCTTCAAGAACCGACCGAATTTTAGAAGCAAGATGAACGTCGTCAAGCCAATCATACCATTCCGAAATGTTAGAGCAAAGAGGAAAATCCAACTCTCCAACTCCCACCACTTAGCCAAAAGAGACCAAAGATCTCTTGCCATCTCGCAATGGAAGAAAATGTGATTAAATGTTTCGAAATCAATTTGGCACGTAGGACATGATAAAGAGTTGACCACAATGCCTTTCTGATATAAGTTCACTCTAGACGGGAGATTATTAAGCTTTAATCTCCAAAGAAACACATTGACTTTGATAGGGATATGTCGAATCCATCTAGTGGCCTCAAGACTATAATCGAGCATCTTATCATCCACTAAAGCACGAGAAGAAGCAACCGAATACCCAGAAGCAGCATCGATAGACCAAGCCCAAGAATCACTTTGATCCGCAAGAGAAACATTCCTAATAGCTTCTTTAAGGGCCTCGAATTGGATCAATTCAACACCTCCCATAGGAAGACATCTAAGCACCGAACTCCAGTCAGACAATGGAACTTTATTAGAGATAAGACAATTCCTTTCGTTATCCAGATTATAAATTCGAGGGAATTGCAGCTTAAGAGGGGTATTACCGCACCAAGTGTCTTCCCAAAACCGAGTAGAAACACCATTACCTAGCTTACGAATGCATAGAGATAAGATATCAATACCTTTGTCCTTAAGATGTTTAATTGAAGACAAAATTGAGCCCCACGTAGAATGTTTAGACCAACGGTATGTAACATTAAAGATGCCTCCATTATAACCATAAATACTCCTGATGACACGAGCCCATAAGTCCGAAGGACGGGTGAGAAAGCGCCATATCCATTTGAACAAAAGGCCAATGTTAAGAGCATAAATACTACCAATACCAAGCCCACCCTTCTTTTTACTCAACAAGCATTTATCCCACTTGACCCAAGACATCTTAGTATCACTTTGAGCCGCTCCTCTAAAAAACTTGCTACGCATCGACTCAAGTTTGGAACGAATAGAGACGGCATCAAGTAAATAGACATGAAATAAGTAGGAAGATTACCAAGCACCGCCTTGATGAGCGAAAGACGACCTCCGATGGAGAGGAACCTAGCTTTCCAAGAAAAAAGTTTGGAAGAGAAGATATTAATAACCGCGTTTCAGTTTATGTGATTATAAAAGGTTTATACATAGTGGTAATAGGTTTATAGTTTATAAATTAATGATTTGACATGCTATAAAACTATTTAAAATGTCCACCATTGTAGATGCTTTGAAGTAGAGTTAAAAATATTATTCTTTCATCTCCAATTAGCATTGGATTTTTCTTTATGCTAGCTTAAGTTATGGAAGTTTTGAACTGTACAGAATATAACAAGCAAATTCCACAAATTATCAACGTTTATGTTTGATTTGATAAATATTAATTAGGTGCGTTCAAATAAATCAATAAATGGAGCCGAACTGCTTAAACGAAAATCATATAAAATGGATAATCAAAAAACCCGAGACTGAAAATATATAAACATTCACTAACATAAAGTTGGTGTATGACATTCCATTAATATGACCATAAACATGGAATAAATATACATAATAGTTTGAATTTATTTATTGTGACAAACCACTTTTACTATGACTTTAATGTTTTCAACTAAATTTAATTTTATTACAATGACATTTTACTTTTTAGATTAAGTTACTCCTAACCCGTCCAATTAGACAAAATGTTTAAAATGGTTAACTATAACATAAACCGCGGATAATTATCCATCTCGGATACCCGCATGTCTGGTTACCCGCTTAATAAGATTCAGTTTCGGATAGTAAAATAAACTACCGGCCTCGCTATGGCTAGTTAAAATTTTCAACCGAGCAAACCGCCCAGTAAACATCCTAAAATTAAACATGTCTTAATCTTATTGAAACAAAATAAACTGATATTGCTACACAAGTTCTATGTCCTACTCATATAATTGAGCTAGTTTCATACAACTGATTAGTGAAAAAGAAATAATATGCAAGGGTTCGCGATATAAACGATTACATAGAAAAATTAAAACATTTTTCTTAACTTCTAGTATAGAGATTAGAGACAACAAATGCAAAATAGATTTACATGCGTGTGACTAAAAATGAAAATTATAATAGCTTTGTCATATATGTTAGCGGATTTATCATAATTAGCATTGTTGATACAAAAGTTGGGCGTTCCTTGTTTGAGCTCCGGTTCTCGTATCAATTGAATATTGCTGCTTGAGACCTGCGCACTAAGTAAACAGAAAACACCGTTAGGCTTATCGTGGGATTGTCTCCCACGATTATCCTCCGGCGTGAGAGTAAGTAATCGGTTTTAGGGTTATAGAGAGTTAGGGTTTAGATCGTACCTTTAATGAGGGAGAGGGTTCCCTTTATATACACACGAAATCCTTGTTGGTTTCGTGTTCCCCAACCTTCGGCGTATCCCGCCTAAGTCGGTTGATAAACGATCATCTCCAAAGTTAGGAGATATCCAATAGCTTATTCCATAAATAAGTTTTGGGTTTGGGCCTTCGTGAGCCCAAACACTTATCGGCGTAGCCCAGTTCGTGTTGGGCTCGCTAGTATCGGTGCTTGGTCGGGTTCGTGACCCGAATATAGACTATACGTCATCATATCCCCCCAGTCTAGTATCTGCGAGTGACTAACTGCGGATGCTAGACTAATAACTGCAGCCAATAAAAAACTGCGAAGCGTAGCAAAGAAGCCAAAAAAAAAGTTCCCGCCTTGAAAGATACACGTTGTATCTAGACATAATATTTAAAATAGATGCCTCGTAAATCGGGGGAAAGCAACTGTAACGGCGTCACATCAAGTGATCTGATCCACACATTGGAGATAGTGGGATCCACGTGTCGTTCATCGCGTGGACGAGAAAACTTATATAACCATCGATCTTCCTTTCACTGTGATTATCACGGTAAAACTTAATCGCCATTGTTAACAAACCTTCAACTTGAAACCCAGAAAACTACTATTCCAAAGGTAACCGCGCATGCGCTATAAAACAATACCATGGTCAAAGTTTTATCGATTTCACATCGACATAACTGAGGGCGAACTTCTAGAGTTAAACTTCGATTATATATTCCCTCGCGGTGCATCCGGAAGTTACGGGTGCAAATCGTCAATTGTGGACTTCCCGAAAATAGGGGTATACACGCGTTTTTTCGTCGCGAATCAGCGTGTGCCAATATCTTTATTCTGGCGGCGTGTTAAACTACTACCGTCTGCATATATCACGGTACCTTTGCATAGGTGCGGCTAAAATCACCAACCGGAGGTTAATTGCCGATTCGCGGCAATTAACCCGACTATCCACCTGTTCCGCGCGTTTTACCACACAACGTGGTCACACGGGTGGGTATCATTCGCTAAGCGCTGCTGGCCTTCAGTGTTACACGGAAAAATTAGGCGGCGCTTCGGGGAATTGAGAGAAACATTTTTTACGGGTAGGCGGCGCGTGCTTCCCATCGCGCCGATTTCTACACCCGGGTAACTGCCAAAGGATGAGCGCCCCCTCCCTGGATCGTACAATGCAGAGGATGCAGATACAATAAACACCAATCGCATCCCCATCAATTCCTACCCTGAGGAATTTTTGGTGCATATGGGTATTAGCCGCAACTATTTTGGTAGTCCGGAGGAGGTTCCGATCTTCTTAGGCGCGGATGGTCAGGGTGGGTGCTCGTCCTTTCGTATTCCGTTGTGTTATATTACTGTAAGCGTTGTTCTTTCTACTCTATGTACTTGTCGTAATCTATTTTTGTTGTTTGTTTGTTGTTGCGCAGAAATGGACCTATTCAGAGTCGTGCAACTAGCTAAGCCGCGCCAGGTTAATGTAGGAACACGTCCGCTGAGAGAGGGAGAAGAGCCCATTCTTGATGCTAGAGCAGGGCGTACCCTGGAAATGGAGCCGGGCGTACCCTGGAAATGGAGCCGGGAGAAGCAGGGGTTAGCTCATCTGTCGCACTGGAGGCGACCCCACTGCAGAGCGTGTCGGGCCCTAGAGTGCCTTCCCCATTAGCGCAGCCATCACAAGTAGCAGTGGCAGAGCACATGGAGGAAGAGGAGGAAGATGAGGAGAACCCATTGTTGAAGCGCAAGAGATCACCTGGAGAAGATGGCGCAAGCGCATCGAGGAAGAAGCGCCCCGTTATCCTAACGGTGGAATCATCATCAAGCGACGTTGCGTCGCCTCCTCCCTCTGCTGATACATCTGGCCCGCAGTAAGTAATGTCGTCAAAGTTTTTTGCGCATCTCCTGTTTATGCGAGAAATTAATAATTCCCTTTCTTGTGTGCAGGTTTGAACAGTATCTTGAGTAAGCCCCAGAGATAGTCTTGTGCACTCTGAGTTCTCCGAGCCAAACAGCAAAAACGCTGAGCCATTGGCGGCTGGGGATGCGCCCATGGAACAACTTGTTGAGGAGTTGATGTTGGCGACTGCGCATCAAGCTTCACTAGTGGAGAAGCTAAAGGCTAAGGTTTCTGGGGAAGGCATCCAAGGCGCGCAAAAGGATCAAAAATTTGCGTCGCTAGAGACGCAGTTAGTTGGTGCCAAGGTTGAGGCAGAGGGCTTGAGTTCGTACGCCCAAAAGCTCGCTGAAGAGAAGATGGCGCTGATGGGTCAAATAAGACAAGAGCGTGCTGAGTCATCAGGGTACAAGGCTTCGTGTCTATGGGCACTGAAGTATCTGGAGAAGGGCAAGGAAGAGTTGACCTCTCAGCTGGAAAATTTTGGTGCCACTGTGAGCAGTGCCATTGAAGCGCAGGAAATGAAGCTACGCAAGCTCAGCCTGGAGTATGATGAGGAGTTATATCCCCAACTCCTGTCTACAATCGCTGAGCGCAGGTGGCTCATTAGCCATGGTCTGCGACTTGCTGCGCTCAGTACCTTGGAGTCTAAGGAAGTAGTGGACGCCTTTGGGGGAGTAGTTCAGTGCGCATTGGCACATGGTAAGGCAGAGGCTGTTGAGGAGCTTCATGAGGCTAAGTTATTGAAGGTGCCTGCTGATAAGGTACCCGGGTATAATGCACAAGCGTACGATGAGCTGGTGGCTGCTATGGAGAAAATGAAGTCATTGGAGCTTCCCCTGATTTCTGAATTAGAGCGCGACCAGGATTATCCGATAGGGGTCATTATGGAGGGGCTGACCTTAGCTCGGCATCTTGCTGAAAATGCGGAAGCGCAGCTGGACCATTTTTTGAAACCCCATGAATCTCAACTCCAAGTGCCTGTGTTTGCTCGCCCCAAGGATATCTTGAATCCCTTCGCTCTGGAGAAGGAAGTACCTTTAAAGCAAGTGCTGGAAGCGCATGCTACAAGACTTGCCAGAAAGGAAGGGATTAAAGGTAAGGCCATTTTGTGCGGTATCGGCGCAGCTCATCTCCCCAGATCTGACGGGATACCGGTTAGTGTTGCCACGGTATCACGCCAGGATTCCGACCTACTGAAGAAGCTGAATGAGGTTGGAGACGCTGCAAGCTGTGTAGGAAATTCGTCTCTTAGACGTTGTAATAGTATGTAGATAGTAACTTGTAAAGTAAACATTATTTTGTAAGCACGCAGGGTACTTAATGGAACATTATTTTTGGTGAATGGTGTTGCGACTTATAATATTTGCACTTAGTTACTTGTCTTTTCATAAAAAACATGTGTATTGTCTAAGAAACAAACTATTGTATAAGCGCGGATAATATATGAAGTTCATAACAGTGTGTGAAATTCATGGTATACTTAAAATATAATTTCTAAGTATGTTTTATCATAATCGTGTATGGTGTGATATGCAGCATACTGTAAATATCATATCAAGGAGTCAAGTGTCTTGATTCCTAATTTGTTAAACATGCACCGTATGCGTTGTTAGCACCGTGCGTGGGATGCGCAGAACTTATTCCAATGTCTTGAGAACAAGGTGTTTAACAAGGATACATGATCCAATGTTTATGGGTTTGCAACCCTCTTACTCAACGAGTTATTTAGTAGGTTTACTCATCCTTTTACCATCGTGGGTTTATTAAGTGCATGCACGCCATGTAGACAAAAGATAGAAAATGCTAAGACATAAGGTATATGGAAATAACAAATTGAAATGTCTCGCGGAGTTAGCTAGAAACCGCAGCATTTTATTAATACTTGCAAGTTTTTATGAAAGAAAATAAATAAGACATTCCCCTAAGTAAAACAAAATGTAAATACACGGATATTTATTGGGCACTTCACTAAAGTGCAAGAGTGTCCGTCTTATTTGGGCGTAGCCATTCCTAGAGATAACATCGCTTAAGATTGCAAATGTTCCATGTACGCGGTAGTTCCCGACCCTCCATGTCTCGTAGCTTATGCGGCGCCTGTTCCTAATGCTTGATGACCTCATAGGGTCCTTCCCACTTCGGTCCAAGTTTGCCTGTGTCTTCTGCGTGGCTCACATCATTGGCGCGGTATACAAAGTCACCTGGTCTGAATGAAACACTTCGCACTTTAGCATCATAGTATCCCTTCATTTTTGACTTCGACCTTGCTTTACATATAGTTGCGCGCTCACGTCTTTCTTCCAACAAGTCTAAGTCAATACGCCGCTCGTCATCATTGGTTGCCACATTGACTTCAGCAGTGCGAATAGTTTGCATCCCAATTTCGGCTGGTATGACGGCCTCTGTCCCATAGACTAGAGAAAATGGGGTGTCTCCCGTGCTAGTTTTGATGGAAGTACGATGCGCCCACAGAACATGCGATAATTCTTCTACCACCTTCTTTTGTGCTTGTCCAGACGTGCTTTAATTCCTTCGCCCAGACTTCGATTTGCACGCTCTACTAAGCCGTTGGTTTGTGGATGTTTAACCGATGCGAAGTGCTGCGTGATATTCAACTTTCGCACCGGTCCTTGAAGGGATTGTCACAGAATTGTTTCCGTTGTCGAGATGATTTCCCCGGGTAGTCCGGCGGCATACAATATTTTCCCAAACAAAGCGTTTGACCGATTACGATGGTAATTGTTACAACTGCTTTTGCTTCGATCCACTTGGTGAAGTAGTCTATGGCCACTATGAGAAACTTCAATCCTCCTGCTGCAACGGGGAAGGGACCTGCAATTTCGATACCCCACTTGTAGAATGGCCATGGCACCGTGATAGGCGTTAGCTCCTGTTGTGGTTGGCGCGGAACGGGTCTATGAACCTGGCAATCACAGCATTTTCTTATTAATTCCTGCGCGTCGCGGTGCATGGTGGGCCAATAGTATCCTGACCGTAAGGCGCGCGCCACCACGGATCGTGGTCCTGAATGCATTCTGCATGAGCCGGCATGGATTTCCCTGAGTACATAATTTGCTTGTAGGGGGCCGACGCAGCGGAGCCATGGCTGCAAAAAGGAGCGTCGATATAGCACACCGTCTCGAAGTTCAAACCTCTGTGCTGTGCGCCGTATTCTTCGGGCTTCCTTCTGTTCCTGGGGCAATACGCCCTTGCTTATGAATTCTATTATTGGTGTCATCCACGTAGGACCTTCCTCCTCTATTACCGTGGATATTTCCATCTCCGAGATGGATTTGCTCTTCAGCGTTTCCACCAACACTTGTTTTGACAGGTGTGCAAAGCTTGTGGAGGCAATCTTGCTTAGCGCATCCGCTTTTCGATTTTCCCCTCTAGGAACACCTTGATAGTGAACCTGTCAAAGCCTTGGATTAGTGACTTGGTTTTGTCGAGGTATTGGATCACGTTTTCCTCTTTAGCCACGTACTCGCCTAACACATGGTTGGCTACTAGCCGGGAATCTACATTTGCTTCCAGGTTGCGTACACCCATGCGAGCAGCGATGCGTAGTCCGGCGATTAGGGCTTCATACTCTGCTTCATTGTTTATCGCTGTGAATTCAAAACGCAGTGCGTAAGTGAATTCCAGTCCTTCCGTATTTGTAAGGATGAGGCTGCTCCGACCCATCCGCATGAAGATCCATCCGTGAACAAGATCCATGGGTCTTGTAGTTTACGCTTGCTTGGTCTTTGGTGCATCATCGATTATCTGGTTTTCAATGATGAAATCGCTAGTATCGCCCTTTTACTGCAGTGTCTTTGAGTGCGTAGGAGATGTTGTGCTCACCTAGCAACACACTCCCTTCTGCAGTCGTCTGATGCATCGGGTTTGGAGATAATTTGCTTGATTGGTTGGTGCGTGATCACTGCTATGGGGTGTGCACTGGAAGTACTTGCGCATCCGTTTGGCCACTACACTAAGCAAAACCTTCTCCATTGGGACGTAATTAATCTCCGTTTTCTTGGCGCTTTACTTACAAAGTACACAGTGTTTGTACTGAATTCCTATCCGTTAGCGATCTGCGTATTTGCTCCATGAGTCGCAAATAAGTACATAATTAATTCTTCCCAGGTCGGAGTGCGACTAGTGTGGGAAGCGTTGCAGTGTTGCTTAAGCTGTGTAAAGGCTTCTTCCGCCTCCGTAGTCAGCGAAAATATCCCTTTTTATACACTTCTTGAGTGTTTTGAAGAGAGGGAGTGACTTGTCTGCTGATTTGGACAAGAATCTATTTAGGCTGGCCAGTTTTCCATTGAGAGATTGGACTTCCTTCAGCGTCTTGCGGTGAGGAAGTTCGATAACGACAAATAGTTTTTATGGGCATGGTTTAATGCCATCGGGTTCTATCGGTATCAGAAACATGCCTTCTGGCGCCAAAGTGCATTTCTTAGGATTTAGCTTCATGTTGATCTCTTTGAGAGTCCTAAATGTTTCCTCAATGTCGCGCGCCAATTCCTCCTCGTGTGGCTTTTATGACCAAGTCGTCAACGTAAACCTCTAGATTGCGGCCCACTTGTTTTTCAAATGCATTATCTACTAACCGTGGTAGGTGGCGCTGCGTTCTTCAAGCCAAAGGGCATTTTAGTATAGCAGTAGACACCTTGGCTTGTATGAAAGGCGTTTTTCCTCATCTTCCTTTGCCATCTGGATTTGGTGGTATCCTTTGTATGCATCTAGGAAGCATTTAAGTGGGTAACCACACAAAGACTCTACCTTCCATTCTATCTCCGGTAGTGGGTACGATCTTGTGGACATGCCTTGTTGAGATCCGTGAAGTCCACACACATCGCCCAGTTCCGTCGCTCTTCTTCACCATTCTTGGGTTGGAAAGCCAGTCGTGGTAGTAGACTTCTCGCATGATACCTGCCTTCACAAGTTTGTGTATACGCGGGAATTGCTTGCGGCTCTCGGAGCTTGGCGGCGCTTCTTGGCGTATCGGTGATATCCTTGTCGGTTCTCGGCTTGTGTTCTGTGATTGGCGTGGTACCCCGTCATGTGTTTGGCTCCCATGCAAAGATATCGGTTCTTTTGCAGAGTGCTACAGACTGCCTTGCCGTTATCGTGAGAGATCCTCCGATCGATACTTCCTGTTCCGGGTATTCGGGATGAATTGCAACCTTCAGGTTTGGAACTTTGGTTGCGTGCTGCTCTGGAATGGGTGTCGTCTCACATGTAATCGTATTACATTCTCTAGGTGGTGGAGTGGCATTGTAGAGAGTAACAATACCTCCTTCTACTGGGAATTTAAGCATCCGTGTCTTGTGAGCTGATGCTGCGGCGTATGGTTGTTATCCCTGGTCTGCCGATAATACCATTGTATGGCGAAGGGGATTTGATCACCATAAAATTCATCCAGGCTGTCGCGTAGTGTTCTTTATTGCCCACCTTGACTAGTAGGCATATTTGCCCCATAAGTCATATCTTTTCTCCTGTAAACCCGGTCAGTCTTTGTCATGACCGGGCTTAGCGACTCGTATCTCGGTCGCAGTCGATTGAAGCAGTGTTCGTACATTATGTCGCCGGCGCTCCTCCATCAACATACATGCGGTGGATATCGTGACCCCGCATTAATTTCAATGGTGGCGGCTCTACTACTGCGTTGTCGCGGTCAAGGTGGGGAAAGAGATTTCACTTCCACGGAAAACTTACGGTTGATCTTACGCCTAGTCACTCGCGCCATGATTGTATCATGTATATGGTGTCGACCTTATCTTTGGGTGCCTCTTTCTTATTTTCGGACTTTTGCTTATCTTTTCCCTCCTTGATGTTTTTAACCAAGTGGTCCAACCTGCCTTCCTTCACTAATTTCTCGATTAGTTGGCGCAATTGGACACACTCGTTGGTGGTGTGGCCCTTCTGTCCATGGTAATCGCAGTATCCGCTTCCCACGCGCCGATCTTACGGAGTCGCGTGGTGGGGGCCTTGGAAGTTCGCCTTCCGTCGCGAATATCTCCTTTGGAGTCTTGGTTAGCGGAGTGTATTTATCATTATCTCATCGGCTTCCCAACTGCGGTAATTTACATTGCGGTTGCTACCCTGGAGTGGGTTGTCTCGAGGGTTGTTCCTGTGACACGTAGTTTGAGTAGCCTTTCTTCTGTCCGCTGCGGCATCTCTCCTGGATAAAGGACCTTGTGCATTTCATGAGTTCATCAAAGGTTTGGGAGATCTTGTCATTCAGCCTTTTGATGAGTTCGGGTTATTAATCCGTTCATGAACCCGAGATCTTCAACACTTGGGGCATGCCTTAACCTGTATGCACTCATCTTTGAAGCGCTCCACATAAGCACTTGTAGATTCCCCCTGGCGCTGTTTCACCCTGGCGAGTTCGACAGGGTTTTTAGCGCACTTTTTCCTTTGAGTGAAGTTCAGGCGGAATGCTTTCCGCAATTCTTCAAAACCATTGATGCTTCTGCGTGGAAGCTTACTGAACCAGTTTCGCGCGTTTCCAACCAGTGTGGAATTGAACAAGTGGCACCACACAGGTTGTGGCCAATTTTCGATGGTAGCGGCTGATTCAAAAAAAATTAGGTGATCGTCCGGATCACATGTTCCATCATAGGTTTTCACGTTGGCGGGCATGCGCCTTCGTTTGTTTTCTGAGAACTCGCTGATGCGTCGAGTGAATGCATCCACTTTTGGCGGCGCCATGGGAGGGACATGTTCTCCTCCTCTTGGTCGCGATATTTCCTCCTGGACTTCCAGTGTCCGGTTTCGCTATCCTCGTTGTCCGAGGAGTTACCAGAGGATGAGTTTTCCCTCTTTCGGCGCTTGCCCCGACTATCCTCCGAGTTCCTACTTGAAGGGCTTTCACTTGGGCTTCCACTTAGGGAATATTGTCGTCCCAGTCTGTCATGGACCCTGCGACTACCAAGCCTAGCGTGGACATTGGTACGCCGTCCATCTTCCTCGTGTTCCCCAAGGTACTGCATGTCCGCTTCTTCATCATTCTCGATTCTCCTCCCAATCACGGTAAATCTGGGGGTTTATCCCTTCGCTTTTACTACGATGGCGGTGGAGATATCTCGTATTAGGGCGAAATCGATTCGGGCATGCAAACTCCGACTAGACCTCTTTTTCGCTTCCTCTTGCATAAGAGCAGTCAAGGTTTCGTAATTCTGAGACACGAAATCACTTGGCGCTAGTTTTAGCGCGACCCCTTCTAAAGCAAGGGTGTCTATTTCTACCACTATGCCCTTGTTTCGGTCAGGTGCATCTGGTGCCTTTGTGAGGTCGGTTTCAGCCTGATTGGAGAGTGGTAAAAGGTCTTGATGGATTTCCTGTGGCGGTGGTTGTAGTAGTCTGGGTTGTCCCCTTGCGTGGTTCTACCGTTGGGAAGACTAGGCCTGATTCTTGGTTTTTAGCAACACTGGTTGTCCCAGAAGTCTGCTTAGAGGCTGATCCGCTTAGCGGCTTCTTTCCTGTAGGATCTGTTTGCGATCGCTGATTTCCATGCTTCGTCATTCTAGTGTTTTTAGTGATGGTCCCACGGATGGCGCCACTTGTTGATACAAAAGTTAGGCGTTCCTTGTTTGAGCTCCGGTTCTCGTATCAATTGAATATTGCTGCTTGAGACCTGCGCACTAAGTAAACAGAAAACACCGTTAGGCTTATCGTGGGATTGTCTCCCACGATTATCCTCCGGCGTGAGAGTAAGTAATTGGTTTTAGGGTTATAGAGAGTTAGGGTTTAGATCGTACCTTTAATGAGGGAGAGGGTTCCCTTTATATACACACGAAATCCTTGTTGGTTTCGTGTTCCCCAACCTTCGGCGTATCCCGCCTAAGTCGGTTGATAAACAATCATCTCCAAAGTTAGGAGATATCCAATAGCTTATTCCATAAATAAGTTTTGGGTTTGGGCCTTCGTGAGCCTAAACACTTATCGGCGTAGCCCAGTTCATGTTGGGCTCGCTAGTATCGGTGCTTGGTCGGGTTCGTGACCCGAATATAGACTATACGTCATCAAGCATTGTTTGTATTTATCATAATTAGCTTTGTCATATATATACTCAATTATGTACACTGATTATGATCATTCAATAATACAGATTCATATCTTTACATGGTATCAAAGGGTATAACGATCCTTTAAAACCTTAAAAACACCACCATCGTTTCACAGCCTCTCCTTAAACCCTAACATGCCGTAACAGAGCACCTCCCTCCACCCTTAGTCTAGTGTGACACAGTCTTACTATAACACCCTGAAACCGGGCCTAAGCGTTTTATTACAAGAATGTCATTTGAATGGTTGACCATGACTTCTATAAGTTCAAAGGACTTACGGGATTGGTTAATCAAACCCAATAGGCAAAAATATAAGTGATAAAGTTATGTAAACGGTTATAGAAAATATGATGTGTTATAATTATAAGAAAAGTAGACTTAAAGGACTAAAGTTGTCAAGTTGTAAATATGTTATAAAGTTGTTTGTGGTCAAATTAGAACGAAAAGTACTTGAGGGACCAAATGTGTCATTTGGCCAAAGATACACCAACATATGACTAGAGATTTCCTTGAAATTCTACAGAATTCATATGGATAAGCGTTTATATGTGTGTGTCGTGAGTTTAGAGAGGGAAAAGAGAGAAAACCCATTTGATGATCAAATTGAAGAAGAATCAGTGTGTAGACTCAGGTAATAAACCCAAAACAATGATTCCTACAATTAAGTAATCCCTTATCTTAAGTCAATTGATGAATTCAAGAATTAGGGTTCTTGAGGTGAAATTGGGGTTTTGGGTAATCATGTTTCTATAAAAGAATTGAAGTATTTGTGATGATGGGTTAAAGGTAAATTGATGGTTTTAGTAAAATTAAAGGTTTTCATCATATGATCAAGTTATGATCATATGATGTTAAGTAATTGTTTAAGATTGTGTGTTAAGTTAATTGAATGGGTTTAAATTTTATGAGCCAAATGATATTGATAAAAAGTGGGTAATCTTATAAGATGACTATCCTATAATCAAAACATGATTGTATGGCAAAGTTAAGTATTAAGAAGTGGGTTAATGGTTTGTTATGGTTATTTAGTTATTTAGTTATATAATTAAATTTTTGTGCTATGTTGATAATGGATAGGATGCTTAGAGAGATTGATGGTGTTATTGTTGATGATGATGTCTTGGTTTGCTTAGCTTGGAGCTAAGGTAAGTAAAATGACACTTACATGCTATTATGTAGATTCTAACATGTATGTGTTTATGTGTTTATAATAGGAAGTATTACGGTAGGATTGACCTAGTATCGTTATAGGTTGATCATATTTCATGTGCAAGAAAGGTGGCTAAAGTGATGGTTTGATGTTGAATGTTATGAAAGGTTATGAGTATTCAAGTAATGTGATGTTTAAGATGTTTTAATGCTTACATGTTATTTGATATATAATGACATGTTATGTCTTTTACTTACTAAGTGTTATCGCTTACGTTATAAATGTTTACCATGTTTTATAGGTTTATGAGAAGGATGATAAAGCTATTGGTAAGGAGGTTAAGGTTTGGAAGCAAGGACTAGAAGCGTTTGGTTAAAGTAGTAGAGCTTAGTATAGACACCAAGCTCGAAGTTAAAGTTGTTCCCTGAGAGTCCTTAAAAAGGTTTAATGTTTATAGTGTCAAGTCTTTGTAATGGTTAAGAGTCAATTTACAGGTTTTAATGTATGTTGAAGGGTTATGTTAAAGTTATATTGAAAATGGGTCAAAACGGGGTGTTTGGCAAAACACCCGTCACTTTGTAAAGCGTGTTTCAGTGGATCATGGAGACCACGAGTATTATGAAGATGAAGTTTTATGATGTGTAAATGATTTATGAAAGTCTTCATGTAGAGTCGTGTTTGGGAAGTTAGTTTTTCGGAAATTTTGCAAAAGTTCTTTCGTGAGATCTATGCTCAAGCCAAAAATTTTAAGTTCAAGAGTTTCTTTCCTGGGCATAGATCTTAAGATCTATGCTCAGACTAGAAAGTTGATTTCAAAGAGTTTCTTTCCTGAGCATAGATCTTAAGATCTATGCTCAGCCCATAAAGTTAATTTTAAAGAGTTTCTTTCCTGAGCATAGATCTTAAGATCTATGCTCAGACCAGAATTTTGATGTTTGGCAGATTTTTGTCGTTTTGTTTATTTTGTATATAATAAACCGTAAGTCTTTAGAGGTCGTGCCACCTGTATTTTCGAAGGTAGTTGAGTCTAGTTTCATGTAAAAATACTTTCAAGGGTCGTTTTGTTAGAGAATCAAATCAATTTAATGATTTGTAACAGCGGGTCAGTTTTAAGTAAAGCATTTCCGCGTTAAAGTTTTTAATTTTTTATTACTTTAAGTCGTGTCGTTCACGGGGTGTAACAACTTGGTATCAGAGCTTTGGTTTAAGTGAATTAGGTTTCCACTTTAGGTTTCCTAAACTTAAACCACTATTAGATGCGTTGAATGTAAGAGTAGGTAATGTGGTAACGTAAATGTTTAAGTTTTGAAGCGAATTACGTGATAGGTTATGTGAATCTAAGTTGATTAATGATTAATGTGTTTTGTATTGTTAACGTGTATGTGAATATAAGTCCATGGAAGACTTTAGGATTTTAAGTGTTTAGATAGCCGTGCACCTCGGTTAGTGTCGGTGATCTATTGTGATTATATGAACGTGTGTTAGAGTAGCGGTAATGGAATCTGAATAGAAATGGTAAGTGGTATTAGAGATGGGCTAATAGTGAATTAAATTATGGAACGTAATGATGATAAGTATATTAAAGTATAATGTGTGAAGGAAATATGAGAATTGGCACATTAATTGTTAAGTATCAATTAATACAAGATGTATAAAATGAGAATTGGCACGTTAATTGTTAAGTAAAGTGTTTGTCCCACATCGCCTTGTGGAGAACAAATGGCTAAGGTTGAAGAGTTAGCTTTTTGGCCATTTGCGCATTTACAATAGTGCACAAACATTTACAATAGTGCAATGATACTTCTAGTTTTTAATGTTTTTAGTGGAGTTGATGTGACAACTCGTACTTTCAGGTCATTTCTCAAAACAATTCACGTTTCACAATTTCATCATTTATCGTAAACTAGGTTTACGTGTTCCAAATTCGCGTAACCTTAATGGTTTAGCGGCGAATTCATGATCATATCATCACGAACATTTCATATAGACTAAGTTTAGTCTACATTTCATTAACATCATTTGCATCATATTAGTTCATTCATGACTTTGCATTTCACATTATCGCGTAAGTTATTATTTTGAACATTTAATCCGATACTTCCAAAAATGATCCCGATATATTTTTATACTTACATTTAGTTTATAAAATTAATATTTTAAGTTTACCTAGTGTTTTAAATTTATTTTGTATATAAATCGTTAAATTTATATTATTACGACGCTTTTCTTAAAAACTACACAATAATTATTATATCACTCAAATTTTACAAGGAATGTATTTTTACAATTTTTATGATCTCATTATACTTTACTTTAATCCATTAAAACTTATTTTTAGTCCATACTACTCTAATTTCACAACTATATACAAGTTACAACAAATTTTACTTAACTACATTTTCTTACAAACATTTATATACAATAAAAGAAAAAAAAAATATATATTTTTCAAATCCATTCCCCCTTGGCCGACCAAGGGGGATGAGGCATTTATTGTTGGTTAAAATTTTCTTCTTACATATCTATACTTGCACTCAAGCTCACATTCATTCATCTCATAATTCAAGAGTTAGTAAAGTTGTTTTTTTTTCTTCTCTCTTGTTTCATCTCCTCCAAACCGGCCTTCCTTAAGTATTACAAGAAATCATCAAATTTTTCCAAGCTCAAGTTAAACAATCTAGTTACACTCTTAATCAAGGTTTTGAAATAAAAACCTAGGGTGTTTAGGTTTAATCCTTGTTCTAATCACCTCATCAAGTTAACTAGTAAGCATATCACTTTTATTTTATATCTTTCATTTTCATTTCATAAGTATTTCTTCATTTTTGAAGCAAGCATGCAAGACTTATTGTTGTTTATACCATTTTTACATTGATTTTAAGAGTTTGATATATAAAAGTCATCCTATAATTATTCCCTTGTTATATATTGGTCTTGATGATGTCTAGGAACCCATGACACCCTAAGAAGGTGTATGGTAGGATTAGAATAGCTTTGGAGTTGTTTTGAAGGGATTGGAATAGGTTTAGTACGAGAAAAACTATTTTCGACAAGTATTAAAAGTGATCTGATCTTATTTTGTTTTTCTGGAAAATCCGACAGTAGACATGAGTTTTTGGCCTAGATAATTAGAAAATATACTTTAAAACGAATTCGTGGCCGCTTGAACGGTTAAAAGCGAGTTATAACGAAGAAGTTATGAATTTTTCAAGTTTGACGACGAAATATATATTTTCTGAAAATTTCAGCAACATGTTTTTGTTTTATGCGAGTCAAAACGAGTCCTAAGCTTTACAAATTATTTCGACTTATCAAAAAAATATTAGTATACTTTGATCTGAAGCTAGGGCATTATATCGTAGAAAGCGGTTTGAAACGACTAAGATATACACGTTTTCATAAAATTTCCGTAACTATTATTTTTAGAAAAACTATATTATTTTTATGAGACAAGTGTTACGGTAACTAAAACGACCATGTTGAAGGCTATTTTTAACGATGACGTATAACTTTTTGTAACGAGATGTCTTCTAATAAAATTTAGATCATCAAGCATATTTTCCAAAACGACCAACCGTTTGTATAGCGGAGTTGTAATAAATTATTTACGGTTGCTTAAACTATGCCGAAACTCACTTTTTAAACCACATTTGGACAAAATCACCATCTTTAACCTTTATTATCTCTATGTTCAAGGCCTCTATGACGAAAACTCATGTACTAAAACTTCTAGATTTTGATACAAGCTTTCCAAAACCGTCGAGTTCGTTTCCTAACGTGCGACGTACACCATTTTACGACTAGCTTTTTGAAGCCATTTTTGTCACTTTCATAAAATTTCCAACGACATTATTTTACGACGAAAAGTTAAAATTTCACAATAAATCATTAAGAAACTATTGTAGGATGACATTTTGACGTAAATACTTGTAAAGTAATTTAAGAATGGTCAAGACGTCAAAAGAGTATTTTTCGACGATAAGTATTATTTTCAAAACTCGCAAATGGTATAAATAACATACGAAATGCATGCATAACATTACATCATAACTCATTACGTATCATAACATTCATAATAGGTCAAGATTATAGTATCACGCTACATCTCGGTGTACTCACTTTTGTCATCGCCTCATTTTATCAAGTGAGTTTTCATAGCCCCATTTTCAATTGTTTTGTACTATTTTTGGGGGAGATACATGCTCAACTACTTACTTTTATTTTTCACAAGTACTTTATATTTTTAAGGATAACTTCTATCATGATCACCATTGTTTCTAAATCAAATGTTATACTATATCAATTGTTCTTGTTTGCGTGCTATAGTTCTACGTTTTATAACGTTCTAAATCGATTGACTCTTGATACATCGTCGAATAAAGTACTATGTCAATTGACTACTGATACATTGAGTTAGGTGCTATTGATTATGTGCTCTGAGTTCTCGTCGTATAACGTTCTAAATCAGTTGACTCTTGATACATTGAGTCTAGTCCTATTGATTAAGTGCTATTGTTCTATGTCGAGTTAGGTACTATTGTGAATTCATTTGACATCATGTGTTTGAACATAAACTATGCACCTTTTGGCAGTGGGTTGTGAATACACAGGTTGCAAGTTTTGTATGGGGGAACTTGGGCTGAGTGGATTACAATGCCTTTGCTGCATAAACGATTTTGAAGGACTTTACATTTCAACACAAACTCTATGAACTCACTCAACCTTTGTGTTGACACTTTTAGCATGTTTTATCTCAGGTATCTAAGGCATACATTTCTTGGCATGCATGTGGACTTATCATAAGAGTCGTGGTGACGACGCGTCTCTCCTGGATTTATGCACTTTAAAACATCGTTTGAATTGTAACAAACTTATTTCCGCACAAGTTGATTTTCATTTGGGACCTACACTTTGTAAACTCTGATTATTTTATTAAATCAAACGATGTATTTTCCAAACGACACTTTAGGTCGTTCAATATAACTGTGATTGTGGTGTTATGACAGTCAATCCCGAAATTCCATTCATTTGCAAAGCAGGTAATTTGGGGGTGTGACAGATTGGCATCAGAGCTTCGATTATAGAGAACTAGGTTGCATCATTGACCCTAGACTATAACTGCATCATCATAGCATCTCATCATTTCATCATAAGTGCATACTCATTGTACATGCGGGTTTATGACTTAATACCAAACATCATATGAGTCGATTAGTCCAAGCATTGCATAGTTACTCCTAAATTATACATAGCCTGATCACCTATGTCTAATTCAGAAAGAATCATGCAATGAATGGAGTAGTAGGCTTATATGTGTAAGCAATTCTATGACCGAGCCAAATTTTCAAAAGACACGTTACTCAAACCGATTTAGCCTAATCTCATGACAGTTCTTGTTTGATGAGTTGTGAGATTAAGTAAAAATCGGTTACCTAAAAGTCTTTTGAAGGTTTTGCTCGAGAATGGGAAAGTTTGCCACATCAAACCTAAACCGGAGAGACCAACAGGAACTGAATTCAGGGTGAATTCCTTTTGAATGGGCGAATGTGACAACTTCGTACTTTCGGTCATTTCTCAAAACAATTCATGTTTCACTATTTCATCATTTATCGTAAACTAGGTTTTCGTGTTCCAAATTCGCGTAACCTTAATGGTTTAGCGGCGAATTCATGATCATATCATCACGAACATTTCATATAGACTAAGTTTAGTCTACATTTCATTAACATCATTTGCATCATATTAGTTCATTCATGACTTTGCATTTCACATTATCGCGTAAGTTATTATTTTGAACATTTAATCCGATACTTCAAAAATGATCGATATATTTTTATACTTACATTTAGTTTATAAAATTAATATTTTAAGTTTACCTAGTGTTTTAAATTTATTTTGTATATAAATCGTTAAATTTATATTATTACGACGCTTTTCTTAAAAACTACACAATAATTATTATATCACTCAAATTTTACAAGGAATGTATTTTTACAATTTTATGATCTCATTATACTTTACTTTAATCCATTAAAACTTATTTTTAGTCCATACTACTCTAATTTCACAACTATATACAAGTTACAACAAATTTTACTTAACTACATTTTCTTACAAACATTTATATACAATAAAAGAAAAAAAAAATATATATTTTTCAAATCCATTCCCCCTTGGCCGACCAAGGGGGATGAGGCATTTATTGTTGGTTAAAATTTTCTTCTTACATATCTATACTTGCACTCAAGCTCACATTCATTCATCTCATAATTCAAGAGTTAGTAAAGTTGTTTTTTTTTCTTCTCTCTTGTTTCATCTCCTCCAAACCGGCCTTCCTTAAGTATTACAAGAAATCATCAAATTTTTCCAAGCTCAAGTTAAACAATCTAGTTACACTCTTATTCAAGGTTTTGAAATAAAAACCTAGGGTGTTTAGGTTTAATCCTTGTTCTAATCACCTCATCATAGTAGCTTGTAAGCATATTACTTTCATTTTATATCTTTCATTTTCATTTCATAAGTATTTCTTCATTTTTGAAGCAAACATGCAAGACTTATTGTTGTTTATACCATTTTTACATTGATTTTAAGAGTTTGATATATAAAAGTCATCCTATAATTATTCCCTTGTTATATATTGGTCTTGATGATGTTTAGGAACCCATGGCACCCTAAGAAGGTGTATGGTAGGATTAGAATAGCTTTGGAGTTGTTTTGAAGGGATTGGAATAGGTTTAGTACGAGAAAAACTATTTTCGACAAGTATTAAAAGTGGTCTGATCTTATTTTGTTTTCTGGAAAATCCGACAGTAGACATGAGTTTTTGGCCTAGATAATTAGAAAAATATACTTTAAAAGCGAATCCGTGGCCGCAGAACGGATTAAAGCGGAGTTATAACGAAGAAGTTATGAATTTTTCAAGTTTGACGACGAAATATATATTTTTCAGAAATTTCAGCAACATGTTTTTGTTTTATGCGAGTCAAAACGAGTCCTAAGCTTTACAAATTATTTTGACTTATCAAAAATATATTAGTATACTTTGATACGAAGCTAAGGGCGTATAATAACGTAAGCAGATTTGAAACGACTAAGATATACACGTTTTCATAAAATTTCCGTAACTATTATTTTTAGAAAAACTATATTATTTTTATGAGACAAGTGTTACGGTAACTAAAACGACCATGTTGAAGGCTATTTTTAACGATGACGTATAACTTTTTGTAACGAGATGTCTTCTAATAAAATTTAGATCATCAAGCATATTTTCCAAAACGACCAACCGTTTGTATAGCGGAGTTGTAATAAATTATTTACGGTTGCTTAAACTATGCCGAAACTCACTTTTTAAACCACATTTGGACAAAATCACCATCTTTAACCTTTATTATCTCTATGTTCGAGGCCTCTATGCGAAAACTCATGTACTAAAACTTCTAGATTTTGATACAAGCTTTCCAAAACCGTCGAGTTGGTTTCCTAACGTCGGCGTACACCATTTACGACTAGCTTTTGAAGCCATTTTTGTCACTTTCATAAAATTTCCAACGACATTATTTTCGACGAAAGTTAAAATTTCACAATAAATCATTAAGAAACTATTGTAGGATGACATTTTGACGTAAATACTTGAAAAGTAATTTAAGAATGGTCAAGACGTCCAAAGAGTATTTTTCGACGATAAGTATTATTTTCAAAACTCGCAAATGGTATAAATAACATATGAAATGCATGCATAACATTACATCATAACTCATTACGTATCATAACATTCATAATAGGTCAAGATTATAGTATCACGCTACATCTCGGTGTACTCACTTTTGTCATAAGCCTCATTTTACCAAGTGAGTTTTCATAGCCCCATTTTCAATTGTTTGTACTATTTTTGGGGGAGATACATGCTCAACTACTTACTTTTATTTTTCACAAGTACTTTATATTTTTAAGGATAACTTCTATCATGATCACCATTGTTTCTAAATCAAATGTTATACTATATCAATTGTTCTTGTTTGCGTGCTATAGTTCTACGTTGTATAACGTTCTAAATCGATTGACTCTTGATACATCGTCGAATAAAGTACTATGTCGGTTGACTACTTGATACATTGAGTTAGGTGCTATTGATTATGTGCTCTGAGTTCTACGTCATATAACGTTCTAAATCGATTGACTCTGATACATTGAGTCTAGTCCTATTGATTAAGTGCTATTGTTCTATGTCGAGTTAGGTACTATTGTGAATTCATTTGACATCATGTGTTTGAACATAAACTATGCCTTTTGGCGGTGGGTTGTGAATACGAGGTTGCAAGTTTTGTATGGTAGGAACTTGGGAACCGAGTGGATTTACAATGCCTTTGCTGCATAAACGATTTTGAAGGACTTTACATTTCAACACAAACTCTATGAACTCACTCAACCTTTGTGTTGACACTTTTAGCATGTTTTATCTCAGGTATCTAAGGCATACATTTCTTGGCATGCATGTGGACTTATCATAAGAGTCGGTGGTGACGGCAGCGTCTCTCTGGTTTATGCACTTTAAAACATCGTTTGAATTGTAACAAACTTATTTCCGCACAAGTTGATTTTCATTTGGGACCTACACTTTGTAAACTCCGATTATTTTATTAAATCAAACGATGTATTTTCCAAACGACACTTTAGGTCGTTCAATATAACTGTGATTGTGATGCTATGACAGTCAATCCCCAGGAATTCCATTCCGCTGCAAAACAGGTAATTTGGGGGTGTGACAGTTGAAGAGTTAGTATATATGAACTGTTTGTCTAAATGTTACGATGCTAGTTTTTCTTCTTCATTTACAACATTTATAAACTACAATGCATATTTAAGTTTCTTATCGCTATATTCTGCAAAACACGTTATTCATTTGCGTTTTAGAAAAACAATTACACTATGTTTGACAAAAAGATAATCAAAAGAATAGAACTATACCAATTTTTTTTTGGAACGGCAATTTTATTAAAGACTAGCAAGGAGCTAGATTAACAACATACAATATACGGGTTTTTAAGCCAATCGTCCCATTTGAACGACGCTTGACATCTATATTTAACCGAGTAAAACGAGCTAGAAACTAAATTATCGAAGATCGAGGCCTTTTCTGGAGTCTTCGTATCAAATAATAACTTATTACGGAAGTTCCACATAATCCACCACAACCCATAATAAATCCCTTCAATAATATGTTTGAGCTTGGAGCTAATCCGAATTGACACGAGCCAAGAGCGCCACTCCTCATACGAATTAACCTCCATGTAATCCACATTCCACCATGAAGATATTTTCCTCATAATCTGTCTGACGATATTGCATTGAAAAAACACGTGACTTGTCGTTTCCGCCCCCATTTTACAGATATGACAATCAATATAATCAATATCTATGCCACGACGAGATAAATTGAAACGAGTAGGGAGAGCATTAGACTTAACTTTCCAAGCCAAAATATTAACCTTGATAGGCACGGATTTGACCCATCGAGTTGACAAACTCACATCCTGGAACCGATTTCCATCTATCATCTTACGCATAGAAGAAACCGAAAACTTTCCATCATCTTCCAGCAACCAAATATACCTATCGTCACGAGGCACTAGCAAAGTTTCTTTCACAATCTCAACCATAGATTTAAATTACGTCTCTTCAATACCACTTCTCGCATTTCTTCGAAAAGATGTGTCTAAACTAGGAGCGTTTAATTTCGAACTCACAGAAACGTTTTTGTTGAGTTCCAGGGCATAAACGCGAGGAAGCAAACTCTTTAAAACTCCACCTTCGTACCATTTGTCAATCCAAAACCGCGATCCGTCCCCATTTCCCAGCTTAAGTTTGATAAAATCACGAACATTTATTCCTTGATCCTGCAGCACCTTAACCTCCTAGATAATTGATGTCCAAAAAGTCCGACCACCGAAAGTACCATCTTTATCTAAACTCCCTTCTTCCCCATATAACGCCTTTATCACTTTGGTCCATAACGAATGATTTTGAGAATAGAAACGCCATAACCATTTGAACATCAAACCTCTATTGAGAGCATATAAACTTGAGACCCCTAGACCTCCGTTCTCTTTCGAAGTTAATACTTTACTCCACTTAACCCAAGACGCTTTTTTACACTTCGGCTCTTGACCATTAAAGAAACGGCTACGAATAGCTTCAAGAGAATTAAGGATACTCGAGGGGACTTTAAAAATGGACATATGAAAGATTAGCATAGAACCCAATACGGACTTGAGAAGCGTAAATCTTCCTCCAATTGAAAGTGTTTTCAACTTCCATCTAGATAAACGGGAATTGACCTTTTCTACTACTTCATTCCAAGCATGTTTTCTAGACATATTCTCCCCCACTTTCGTCCCCAAGTAAGTGAAGGGAGTTTTAAGAACTAGACATCCAAGTTTATTAGCCGCGGATTTAACCTTCGCATCTTCCACATTAACACCCATAATCTTACTCTTACACATATTAATACGAAGACCAGAAGCCCTGAAAAAACATTCCAACACTCGGACAAGAGTATCAATATTAAGTTCGTTCCATTGACCAATAAAAATAGCGTCATCCGCATAGAACAAGTGAGAAAGATTCACTGTGGAACTAATGTTGATTCCGTTAAACAAACCCGCATTGACCACCCTTTGGAATGAAATGTGCAAGCTTTCCATAACAAGAATGAAAAGAAAAGGAGATAATGGATCACCTTGTTTAAGACCTCTAAAGAATTGAAATTCCTCCGTAGGACTCCCGTTGATGAGAATCGACCCCCTAGAAGATTTAAGACAACTTTGAATCCAAGTCCTCCATTTAGCACCAAATCCGAATTTATCTAACACGTCGTCCAAGAAATCCCATCGAACAGAGTCATACTCTTTCTCGAAATCAACCTTAAAAATAAGCGCGTGTTTCTTCTTTTTTCTACACCATTGTAAAACCTCGTTAAGAATAAATGGCCCATCCAATATTTGTCTATCCGCAACAAAAGCAGATTGAACCTCATTTATGAAATCACTTAGAACACCAACTAAGCGATTAGCCAAAACTTTAGCAATAATCTTGTAAAGACTTCCAATTAAACTTATCGGACGGAAATCTTTTACCATGTTGGCATCAATGATTTTAGGAATCAAGGCAATGAAATTCGAATTACAACCTTTCGGCATATCACCATGAATAAAGAAGTACTCCACAGCCCCAAACACGTCATCTTCAATCATAGGCCAGAAATGACGGTAAAAGAAAAAAGAAAACCCATCTGGTCCCGGAGATTGGTCAACACCGCAATCCCATACCGCCCGCTTGACCTCCTCTTTAGTTACCATTTGTTCCAGATCCACTTTTTGATCATTTGTAAGGCTTGTCGCAGTGGTTGACTTCAAATCGGTTGGGCACCGAATTTTTGCACCCTCAACCGATGTTCACTTCGGTTTGCTAGAGTGTGGGGAATGGTCGGCACATCGGTCGTGTGTGGCAAAAGTGGCATATCGAGTGGTTTTTCAACCGATGTGTGTTTATTGCTTGTGTCGTTTGGATTAAATACATTTTTTAAAAAATGACCGTTTGGTCAATTAAACTAAAAAAAAAAAAAAAAAATTAAACCCATTTTACCACTCTATAAATACCCACTTCACCTCAAACACAATTCACCACTCTACATTTCTCATCTATATTCAATAAACCATTCTAACGAAATACCCACGAAACACAAATTTTAATATGTCGTCATTCGAGCATTTATTCGGTTCTTCTTCGTCTTCCGACGAGGAAGAAGTTTTAGTGAGTTTCATGGAGTTTGCGGATTTTGCTTGGAAGGCTTACAAAGCATCATCACCAAAAACCCAACGAAGGTACATACGTAGGGATCATGAGGGTGCTCATAATCGTTTAGTGGCATACTTCTCGAAAACCGCAGTTCGGCGAAAAAGAACATTCTCGGCGGTTCCGTATGAGTCGAGAGCTATTCACGAAATTGTTCGAGATAACCGATCACTCTACTTATTTTCGACAAACTCTTGATGCTAGAGGCGTACATGGTATTAGCCCATTGGTCAAGTTATCGCTGCGCCATTCGTCAATTGGGATCTGCGACCGTTCGATTCTCTTGACGAGACTCTGGCAATTCTTGCATCCACGACCCGTGAATGTCTTCGTAAGTTTTGCTAGGTTATCATGGAGTTATATGGTCGTGAGTATTTGCGAAGGCACGTATTCGACCTTGAAAGAATATATGCTCATCGCGAGCATAAGCATGGCTTTCCTGGGATGATGGGAAGCATTGATTGTACAAGCTGGGAGTGGGAGAATTGCCCGAATAGTGAGAGAGCTCAACATTGTAGGGGTGATCACGGGCCACATCCATTCATTTTGTTGGAAGCGGTGGCTTCCCGGGATTTATGGATTTGGCATGCGTTCTTTGGTGTCTCGGAATGAATAACGGCGTAAGCGTTTACGTCGTTCAATTGCTTTCAATGATATCAAATGCGGGAGAGCACCGGACCTTGAGTTTGAGGCTAACGATGTGGCTTATAAAGGGGATATTATCTCACCTGATGGGATATATCCACAATGGTCCGTTCTTATGAAGTCTATTTCAAATCCTCCCACGGTGATCGTAAAGATGTTTGTACAAGAGAGGCCGCGAAGCGCAAGGAAAGATGTGGAGCGCTTTTGGTGTGTTGAAGAAAAAGTGGAAAATGCTTAAAGTTCTGCGCTTTCGAGGTTTTTAGAAATGATATCCAAGATATTATGTATACATGTATCATATTACATAATATGATCATCCGACACAAAGCAGCGGACGATATGTCCTACATGGTTTGAAGATGAGGGACATCAAGATCATGATCCCTTAAGCATGCGAGAATCAATGGTGGTTACTCGGGAGCTAATGGACTCAACAACTCATCAAAACTTAAAATGCGATTTGGTGAACACATTTGGAGAATTAATTGACATCATGTCGAAAGCGGTACCACAAGTCGATAGTGGCGATGACGAAGACGATGAAGAGTTTTTGTAATGTGTTGCGTTATTTGAATTCAGTATTGTAATGTTTTTTTTTTTTATAAATTAAGTAGTGTAATGTTTTTTTTTTTAATTTCAGTAATGTAATGTTTTTTAATTTAGTAATGTAATGTTTTTTTTTTAATTTGAATGAAATTTAAATTTAATGTTAAAAATGTTAAAAAAAAAAAAAAATACTTGGGTCGTCATTTGGGGCATCCCGGGTTCTCCGAGTCATTGTAGAGAGAAAGCGGCGTGGCCTTGAGGTTTATAGGAGTTCTATGACTGGGACCAGCCTAAGAGAATTAGGAAAATGAATATCGATAAGAGCACGATTTTGAGGAGGTTTATCAAACCTACCCCAAAAATGCTCTAAAAATTCACATTTAACCTTAGTCGGATCCTCAATCCACACTCCATTTGCCATAACACCTCGAATCTGAGATTGACTACGTTTCTTGTTTAAAATGCCATGGAAGAATTTCATATTCTCATCACCCTCAATCGCCCATTTAATCTTGGCTTTTTGAGAAATTTCAAAAGCTTGATTTTTTTGAACCTGATGGATTTTATTAAGGATCACCAATCGGTTCTGAACAACTTCCATCTACTTCGTCGGTATTACATTATAGGAACTATACCAATTAATCAAACATTATAGTAGAAATAGCAAAATCTACCTCAAAATCTTCAGTTGGTCGGTATTACATTAACAAAACATGATAAAAAAGAAGTAGAATCTCAAACTTCATATATTTTATAACAAATAATGAAAACAACATGCTATAATGAACGATTTTCCACAAAAAGAATGAGACGGTGATATAGTTGGTTGTGTAATCTGCTGAAAGTTGCGAGCAAACTTCATCTAGTATGAAAAAGTGACGCAAATTGGCAAATGATTATTTGATTGGTAATTTATCATTTTGTCTATCGTACACTATAATCTCTTTAGTAAAAACAAAACGTCATGAACCCACAAAAGAACAAACCAAAGTAAAGATTCGAAAAACAACTTGAAAAGAGATTAAGTAACTAGTTAAATTACTATCGACAGATAGATTTTGATCTAAGAAAAGTAACCCATCCAACATTTTAGTACATGAAAATGTTTCAAATTTAGACACATATGCAAACAAGTCTGGTGGTTCGACCCAAATATCAGATCGAAAGAAGATATATCACGGGATTTCGAATTTAACATGTCCAAAAGTTTCGTAAATATTTTGGTGTTTATTTTATCTAGCAATCTTCCCATATTATCTCGTCTGCTATCTGGTCTATGATTTACCATAATTTTTAAAGTTAATTTCATAAATCGTCTTTGTGGTTTGGTAAAAATTACGGATCTTGTCCCCGTGACTTTTTTTAGTGGGTCTCGTTCCTGTGGTTTACAATTTTTACGGATCTAGTCCAAGATCTGACCCGATCCCAAAAGGTGTTAAAAAAGGACCTCCCTTGCAGTTACTCCCTAACGTGAAGGCTAACATTGTATTTTGGTTTTAACGATCGTTATACAAACCACAGGGACGATTTATGTAATTTAATCTTTAAAAAAAATAAAGTTTTTTCCTTTTAATTTTATTATTCAATTTTTTTTTTAATTTTATTTCGATTAAATTTTTAATAAAAAATCTAAATTTAATTTTAATTTAATTATAATAAATTAAAAAAAAACAAATTTTAATTTTATTATAATAAATTAAAAAACTAATTTTAATTTTTTTTTTAATTTTATACTTTTTCATATATTTTTGTACGTTGTTTTCATACATTTTTGTACGTTGTTTTCATACATTTTCATACAAAAACGAACAGAAATCGTATAAAAACGAATGAAACGTATAAAACGGACGAAACCGTATAAAAACGTTTTGTGATGTGAAAAAAAATATAAAACTACAGTGCTTTGTCATATTTATTATCGTAAGAAATAATGAGCGAGTACATATTAACTCTATAATATTACTGTCATTTGCCACAAAAAACATATTATCTAGAAAATTATACTTGCTGAAAATTATAAGTATAGGGTGTCCGCTGCGCGAGTAACTTGCTAGTTATCTCTTAATCCTTTGCTATATCGTCTTTGGTTTACAACAATTACTTGTAATTGAGGTTATGAAGGACTTGAATTCTTAAGCATCCATAGGAACATTTTCTGCATATTTCTTTAACGTAAATATAAAAGAAATTTGAATATGAGTTTGCTATATATACTAACTCCGTTCCATAAAAAATGTTCACTATACTATTTTAGAATGTTCTAAATAAGTGTTCATTTTGTATTCTAACTAATGAGAGAAGATTTATAGTGAGTAAAGATCATGTTTGATTGGTGGAAAATGTGGTTATTGAGATTTCCTCTTACTTTGTGCGTTTTGAAAGTGAACAATTATTACGACATGGAGAATTAACAAGTAAAATTATTAAACGATTAATTCTATTTACAATACTATTTTAATAGAAAAGGACAATTTGCAAATGAATTTTAATATTTTTATAGTAAACATTTTTCTAATATCCTTCTTAAAAACGTAGGACCTAAAGAGCAAAATTGTTAGTCCCACATCGATAGCGGATAACAAATTGGATGAGAAGAAGATGCTAGTATAAACTGGGGTCTCCGCGAAAATCAATTACCTAACCCTTCTTACTCCCACTTATGGAGCTGTGTCTCGATCTCCTATGTGCGAAATCTAAAAGACTTATTCTTATAGAGATTCTCTTTGGTCTAATTCCACGTCTTAAGATGAAAGAAGAGTCGGCGTGACGTAAAGTGAAGATTGAGAGGAGTAGAGAAAAATTCCCTTTTGAAATATTTCGAAGGTGTAACCTAGGCAACAAAAAAGGGGTGATACTTCAACTAGAGAAGCGGCCTGTTCACCAAACCCCGACTCAGTGTCCCACGTTTTTCAGGTCCAAAGGGATCCAGTGCCCACTACCGACTCCTCCTGGAGTTGCGTTATCGGAGTCGAGCCAGGAATGGCCGTTAGTGGATACCCACCTTCACCGGTTAGAGAGGCCCTCTTTTGAATTTTTGGGGTAGATGATAAAAATGTATAGAAACTTAAATATTGTAAGCTTGATGTACTACTGGTTTAAGTAATTATCGACATATACATTGTTTGGTTGTGCGGTCAAATAGTTTGCGCAACTTTGGCGAATTGAAATTGTAAAGTTATAAATGTTTAAAATTGACAAAATGTTTTTAACTTTACATTATTTAGTGTGATAACCGATAAAGTTATGCCATCTTCATGCATATATGTGCGATGCTTCAAAATATGCTTTGGAGGCAAGACAAAAATCTAAAATCATTTTTGATAGATATCCAATCAACTCAAACGTACATATATACAATGAAATCATCCATGGACCAGTCACAGTTACCTTCCAAAACTTATGCGTATCGAGTTGAAATGATCGCATTATCGAATCGAAAACATAGCTCGGAAAAGTAGTGACATGACTAACTTACGATTAAATGCGACCATTTGAACATATATGTCACCAAGAAAACAATCCTCATCCAATGCATAACAGCACGAATTATTGAATAATCTTGAATTCCACTGTACCACTAATAACAACTACATTCGGTCTTTGACAAAAAAGATATTAAAGAGAGACGATGATATAGTTTAGTCTTACCAAAATGACGATCCTTGTTGATTTCGAAGAGAATTCTTGCGTCTTCATTAACGTAACGGTTTCGATGACAAGTAAGGTTCGAGTATTTGTATAGGTAAGGTAACTTCCAAGAACCAACTCTAAGTTATATTTGATACTCCTGCTACGTAATTGAATTGGCTTAGGATCAACAACTTCTACTAAAACAAAAACAAACTTGGCATCACGTGGTTCAGGAGACTCACGCGGAATGTAAAGAACCTCGCCCCATGATTTTGCCATATTAAAATACTAATCGAAGCGGTGTATTCATATAGGTCACCTAGAACGCCATCTAACTCTCTTTTAAGAAATAAGTGTCAATGACGTTCTTTTTTACAACTAATTACATTACAAATTCGTCTTTGCTTTACAAATTAAATTTACAGTTTACGTGTGTAATCGTCATTAGTACTTGCTTTCTTTTGAGATTGATTGATGTTTTCCTATTTTTTACTACATGTTAGCCATCGACAAGCAACTTCTATATGCAGTGGCGGAGCCAGGATATGTAATCACGGGGGGCATTGAGTAACAAAACATGTCGAAAATTGTTACTTTTTAACTTGAATCCTATCGGGTCGGGTTTGATTAAAAGGTAAACAAAAATCAACTTTGATGATTAAGATTTAAGACTATTAGAGGTATTGGTGCCTATATATAAAATGAAAAGAGATTAGTAATTTTAACCATTAAATGGAAATAAACAACCTAGGATGTATATTATATAGGGCAAACTGCACATAAATGTATCACACTTAAAGCTAATTTGAATTTTCGATATTTAATTTTATTTTTCTTAATTGAAGGTGTCAAAGTTAATTTTTGTGCGTAAGATTTTTCGACTTTTCGAAATATGTTATCGGTCATTTTTTTAGATGAATTGGTTAATTAATGTGATTTATAAGTATAATGAAACATTTAAAAGTTATTTCGGCTAAAATTATGCCCGATAATCACTTTCAAAAAGTCGAAAAATGTTACCTTGCAAAAAAAGAATAACTTCAATACGTTAGATTGAGAAAAAAAATTAAAACTCGAGTGCTTAGATTTCATTGATTAAATATCAAGCGGAATAAAAGAACAAATTGAATGTAATTTGCATTGTTTAAAAATGCAATCAATTTTATTAAAAGTAACGTAATCATTATAGCAAAACCTTTAAAAAATGGAAGTAACAAATTACAATTGAAGTTAGATACCTATATTGTGGACAATAAAATCATACGAAAGTCTCTTTATATATACATTACGTATTAATCTAGTTATCTTTTTTAAATATACAAACATATATGGTTACAGAAAAATGTTGCAAAATATAACCCTAGTCCCTAGGCACGTACTACTTTTAATAAATTACGGAGTAAATGAAAAGATGGGTTTCCCATTTGCCCCCTTTCCACTTCCCAAAATTATAACACCACCATTTTTTCCGACGTCAGATCATCGAATAGGATTTTCCGGCAATCAAAAATGACGAGGGCACTCTGAATATTTTGGTGAGGGCAACGAGCCTTTTTTCTACCATTTCGACTTTTTTTTCTATATATTTTGAGTCTCCCCGAGAGCTTCGTTGGGGGCAATTCCCCCCACTATTGTAAAGGTGGCTCCGCCCCTGTCTATATGTATTTTGCTTTAAGAAAATGAGTGCAATTCTTGTCCCACATCGGCTTGTGGAGAATTAATGGCTGTGGAGGAGACTCTATAAACTCAGATTGCACACAACAAGCCTTCTCAGTAATATAACTTTTGCACTCTATTTATTTGATGATGCTCTCAGTTTGAAATGTTTTGGGTGGATGCTAAAAAGTTGGTATGAACTTGTTTCTATACGTTAGGATACCTTTTTTTAGCATTCACCCACAACATTTATAAACTACAATAGTCAATAAAACCCATTTTTTTTGGCTACATATTTAAAATTGAAATCATTTCCTCTTACGCATAGCCATTTATTGCCCCATTAGCTTAAGAAATTATTGCCATAAGGCCATACACGATTAAGATTGACAAAATGTTTACAACTTTACATTATTAAGTGTAAGAAAGTTACTTAATCTCTATTATACTTGTGGTTTTTATTTCTATTAAATTGTACCATTTTAACTAACCGACACTACCATTTTAACTAACCAACACTGCAAATACATGGATGAAGACCTTGTTACCTTCTAAAACTTATGCATATCTGGTTGATCACCACAACCGGTTCAAAAGCAGCGGCACGACTAACTTAATGTTACTCGTAATTGTCATAACATCGCCTTTTCACTTGTTTAGTTATTTGTGTTTGTAAGAGAAGTTTTGCATTGAAAAAGGAGATGAGTCGTTACTCATTAGAGTAGAATTGTATAATATGAAGATATTTGTCCCACATCGCCTGCTAGAGAGTAATTACCCCAGGAAAAGATCTTATAAATTGGGGAGCGCCCAAGCTCGTTATCCACAACTCACATACTTTATACCTTCAAAAACTAGAATGTCATATGCTTCATGGCTTCATAGGAATTCTACATGTATTCAGATTTTACAAGAACAAAATCTACTTACAAAAATAAAATTCACACAACGAAATGAATGTATATGATTGGTTAGTTAAATAGAAAAGAGAGAATATAAGAGTGAAATCACCAATGATAAACATTCATGTCATTGTGTGGATTTTGTTTTTGTAAATTTTGAGTGGGTGTAGCATTCTTGAGATGCAAGTAAGAACTTTATTTTAAAGTTTATAATACTTGATTTAAGGATAAATCCATGTCATTTATTAACTATATAATGTTAAATTTAAACTTTTTTGTTTTACTCTTTCTCTCAAAATAAAAAATATAAAAGGCTTTTTTGTTGGGGGCATTTACATATATATCCTTGCAAAATTCAAAAATTACATATATATCTTTTTGATGCATTAAAGCATTATCTTTATCATAAAAACTGGTAAAAATGATATATATGTAATTTTTGAAATTTACAAGGATATACATGAAATTATGCCTTTTTGTTTTTACACAACTTTATAATTAAGCGTTTGGTACTTTGGTAGTGCACTATAAATTGAGGTAGTCTTACACAATTTTTTGGTTGATAAGTTTATATTATTAAGTGTGTTTAAGTCATTAATTTATGTCATTTTATATATATGTACAGAAATACTCGATAAGTCTTAAAGAGAGGCCAAAGATAATAATCATTTCGGTCGTTTCTATTAGATGGTTTTACAAGTGCCTAAGAAAAACGTTGGAAGGATAAAATATATAAAGTTCACTCAAATGTACAAACAATTAGTCAATCAACCTATCACCCTCATTTTTTTCTACTCGAAGATTTTCCAGTTAATAGCAAATGTTACTTGAGTACTTGAATCCATCTTTTGATCGTTGTAAGACAAAATTTTGAAAAGGCATTATTACATTCTCTTTACTTTCCTCATATATCCCTTAATGACTATGTTACATGGCGTTTGTCTTGCAACATATTTATATATCGTAATCAAGGTTACAATTTTTGAAAGCATTCATGGAGATTTTCTATTATTTTAGAGTGGGTAAAAAATTTGTTTTGAGTAAATGTTTGCATCTTAACCATTAACACGTAAAATTATAAACTACAAACTAAGTGACCACTTTTGTCACTTTTTTCAGTGGAAGAGTTATATAAAAGAGGGTCATAGAAAGAAAATAAAAACCAACTCAGTAATCCGGTGGTAATAAAATTGGGTGCAAGTGAACTTGAGTGAAATGTTTGTCCCACATCGACTGTTGAAGAGCAAATGGGTACCGAAAAGATGCTATAAAGTTAAGCCACGCACTTAAACTTTCGAATCACACACAGTCAATAATATTATTCTAGTTTTGAATGTAATGGGTCATTTGTGAACCATGTGATTTTCTGGTTTATGAGCTAGAATATATACACATGGAGTCATTATGTCCTATTACATTTGTAAACTATAATTATAGTTTTAACAATTCATAACATTTACCATTACAAATTGGGATCGTTGCAAGTTGGTTTGAGTACGATTCGGTGTTGACGATTCTGGAAATAGAGCGACGCAAAGCGGAGAAGATGAATGGATGCGGGCTAGGAGACAGTTGATCTTGGCAACAAAAGAACTGCGATTATGGTTTTAATTCTTTGGTATAAAGACGTAGTTGATTAACATGATTCTAGTAGCCTGGTTCGGAACTAAACAAACTTGTGATTCAATTCTTTAATTTGTGGATTTATGACTGAATTGTATAAACTATAACATAGATTATTGATTAATGTAGATGACAGTTTGTTGAAGTTGTTCTTGATTCCGTTAAGTAGTTCTTGATTTAATTTCTTGGCGTTTTATTGTTGGGTTCATGAACTGAATAGATGATTAGAAATCAATAATAGCAGTAGTAATGACAGTAATACTAGTTAGTATTAGTAGTTCTTGATCTTATATCTTTGTGTATTAATTATTTGTGTTATTGTTGGTAGTAGTAGTAGTCTTTATTTACCAGTAAAGATTGTTTTGTGAACCAAGATTGTGTAATTAGATCAGAAAACAAGCAAATTAAGGTTTTCAAAAATCCAGTTACTTATATATGTTAGAATTAGATATCATGACAATCAAATAAATAATCACAAAACATCAAATAACACATGCGGAAGCGTATAGGATTTATTAACGAATAATTAATTAACATAAGAAGAATATGCGTACCTTACTTGATTCTAGCCGAACAAGAATCAAATCCACAAACTAGCAATGGAAGAACCCTAATTTGATTTAATTAGGATTATATGAATTACCCTTACCGTTTTGTAATTCAATCCAAGAATAATAACAATATTGTGTTATTACCACTTTCTTGTACACACGTACTAAACCAAATTAAAATAATGCTAGTTTTGATAAAACAAATAACTTGTTTATTGGAAAAGTGATGGATCGACACCCACAAAGGTGGCCGATCGGTTTGGAGCAAAGAAACACACAAAAAGTTTTTTAGGGTATAAATTAGCTAATGAAGCACAAGAGATAATTTACAAACACCCTAGGTTTTGTATATATACTCAAGCAAACTTGGTGAACAAGTTTGAGTCAAAGTTGGGTTGGGTTTGGTCCTTGTGGCCAATCGGTTTCATAATCCCACAAGGGATTCCGGAACCTTTCCAACTTTTGCAATTTAGTCCTTTTTCAAATACATTTACGCAGTTAGTCCATTACATTAATTACTTAACGTCCGTTAGTTATTTCGTTTAATCAATAAATAAATATAACGTTTATATTTAATTATTAACTTTTAATTCTCATACGTAAAGTGTGCAATCCCGTGGTCTCGAGTTCGATCCTAACTCACGTCTACTAATTCATATATCCATAAAACTACTGACTCCCACTTGGATATATCGTAATAGAGTGATCACATCGGTTAGGCGTTGCCTCAGCAACACTTCGATGCCTCTAGTGCACTCGAGTAAGGCTCTGGAAAACCTTTTAATGATTTCTCAATATTATTATCCTTTTGTTTCTACACCACGTTAAATAAAGATATGGAATTAAGTCATTCTTTATAAAACTATTTTGTTTCTCGTTGTAAGTGATTGACCAAGATTACCAAATCATTTAAACATATTTAGGGGAGATTTGGGTGCGGCGCTGCTAAACATCTTGTCAACCCTACGAGGCCCAACAAGATTAAACTCCAAATAAATTTGAAGGAACAAATTCTATCTTGACTACAAGAATAACCCACAAACTTTGTAACATTTATGAAAACAACCCTTATGACTACCGATTACGTATAGCGTTAAGTTGCTCCACGAAATGCACTACATTCATGACACTTATCACGTATCTCAAGTGGAGGATAACTATTCATAATTTACTTATAACAATATCCACAAAGTAAATTATGTAGTTGGGATAAGTCCTATATTCAATTCATTGAATATCATCCGAAAGTGGTATGCATTCTCATCAATATACTTTCAAGTATATTCTACCACATCTCTCAGATTTGTCTTAATTTAATGATACTCCCATATCATTAATCGACAACGGACATTTAGATTAACTTAGTTACTCACGGATTAAACATGCAAATATAGGACAACAATATTATAAATGAAAATAAACATAATCCAAACTTTATTTCATCAAAATAATAAATGTTTTACAATATCCTTTATCCAAATACTAATCACAATTATGCATGAAACTATTAGCTAAACGAAGTCCAATTCCATTGGCAAGTCCAATAAGCTTGTCTTTAGCTAAAGCCTTAGTGAATGGATCAGCTAAGTTATCATCCGTGTGAACTTTCAATAGATTAATTTCACCTTCACGGACTTGTTCCCGAACATAGTGATACTTAGTAGAAAATGTCCGGTGCCCTTCATGACTCGGGTTCATTGGCAAATATGATTCTTGTGAAATTGTCACAATACATATCAATAGGTGATTCAATTGAAGGCATAACACCAAGCCACGAAATGAATATCCTAATCCAAACCTCCATTCACGGCTTCGAGCGGCTATGTATTCGCGACAGCATGGAACATCATGCATAATGAAGTCCGCTTCTTGCTCTTCCGTCCAATTAAGCGCTCCTCCATTGATGACAAAGACATAACCCGTCTAAGACTCGTATCATCTTTATCACATTGCGGGGACATCACATTAACACGTAACACCAAGCTCGGTTGCGGATTTCCACCATACACTAAAACATATCTTTCAGTATTCCTAAGATACTTTAGAATATGTTTAAGAGTCATGAAGTTCACCCGGATTCTGTTGATATCGATCGGTCATGTTTTGGCGAGCCACATCGGCCTTGTGCATCTCACAACATACATAATAGATCCTCTGCCAGAAGCATAAGGAACTTTATGCATTCGTGCCACCTCAACAGTGTTGAAGCACACATATCGCTACATAAGTCATGCTTTACTTCCATCGGCAAATATCCTTTCTTGGAATTTTGCATATTGAATCTCTTCAATATTTTATCAATGTAAGCGCTTTGACTTAAACCAATTAACCGCTTTGACCTATCTCGTTAGATCTTGATTCCCATGTATGCGACTTCTCCTAAATCCTTCATGGAAAAACACTTCCCAAGATATGCCTTAACATATTGCAAACTTGGAATGTCTTTTCCCATAATTAATATGTCATCGACATAAAGAATTAGGAAAATTACATCACTCCCACTAACTTTGTGATATACACATGGCTCATCAAGATTTTGAATAAATCCATACCTTTTGATTTCTTCATCAAATCTCTTATTCCATTGCCTTGATGCTTGCTTCAATCCATAAATGGACCTTTGAAGTGTGCATACACGGTTTGGAAATTGTGGATTCACGAACCCCTCAGGTTGCTTCATATAGATGTCTTCATCTTAGCGACCATTTAAGAAGGCGGTTTTGACATCCATTTGCCATATCTCATAGTCATAGTATGTTGCTATAGCTATGAGAATTCTAATAGCTCTAATGTCCGCTTCAGGAGAAAAGGTCTCCTCGTAATCAATGCCATAAGTTTGAGTAAAACCTTGCGCAACTAGGCGATATTTATAGGCGTGTATATTGCCATCCATGTCAGTCTTAATTTTATAGAGCCATTTACTTCCAACCACCTTGGCGTTTGGAGGTAAATCGACCTCTTCCCATACTTCATTTTCTCTCATGGATTGCATTTCCCCATTCATTGCAACCTGCCATTTTCCTTATCAGGACTTGCCATGGCAGCTTTATAACTAGTAGGCTCTCCAAGATCTCATAGTTTCCTCAACCTCTACGTTTAGACATAGACGCGTTCAGGTGCATCGCGTAGTCCTACGGATCTACGAGCGGGAATCACTTCAACTTCGGGTGGAGGACCCGGACTATCGAGGTTCTACGGTATGCTAGTGTTTTCGAGAAGGTAATGCATCTTCTTGATCATCTTCCGGATCATAAACTCTCCTACTTGAATTCTTGAGATACGAGATCCTTTTCAAGAAAATCTCCATACCTAGCAACAATTACTTTATTTTCGGTTGGATAGTAAAAGTAGTAACCCATAGTTTCCTTAGGGTATCCTACGAAGATACACTTTGCAGATCGTTGTTGGAGTTTATCTCACGAGTCACGCGTCTAACATACGCCTGCAACCCGGACCTTTAAATAAGACAGGTTAAGAGCTTTACCATGCCATATTTCATATGGTGTCTTATCAACCTTCTTTGTGGGTACCATATTTAGAATGCTGACAGTGATTCCAAAGCATAATCCCAAAAGGATAAAGGTAGAGTGGTAAGATTAAACATAGATCGTATCATATCCAACAATGTCACGATTTCTTCTCTCAGATACACCATTTTGTTGTGGAGTATATGGAGAAGTGAGATTATGGACAATTCCATTCTTAGCTAAGTAATTTTTAAACTCTTGGCTTAGATACTCGCCTCCTCTATCGGATCGAAGAGCTTTAATCTTCTTTCCTAATTGCAGTTCTACTTGACTTTGAAAACCTTAAATGTTTCAAACACCTCATGTTTATGTTTAAGTAAGTAAACATAACCATAAGCAATGAAATCATCAATAAAGGTTAAGAAGTAGCTAGCACCTCTCTTTGACACATATCTAAGTGGTCCACACACATCAGTATGAATAAGACCAAGTATATCAGAAGCCCTCTCCATATTGCTATGAAAAGGTTTCTTCATCATCTTCCAGGATATGCATGACTCACATTTATCAAATGATTCATCATTGATATTTTGCAAAAGCCCTTCTTGTTGAAGCTTATGCATGCGAGCCTTGCCTATATGAGCAAGTCTACAATGCCAAAGATAAGAAGAATTCAAGTCCAACTTTATCTTCTTATTGATGCTAAACATCGAATTATTATATTCGTTAGATTCATTTCCAATCACATCAATTTCAAACATACCATTCACAGTAATCGCATTAAAATAAAATACACCATTTAAAGAAACATAAATTCCATTACGTGAAATAGTATGAGTAAAACTATCATCCAACAAAAGCAAAAGGAAACAACACCTCTAATTATAGAAGGTGCATAATGACAATTGTTCAATAACGATTACTAAGCCGAAGGCAATACTAAACTAAAGCGTTCCTATGGCTTCAACAAATGCATGTGCACCATTTCCCATCGCGTCTGATATTGCTCCCCATAGGCCAGACTTCCTCTCCACTCTAAACCCCCCAGTAAGTGTATTACAAATGTGAATACCACATCCAATATCATATACCCATGAATTTTTATGATTTAGAGTAAATAATTCAATGACAAATAAATTCACGAAGAATCGGCGTTTATTTGCCTTGCAATTCATTAAGATAGAAGAGCACAGTTTTCTTCCAATGCCCAACGCTCTTACAGTGGTGGCATGCTTGATCCTTTTTAGGATTTTCCTTCCTAGGAGTAGGGTTCTTCTTGGGTTGTGGTTGATAGGCCATAACTTGTTTACCCTTATCAACTTTCCCTTTGCCCTTCCCCTTCTTGTTGTTCACACGCTTGGTTTTGGCTTATTTATCCTTCCACCCCTGAATAGCAAGTACCACGGAAGTAGGAACCTTTTGAGGTAACCCTTTTTCATAATCAATAAGCAATGCGTGTAGGTCGTGGAATTGTCTTCCCACGCTACATATTAAAGCTTGTAACAAAACCATTAAAATCCTTGTTAAGGGATCTATTAATCAGATTCACAACCATGTCATCATCATAAGTTTTGCCAAGTGCCTTTAATTGGTCCATGTAACCTTTCATTTCCAATACATGAGTACTTACGGGTTTACCCTCTCACCTACGGTTGTGTAATGCATCGGTCAAGTCATAAATCTCGACAACAACGGTGGTTTTCAAACATAGTTCAAGTTCATTGAGCATATTATATGGGAAATAATGTTGAAGCGCTGCTTGCTTGAAGAGCGATTCCATCGTTCCCAACATAAGACAAGCCACATCTTTATGACGCTTATACTCAAGTTGCCAAGCGCCCTATTTTTAAACAGTAGTCAGAGGTCCAGTTGGTTCAAGAGGCAAGGTTCATAAAGATATTTCAACCGTCAAAGAACTCTCATGAAAATTCTCAAAAGCGGTGCCAATCATTGAAATTCTTAGAGCGATCAACTTTTCTCGATCAAAAAAGCTTTTGAACGCATAACTTAGTGTAGTGTTAGTGTTATCGTTATTTTGAGCCATTTCTACAGAAAAAAGTTCAAGTATTAGTATTTTCGATAATACAATTTTTCAAGAAAATAAAATATACCCAACGGTAATATAAATATATAACCATATAATTTTCTCGAAAACTAGGATCCAAATTATCATAGGTTCATTACATCAGTTGATCTGCTAGTAACGAAAGCATATAATAAGGTAATATGTCGAACATTAATTGGCAAACAATTTCCAACTCCTAGATCATTATGGGATTTATATTTTCCAACGCTATTGCAAATATAAACATGTTTCATCCCATCTTATGCCATGAGTCCAGTTCTCACTTCTTACTCAACTTAAGTGTCTAACTTAAAGAATCGCCAATATGTCCATGTAAGTCTGACTTTACATAGAGATTTACCTCTCCATCACAATCTAGCCAAGTATTGTCATGACGTAAATTACAACTTCAAGTGTTCCTTTTAATTAGATGGCATATAACTTAATTTAAAAGGGTACTAGTTTTGATTTTATGTAGTCAAATCAAATATGTACAAAGATGTCATGCATTCATCTTGTAGCATAAATTTAATAAAAAACTTTTTATTACCAATTCATAAAGATCAAATTATCAAAGTTTTGATTTGAGGTATTTGGTTCACCAATCAAGGAATTTAGCGTTAATTATCGTCCATTATACCGTACTTTTGCATAAGTGTAAACACTTAGTGTTTCGGTAATTACCACCGAAGTGGCGCATAGAATTAAAACTAATTCGCCCTTAAGATGAGTTTGTACATTTTATGGCTTACTAAGTAGTTCCATTCGAACTTACACGGGCAGAGGGACCGGTGTAAGCGCATTAAAGCATTACCTTAGACATCCTTTCAAAGGACTGTGTCGCATAGCACTTCTTTATTAACCCTTTATAGTTCATTCTAGTGGGTGAGCCGTTCGCACCATTTGTACCAAAATCACCAATCAATTAAACTATTGAAAACTTAACTCTTCCAAAACAAATCAAATTTCGCCATTGTTTAGTCCATATTATTTTTCTATTCAAAATTACCCTTTGCTTAAAACTGTCTAACATAATAAACAAACAAGTAACAAATAAAAAATAAACTACTAAAAAACAATGCGCACATAATAAACAATTTATACGTGTAAACAAGTAGCCACATGCAACTTATTCAATAAAACCCTATTAATAATCAATGTCTAGGTTAAATTAATGTATATATTAATTAGGGCTTTCACTCTCTCAATTGAAAGTGAGCCACATACATCGATGAATCGATTGCGTAAACCTATAATTAATAATATACCAAATTGCACATAATTGATTCATTAATATATATAATTGGAGTCTTCGTCAATTCAAGATTTATCGTAAATAAATATATTTTAACAATTAAACAATATCAAAGCAACTTATCCATGACAAACATGCATGTATCATCATGGATATATCATAACAATTATACAAATAGCTACAAGATCGTATATCAATAATCCCATGTCGCATAACAATTATTCATGAATTAATCACGTAACTAATAATTAATTTTAGGTTTCGATAAGGTTAGCAAACAATTTTCAAAACCCTAAAAAAAATTTATGTGTTGACCAAAAAAAAAAAAGGGGTACGCCGCAAAAAAAATTAAAATCGACCCATATAAAAAAATAATCAAACCCTAGATTAACCATATCAAACAACATACAATTATTTGTTTTATTACTCGTTTATGTAATTAATTACTCATTAAAAACCAATGACTCGTGATGCCACTGTTGGAATTAGATATCATGACAATCAAATAAATAATCACAAAACATCAAAGAACACATGAGGAAGCGTATAGGATTTATTAACGAATAATTAATTAACATAAGAAGAATATGCGTACCTTACTTGATTCTAACCGAACAAGAATCAAATCTACAAACTAGCAATGGAAGAACCCTAATTTGATTTAATTAGGATTATATGAATTACCCCTTACCGTTTTGTAATTCAATCCAAGAATAATAACAATATTGTGTTATTACCACTTTCTTGTACACACGTACTAAACCGAATTAAAGTAATGCTAGTTTTGATAAAACAAATAACTCGTTTATTGGAAAAGTGATGGATCGACACCCACAAAGGTGGCCGATCGGTTTGGAGCAAAGAAACACACACAAAACTGTTTTAGGGTTTAGCTAATGAGCACAAGAGATAATTTACAAACACCCTAGGTTTTGTATATATACTCAAGCAAACTTGGTGAACAAGTTTGAGTCAAAGTTGGGTTGGGTTTGGTCCTTGTGGCCAATCGGTTTCATAATCCCACAAGGGATTCCGGAACCTTTCCAACTTTTGCAATTTAGTCCTTTTTCAAATACATTTAACTGGTTAGTCCATTACATTAATTACTTAACGTCCGTTATGTTATTTCGTTTAATCAATAAATAAATATAACGTTTATATTTAATTATTAACTTTTAATTCTCACGTAAAATTAATCTTGTCTCGAGTTCGATCCTAACTCACGTCTACTAATTTATATCCATAAAACTAACAATATATCGCAATGCCAAAATATTATACGAAAAACATGCTAAAAAGGATAATTTTCCAACACAAACATGAGCGGGCCCCGGGTGATATAGCAGTCAGTCAACTCATCTGCTAGAAGTTACGTAAAAATTCATCTAGTATACGTGACACAAATTGCAAAATGAAGATACAAAAATATGTTCCTACACACTGTATCTATGTTCTTAGTCTCATAGTTACGTTGCTGTTTGGTCACTGTTTCAAGAAATTCTATCATATACTTGTAGTCGAGGTTACAAATTAAGATTTTTGAAAGCATTCATATGTGTTCGTGTTTTAGAAAGTGGACACATAAGAAACTTGAGAAGAAGTTAGAAATCAATCCATCTGTTTAAGAATTACCAAGTAGTTACAAAATGAATTACATCTCTTTTTTACTTTCCTTTGCGACAGATACATGCATGCTGATGCATCGTCACAAATAAGCCAACATATTAATCCAATCAAATCCAAATTGCGTAAAACTGAACTCGACTTTTACATCTATATTAACAATACAGTTACCAATTCTACTAGTAGAAATAGTTCAATTTAGCACATGAACTCAGTTTAAACCATCTTGATATTAAGGCCCAAAGGAAAATGAAACTCGTTTCGAGCACAACAAGAAGATTGAAGATCGTGTGTAAGCAAAGTAATGACAAGTGAAGAGATTTAAGATCATGAGTTAGCAATGTTTTTTAAAACCGGACAAGACGTCAACCTAGCTTTTCTATTGGTTTGATGGCTTAATCGGTCGATCGACCGGACCAAACCAAATATGAGTACTAGTTAATGTCACAAGTGTATAGTAATTAAGTTTAAAGTTATGATAAAACACATAAACATACTAAAACATAAGAACATATCTCTAGCGTGTATGTATTAAATTTATGTTCAGGATCAATATAACTCTGATGTATATTTTGATATATTGTATAGTGAATACTTAGGTCTATAACTAAAACAATTATTAGTATACTAGTATTAATAAAGTTTGGGGTTTGTGAGGAGCATGTCAGGTGGTTATCTGCTTTAATTTGTTGCTTAACTGATATAAGAAAAACTGAAAAAACAAAGGGAAAGAGTAAAAATACTAGTCCCACATCGACTTATGATGATGAAATGTGGAGGAGGAGATACTATAAACAAAGGGCACAAATGTTGAACCCTATGAGCAAATGGATTCAGTTTCTAATGTCATGAGCTGGAGATGAAAGACGAGTAAGCTTTGTTTATGTTATGAGCTACATTACTTGTCTTAATCTTTAGCCTTTGACGTTTTGAAACTATAATACAAAATAACAATATTTGAAACAGCAATATTCTCTTCTAGCGTTTTGTTATAATCTTGTTTACACGGATTTTAGATATCTTTTGTTTACGCAATATTCTCTTCTAGTTTAAAAGATTGGGAAAACTATAGATTTGAAACAGCTATAGTAATGTTTTAGTAATAATTTTTTTTAAAGCTATAGTTTTCCCAATCTTTTAAACTAGGCAAAAGAATGTGGCCTCTTTGGTCATTTCTCTTTTAAAAGATATTACGACTGTAACATCTCTCAAAAAACAAACTAAAAAGAAAATGAAAGAAGTAAAGAGTTTGTCCCACATCGTCTGTTGGAGAAGAAATGGCTAAGAAGAAGATGCTATAAACCGGAGGCACACCCTTGTTGGTCAATTGCATAGCCATAGACAGTTTTTGAACAAAAAATTTGTCATTCTCTAATTCAATCGTTCTTATAGTTTTGAATGTAATGGGTCATTGTGACGCATGTGATTTTCTGGTTTATGTGCTAGAATAGACACATAGAGTCCTAGTGGCCTCTTGCATTTATAAACTATAATACCTAATATAGTTTTTAACATTGCATAACATTTTCGAGTCACAAGTTTGTTATGTAATAAATGAGAATAATTAAAATGTTTGTGCCATTTTGAATCACACGTGGACATTTCAAGATGGCAATGGTTGTCTAATGGAAGTTTTTGTAGCAAAGGGTCGCGTATTAATTCTGGTTGGAATGATGACATGTGTTCTAATGAAAGTTTTTGTACTCAAGTCATCCTAAAAGCCGATCAAAAAGCCTTATATTGTACGTTTGTTTATGCCTCAAATAATTCAAGGTTCGAAGGGAATTATGGCTTAATCTTTCTCATCATAAAAGGTTCGGTAATGGTAGACCATGGGCGATAATGGGAGATTTTAACGCGGCTCTAATATCGAAGATACCTACTTTGGTTCATCCGGCATCAATATTGCTATGCGCGAGTTCAATGAATTCTTAACATAGAAGTGACGAATGTTAATTCTTCTGGATTACACTATACATGGAAACAAAAACCAAATGTTGAGTTCGGTATATCGAAAAAGATAGATCGTGTAATGAGTAACCTTTCTTTCATTGTAGAATTCCCGGGATCTCATGCGATATTTCAACCATATCGCATATCGGACAATGCCCCAACCGTTTTGAAGTTATGTAAGGTCTCTAAAGACAAACCTCCACCTTTTAAATTCTTCGACCATTTTGAAGTTGTATTAAGCTTTGCGTGTTTTATGAACTTGTATAGTATCTATCTTATCTAATAAAATAAGCTTTTGTACAAGCCCTTCTAAGCACCAAACATTAAAAATTCGTTTAATGCTCATACGTGTCATACCATATTTAGACTCATGGTACAACTCTTCTGGTGCACCAATATTGTAGAACCCTTCCTCTACACACTTCCATACGAGCATTTATCATTTTTAACACCTTCTTCTTCACATTCACTATTCAGTTTCTTATCAGCATTTAATAAAAATGCGTTTCAAAATCACCAATTCAAAATCACAATTTCGAATATGAATGAGATCCCTTCAAAAGAATATCTCTTCGATTAAAAAAACACACATAATTGCAAATCAAGACACCAGCATCGTTCAAGATCAAGAAATATTGGTTACATAAAATAAATAAATAAATAAATAAAAATCTTACATCATTGTGCAAGTGATTTGTACACTGTCTCGTAAGTATCCATTTAATTTTAGTATTTAGGGTTTCAATTTATGTGTTGCAAATTACTATTATTTTTGTGATTAATTACTTGATGAATTGATTTTAAGATTTGTGTTTCATCTTTTAAATTAACAATTTGATTCATATTTATTTATCAATCCAATTATAGTTTTGTTGAGTCTGAGCCAAACCTCTTTTCTATGATGACAGATTGGTAAAGTTTAAGCCAAGAAGATTATTGTTGAAGCTGATGATGAAAAATCTATTGATAAGTAAGTTTAAGCCAATTTTCTTTTATGATTATTTCAAATCTTTGTGCACATTTTGGTTTCAAAGAGTGTGCCAGGAAGTGAATGATAGATGTTTGTATTGATCATTGATTATACAATCTTTATATTTGATTATAATGCAGGGTTGTTGGCGAGTCACGAGGTGCAAGTTCTGTGCGTATGAGTGATTACTGATTGAAAGAGTATGTTGGTATGGATTCAATCCTTTAATTTTAATATAATTTGTTTTTTACTCTAATAATTATTTGATTGAACATATGAATAGGTCAATGAGGATGATTAATGACTGATCTTTGTTCTTAGGTTTTTTATGTATGTTACAAGGTTTTTGATGTCTATTACAAGAAATTGCATTTTGAACTATTTCTTATATCCTTTCAGTATTTGTTATTGGGGAGTCCCAATAACTTTTTAGTTCCTTTTGTTTTGTTACTTATTAAGACACAGTTATTGTATTGATTGGGGAGTCCCATTCATTCAAAATGAATACAAAATTTGTTTCGTGATCAGTTGTTATGACCAATTTCCTATGTGTAACTTTATTATTATTATTATTATTATTTATCCTACTGATTTCTAATTTTTTTTTCCAGACTTCAGGTATTTGGCATCCATAGTGGTCTTATTATCAGTGTTATATATTATGTAGATCAGGGTGTTTGGCATTCATAGTAGTCCACAATGGATTAGGGTGTTTGGCATTCATAGTGGTCTTACCAATTGCCTATGGTCTTTTTTTCATGGATTAAGGTGTTTGGCATTCCTGGATTAGGATGGTGCTGGTGTTTGGCATTGCACCAGTAAATGCAATTGTTAAGTACCATGGTACTGCACAAATTGCAAAGCCACTGTTTTAAGCATCAAAGCGAGTTGAGTATTTTTATCATTGTAAATTGATTAACAATGCATTTGTCACCATGGTACCGCACAAAATGCAAAACTTTGTTTCAAGCGTCAAAACAAATGAGTATTTTATTTTATTTTATTTTTTATTTTTTTTTTGTTGTACCACTATGAATTTTGTGTTGTACCATGGTACTTAAGAATTGCATTAACTGGTGAAGATCAACATTTGGAAGAAAGTTTGGCATTGCACCAATATTTAACTACATTTTATGCATATAGCCATTTTAGAGGTTGCTTGCATTAAATTAAACTTTGGACTACTTTTAAGTGATTCAACTCATTTGTTAATAAATTGTTTGATTTGGCCCATTTCACCCGTACAGGTAAGCATAAGTAAGCAAATCCAGTTCAATAGTAAATGGGTCGAGTTGGCTACCTTATACCAAGAAAATTTTGTATAGGAACTTCCCTTTAACTCTTCCTCCAGAGACAAGTTCATGTGGAAATGGGTGCAATTGGCTACCTTATACTAAACTGTAAGTACGATGGTTGGGCTTCTTAATACCCGATATTGCACCAAGAAAAGTAGACCTTAATTGTGTAATTACTACATGGTCAAGCTTCATTATTACTTGCGTTAGAGAATATATTTGATAGCCTAAGGTTGTTTGTTTTGGGCTATCTAATCATTCCACCTGGCTAATTTTGCACTTCAATAATTATTCACTTTATGTAAACAGCTTATCACTTCTATATACATAACATTAAATTTAATAGCTTTATAAAAGTGTGTTATTTATATTGGAGTGTTGTCATCCATCCTTGATCGACATAACTTTTTTTATCTGATATTCTTTCTTTCGATTATTAGTTGAAACTTCAAGTTATTTTTTTCTTTTCTGTTTTTACGGGTTTTGTATAGATGGAAGGAAAGGCTATACAAGATTTTAGTAAGATCTTGAAGGACAATATGTTACTGCCAATAGAGGTAAATCTCTTATCTCTTATAATATTTTGTTTCGGATTTAAAGGTTTTCGTAGTTAAGAAAGTCAATCGAGTGTCATTTACTTGTGAATGGGTTGATTTTGGCGTGCTTTATCTTTAACGAGTCAAAGTTCGAACCTTTCATTTGATTTAAGTTACAGATTTATTCAATAAGATCATATTTATTCTTTTCTTCTGGGATTGGCGATGGAAGTAGATGAGCGAGGTGGCATTGATATCTCTTCCGATAGGTGTACCGAAGTTTTATTTCTATCGTTCCAAAGCTATTGTTGCAAAATGATTCATCGTTACTATGAACTATCAAGTATGAACCACTTTTCTCCTTAATGGATATGATCTTTTTGCTATGTAGGGTTGTTGCAATCAGGTGTGCATTTGAGCAACATCGACATGAACAACGCCTAAAATGGCGAGAAATCAAGGGTGGTTAATGGTAGGAATATATCTTGAAGGATGCACTAATATTGTAATGACTTCTAAGAAAGCTTATTTAGGTCTCAATCTATCCCTTTTTATGTGTGTGTATGCATCACTTATCTAACTACACGCGGTTATGTGACTTAAGTTCAAAACACAAACCCAAACACTTTCATGAGGGTACATGGATGTGTGTTTTTGGGCTATTTGGATTTTTGGTTTGGAAGTTGTTATTTGATAATTGCAACTTAATTCTCAATGATCGGTTTTTTAAGCTTGGAAAACAATTTATAGTAAATGTATCTTCATATTTGACACTAATGAACCATATGTCAAAGAATAGTTACCGATAAAGAAACCAACCTTTGATTGTAAAATAGTCTTACTCCAAACATACATACAAACACCCCATAAATACCGGTCATGTACAAAACAACTCATCACAAAGTTTTAAAAGTAAATATACTATATGAAGTTTTTACGGTCATGCACAAAACAACTCATCACAATGTTTTAGTGAATAACGCGAAGTATGTTTATGTCGTATTTCATGGCGGCACATGCCGATCCATGGGCGAGTTTGATGTGTTTACGGTAATCACTATTCTTTGAAAGTGTTGCAAGCCTTTTTCCAAAAATATGAGTCGCTTTTTTTCGATTTTTATCGCAAATTGATTTCCACGATCGTCGTCAGAAATTAGTTTGGAACGATTGTGTATTGTCTTATGGTACAAGGCTCTATTGTTTTCATTACACCTCAAGATATTAGGTAATCATATCCTATCACGAGTTCGTTCTCTGATTTTGCATCCAAAATACACTTTGAGCTTCTTGCTTTTGGTTTCCCATAATAATTCGATAAAAATCGGGTCTAACCTGAATTGACCCGTTAATGTGTTGATATTAACAACTCTAAAATTTTGTATTTTGGATGTTCCAACATATCAAAACTTGCATATATCAAAAAACATTTGAATGGGATGCAACTTCATTCGTAATAAGTGTAAATTTACGATATTAAGCGATATTTGGCGCAAAATATGTCCTGTTATTATGTTGATTTAGAACTTCAGTGGTTGCATCGGCTATGGCATTGAAGAAGCCGGAGATCAAGGAGCAATTGACAAAGCTTTCGCAGAATATATGGTGCCGTTTTAAGCGAGTCATCCGAAGTTATAGGAACCACGTATATGGTGATGGGATATATTCCTCAAAGATTTTGGAGTCAAGTATGTTGCAGTAAGTTGATGTTAACATTAACTTTAACATGTATGGTTGAGCTGACAATATAGGTGGATCGGACGGTTGATATATAAGTTTCTTGTTTGATTTGGCATCGTAAAAGTGGCAAACTTAAGAAGGGTCGGTCGGGTTGACTTACCCGAAAAACTAATTTTATCACCATTTTTTGCTACATTTTTTAGTTTTATAAATAGTGATTACAAAAAGTTGTTTATGATATAGTGATTACGTTTCGAAGAATTTACGCCCATGTGACCGGATTTCTATCTAGAGGTAACTACATAACATTGGTTAAACGGGTCGAAACTTCCACCTATATTAATGTATTGAATAATAATTCTTATGTATACTTTTTATAGCTTGCATATGATGGAGGAATTTGATTGAAATCCCTTGAGGTCGCTTTAAAACTGAAATGAAATGTGCCTTATACGTAAATCGTGTGGGTATTCTTGGTATAAAAGCTTAAGCGTGATTGAAAGTTCATGATTGTTCAACTATTGTTTGGTGCGAAGAACGTTGGTGTCATCGAGCGAAGATGAACAATGTAGTGTTATTTTACATACATGTGGGCTTTGGTTCAGCTAATATATGTGGAGTAAAAAATTGTAATAAGAATATTTCAAATGCATTATGTGTGTACGTTCATGAAACAAAACCTCAACTTTGTTACTTAATTATGCATCGAGAGTATGTGGACTTAATGTGATAAAACATTGTCTTGGCTGTGTTTCTACATTGATTGTTCATAAATATAATTTTCTCGATACGATTGTATAATCATATGATCTATAATATTGTAATGATAGCAAATTGGACATATATTATTTGTTTGTTTTTATAATGGAATTGGTGATTGTTTGGCAAGAGAAAATGAATATAATTTTGTTACCCAGCTAGAGGCATATTGGGGAGAAAATATATGGCAACGGATGTGATACAATTGAAAATGATAAGAATTGTTTATGTGCATACGTGAAGTTGTGCGTTACATTTATGTTATTCTTTTGCTTTATTCACAACACTATGATGTCGAGCGATTGGAAAATAAAAGAGGTGTTTGGCATTGATTATTTAGGTCTTTGTATATGGCATATTTTAAAAGCCTACAAAAATTATTAGCATTCTTAACTGCTAACAAAATTTCAAGATTCAGATTCAATCAGGCAACGTGAATCTTCTAGTTTTATAGCCAACTGCTCTGTTCAGTTAGGCGAATGCAAGATCTTCCAACAAATAAGAAAGCATGAATTAGCATCCTTCAAAAGCATGAGTGGGTGAATTATATGTTCGATGAAAATATATCTGCGAAGGTCCCATCCAAAATGAATTATAGAATTAAAAGCATGAATTGTAAATTATATGAATTACAAATGTCGTGTACAAAGAAGTAATTCAAGGTCTATGAACAAGGCCGAAGAGGTATATGCAATATACATATCACAAGTTTTTTTACCATATTTTAAATTATAATACATTATGAATCACAAACTGATTTTATTTACATTTTTTCTATGGAATGTTATGTGTGCACGGAATGGACATTTGCTATCAAATTGATTAGCGCTCACATACGTCATTTGCTATTCAAGACTGTCAAATTTGGAAAGCGACAACGGCTGGCTGATGTTTATTATTTATTACAAACTTTTGATTGTACGATAATTCATCTATTATCTCATTCTTTCTTTCATATATTAATGGAACATGTTTATTTTCGTTATTTTCTTATTATCTCATTTACATATTTCTTTAAAGAAGTACCTGAAGGTCTTTGAACATGGTTCATGTTGTATCATGTATGTATCATTGGTGTAATCACGTTATATTATACTATGGTTCATTATTTTTAATGTTACAAGGTTTGTTAGCAACTCAATTGATCATTAAAATCACACGTCATTTTATGTTCGAGTCAATCTATTTTAGATTGGCATGGTTGTAAATCGATTGTGACTCACACATATTTTAAATTTAACAAATTTACGTTATTACTTTTATTATCATCTCATTTATCTATTTCTTTAAAAAATAACCCGGTGTCAACGGGTCTCTAAACTAGTGTAAGATAACATGTATTTTTCATTGTAGAAGTGTTTTGAAAATAACATTTATTATGTATTTATTGTAGGGATGTTTTACAAATTTAAGACATTTAATTTTTCAGATTAACTTTATTTTCTATTATTAGTAAGTATGTTGTTTTAAGGTTTAAGCATCCTATTTTAGAAATGTCACAACTACATTATAAAGTAGTACATTTTTTTTTTCTCTTATTTTTTTTAATCCAAATTTAAATTCAATTTTAACACTTTTCACCAACCAAACGAACTCTTAAGAGGTGTTTCTTATTGGGGAGGTCTACAAAATCCCTATAGACATGTCTCCGAACAATTTATTATTTAACCACTACAAGAAAAAGTGACTTTAGTGACCAGATATTTCCGTCACAAACAGTACCAATCTCGTCACTAAACGTGATTAGTGACCAAATTTAGGTGGTCACTATAGGTCCGTCTCTAATTACAAGAGACCAAAACGTAGTCATTACTGGCAATAGTGACCAAACGTCGTCACTGATTGGATGGGGTAGATACAACTTCAAACCAATCTGTGACCAAATATCTGGTCACTAATCTACTAGAGACGAAATTGTAGAAAACTAGAAGGGGGGGTTGAATAGTTTACCGATTAAAATCTTTGTTTTGAAACTTATTGAAAGATCAATTGATATTGATCTTAAGTATGTTAATGAAATATGTAATAAGTAAATAAGGAAGGAAATGATCAAACCACAACAAGTTGTTTATAGTGGTTCGGCCTACAAGGACTCTTTTTCCTTGCCCTACTCCACTCCCCGAGTCTCACACTCGAGAGTTTAACTTCACTAGTCAACAAGCTCCTTTCACCGGCGGAGAAAACCTTACACTTCGCTACACTATTTCAGGCACTAAGCTAGATGTCGAGTTCTTTCCAAGGGTACAACTACTCCCACACACAATGTATTTTGAGGACTAAAATACTAACCACTCACACTCACAAGATTATGATGGTTTGATACAACAATGAAGTATGGATCAACACTAGATCATACAACACTAAACAAACAAGACTTCCAACTTCTCGTTGAAGCTTGAATATGACTTGATCTTCTCTGCTACAAAAGAGATCACTAATATGATATGAAACTGAGTTAGAAAGGTTATAGAGAAGATATGTATGAGAGTATGTTAGAAAGGGATGAGAAACTACTTGGCTTGGCAATGCTATTTATAGCCAATGGACAGGAGGTTCACGGACGACGGACTTTGGTTCCTTGCAAAACCAATTTGGTACCGCTAGATCAGTCCAAGATATCAAATCTTGCCTAAAGTCAACTCTATCTAAGTGAGATTGTGCAAGATATGAAGAGTACAAATCTTCACAAAATATCTAATGGAATCTTTCAATGATTTCCATGATGTAATACATGATGTCAAATGTTGTATTACTATTTATAGAAATATGCAAATGCTTAAGTAGTGTTTGGTTTTAAGAACCTAACACATTCTACAAACTACTATCATACATAATGATTAGAGTCATATCAAGATGTTACTAATCATAAATGTAAATGCTTGAATGATGAATATATTGTTTGAGAAAGCTTGTTTTAATATCTAATAAACTTGACAAGCTTTAAGCTTTTATAAATTAAATTTACTTTTTTCGTTAACAAAACTTAGGCAAAGATCAAAATATATAAATAACGTTTAATGACGATATTTGTATTAACAATCTCCCCCTTTTGTTGAGGACAAAATATAAATTTTATTTTTATAAAAGAAACAAAGTTTGTACAAGAGTTATAAAAATATTAGTTTTAGAACTTGAAAAGGAAATGATAATGTAAGTGAATGAAATTTGACTTTTATGAAAGTCAAAGAATTCACTAGTTGATGCATGATGTTGACTTTTTTTTTTTAGAAAGTCAAAGATGCATTTTTGACTTTTTAAGAAAAGTCAAGTTTAATGTTCTATATTTTCTCCCCTTTGTCTCAACAAAAGAAGAGGCTATACGGAATATAATGAGCTCGAGCTATTATCTCCCTTGTTCAAAGCTCCCTAAATTGGGTGCTTTAATGGGAAGATACATGGATTGTGAAAATAAAGCTAAAAAAAAATTGTTAGTAATAATGATCATTCACAAGCATTTCCAAACACTATGTAATGACACCAACAATATAATAAACAACATTCATTAGTTAAAATTTTTCATGAGTAAAGATCATGAAAAGAGAACACAATGATGTGTTTCTAGTACAAGAAAAATTATCCTAAGAGAGCAAATAAAAGAAAGACTATTCTAAAACCATCATAAAGTGATGGTGGATGGAAAGAGCTTGAGACGTTCAAGAATGTGGTTGAGGATGAACCTCATTTCTTCGTGGGAAGTCAAGGACCATAACCGTCCGTTCCACGGTTTGACCCGCTTGCTCACAAGTTGAGCAACCATGCCTGGAGGGTGTTTGGGGAGGTTGTGGTGGAATGGTGGATGTGTTGGTGGTGTTGGGGATGTTTGGAGTGGTCATGATGGATGCAAGCACAGCACTTTGCATTTGCATTGTCTCACTTAAGTGAGAATCCACCATGCCTTTGAATTGGTGGAGGTTGTGGAGTTCGGCTTGAATCTCCTCTCTAGTGGGATTGTCATCCCACATGCACTCCGAAATGTCCTCAATATGAGGGGACATTGATGATGGAAGTGGATGATCTCAGATAAAGGACCATGAATGTCCTTGTGAATGGGGTAAGGAGAGGTCTTGGCCCTAGGGGCTTGGGTCAATGATGACCGAGGTGACTCATGAGCAATTGGCTCAATGGTGCCAAAGGATGGCAATGGTGGTGGATGACTTGGCCTATGAGGCAAGTCTTCCAAGTCCTCTAGGAAAGGATTTGGTGATGTTGGTGGAGTTGAAAATAACTCCATGGGAGTGAGAGTGGGAGACCTTGGTGAAGGTGGTGGGGGTGTTTTGGATGTTTGGATGGGTGCGCGTGGAGGTGAAGTAGGTAGTTTTGTTGGTGGTGGAGTGGTGATCACAATGTGTGATGAAGTGGGTGTAGCTAAGGTAAGATGTGTATCATCTCTAATGGGAGATGAGATGGTGAGTGGTGAAGATTCGGATGATGAGCTAAGATGAACAAAATAACAAGGCCTTACGCCATTCTAGCGGTTCTTGCAAGGTTTTGGTGATGATTTAGTCATTTTTAACTTGGGGTTTGATTTGCTAGATAGTAGTGAGAATGAAGAAGGTGTGAGGATGATCATGGTAAAGCCTTTCAATTTATAGAGATAAGAAATTGTTGAGAAATGGTTTGATTTGATGTTGAACCATTGAAGAGATGAGGTTCCTAATGATTGGAAGTGGGTTGAATGCTAGTCATATCACCCAAGTCAATCCATACAAAGAAGATGGAGTGAAGAAGAAAAGATATACAATAAATGTGTTCTAGTGAGTGGAATTTCCTAATATTTGATACCCACGGATTTGAAGGTACCAAAAATTTGGTTCCTTCCTTTATGCAAAAGGGCTCCTTGGGTGGATTTTTCAAATTTTGAATTTTGGTGGGAAATGGATTTCTTATATACCTCAGTGAATAATACTAGTTCTAATAACAGTATAAACTAGTTAAGATTGATTTATAAGTGATGGAAGATAATTTGGAATTACGAAAGAGTCGAAATTCGAAAATTACCCAGAGGATCCACGGCACCAAATCATACACCGGACTACCCTAAAAGGGTGCCGTCACTCTCGTATGTATGGCGGTACAAACTACATAAAGGACGGTACCAAAATTATGGTGCCGTCCGATCCGTGAGTGTGAAATATGGACAGAGTTCGTTTTAGGTGTCGGGAAAATTCGAAACCAAATTTTTCTCAAAAGCTGTTATACTAAACATTTCTAGTTAGGAAAAGTAAATAACACATATGTAAACATAGTGGAGCATAGATTTTGAGCAAGGCTTATTGATTTTCACAATATAGTGAAAATGGGTAAAATTTGATAGCATACTTGTGCTATCCCCCTGCATGAGATTGTTAGCATACACCATTGTTTTAAGTTATATTATCATCCTACATAATAAAAGCAACTAAATAGTATCAAACATTAACGATAATGCATTGTTCCAAACACTCCTTAAAGTACCCTTATTTGTCCAACCTCTTGTAAATCTTGTTCATCATCCTACCAAGGCACTTGAACATTCCCTTAGTTTGTTTGAATTCTACTGATTCATTCTCAATCTCGGGAAGAGATGCTAATACTCTGAGGTGGAAGATGAGAGCTTGGAAGACCATCCTCTGAGCTATTTGATGATGATGATGAAGGAGTTGGAGGTTTAGCTCTCTTGCCTTTAGTCTTAGCAACTCGAGCATCACTCAAAGGTACAAAGATGTGAGGAATGAGTTCATAGTGAAGGTGCATCCTTTTGGGGTGGTGGAATTGAGCCAAGTTTCTATAGAGACGGGTGAGAAGCATCCCGTATGGAAGAGCAACGGATCCTTGAGTTGGAATATCAATCATTCTCCTAGCTATGTAGTAGGCTAAGTTGAATGGTTGTCCGGTGGACAAGTTGTAGAGCATGTGGCAAAGACAAGCGTTTATGTGATCCCTATTCCCTATGGTGCTAATGACGTTGGCTCTAAGTAGTTCCTCCCATTTCTTAAATTCTGGCTTAAGTTCATTTAGCTCCATTCCATATGGATTCGGTTTACTCTTCGGTAACTCGGGTTGTATCATTTTTTGGGTTAAAAAGGTGTTCACGGATGACATCCTTATCAGCCAAACGGGTTATGTAGGGAAGAGAGCGGTCTTTGATTGTATCAAGAGCCATGAGTGACCACTTATCCGTGTAGACACAAGTTCCTCGGTTGGGAATTCCTAACACTTGAGCAAAGTTGCTTAAGGTGATGGTGTAGTCATTTTGATTGATTCTAAACCTAAGACGAAAATTCATCATCGTCTTCATCACTAAAGCCGTCACACTAGCATAGAATTCTAACACAAACCTAGGACAAATTGGTTCATCGATGTCAAGAAGACAATCGAATTGAATGGCGGCTAGTTCTTCACGGAGATTGGTATTTCAAGGAAGGATGAGTGAATGGTTCTACCCTCATGGAAATACCTTGATTCTAGACCCTTAAATATTTCTACTTGTTCCTTGGTAAGTCCTTTGGTTTTGTGGTGTTTGGGAATGTAGTTAAGGGTGTCTTTGTGATCATAGAATCTTGAGGCTACCATGGTTATTCCTAGGGACAAGAATTAATATGTTAAAATATTGAAAATAAATTTTAAGCTTTTTGATTCTAGTGTGTGCCTATATGAAAACAATTTGGAGTTGCGGTTATCTCGACTCATTTTATGCACAAAATGGTTTTAGTGGGGTGTTTGGCAAATACCATGAGATAACCCAAATTCTCCTAATTCAATGTGGCTACATTTGAATACATGGGAGTGCATATTTGTTATGCAATACCTTTAGTATTCAAGAGCATGCAAGTGATGAAAATTCTAACGTTTCTATTTGTATTAGTAATGAAAATGTTTTCCTACAAGTGAGAAGCTTTTCAAAACTTTTGACATGGGGTGTTTGGTTGTTTGAATGAGGCCTTATATTTATTATCTATCAATTAGTGGGAAACATGATTTGTTTATGCAATATGATAATGTAGTACCTAATTTGAATGACTAGTTATGCAATTTGCCAATTGAATTCATATTTGGTATAAAAGCATACATAAAACCCCATGTAATGATTTGTGATAGTTTTGTGCATAAATAAGAATCCTAGACTCAGAATTAAGAGATGAAATGTAGTTAGGATACTTACAATGATGTTATCTTCAATGATAAGTGAGTGGGAAGATGACAATAATGAGCTTGGTTTAAGTTTTACACGTTTTGGTAAAGTGGGTTGTGAAGAGGATGTTATGTGTATATAGTTGTTTATCAGTAGACATCACGGACCAGACGGCACCAAATAATTGGTTCCGCCCGTTGTCGCTTTGCGCCGGGCTACGTGAGCGTATATAAGGCATAATGTTTTGGTTTGACTATTCTAATTTTTAGGCTATGTTTATCCTACATGTTTGGTTCCATTAACCCTAAACCAAGTCTAAGAAGATTAAAAGGTTCTCGTTTAAGAGGTTTAGTTAAGACGTTGGCAATGTTGTCTTCGAGGATACTTTCGATTGAAATGTTTCCTTTTTGAACATTGTCGCGAAGAAAGTGATGACGGATTTCAGTATGCTTTGTACGAGCATGTTGAACGGGATTCTTGCTGAGATCGATGGCTCCTTTGTTGTCGCGAAGTATCACAATGTCGTTGAGATGAATTCGTAGTCACTAGAGCTTGCTTCATCCAAAGAGCTTGTTGACATGCTTTTCCGGTGAGGACGTATTCGCTTCAGAGTAGAGATGGCTAAAGCCGTTTGCTTCTTTGCAAACCATGAGGTGAGACAATGTCCAACAAAAGTGCAAATACCACTTGTACCTTTTCTATCGACATAATCACCGGCATGATCCGAGTCGGCATACACTATGGTTTCTATACCGTTCCTTTGGGATACCATAATCCTAAACACGTTGTTCCCTTAATATATCTAAAAATCCTTTTTAATGCTTCTAAGTGTGATGCCTTTGGGTTTTCTTGAAAGCGAGCGCATAGACAAACACTAAACATAATGTCGGGTCTACTAGCCGTAAGAGAGAGTAGGCTACCAATCATTCCTCTATATTTAGTGTTATCTACGGATTCACCTTCTTCGTCCTTGGTGAGTTTAGTGTCCGAGGACATGGGTGTTTTAGTTGGTTTGGAATCTTCAAGACCAAATTTCTTAAGCATGTCTTTTATATATTTAGATTGGTTAAAGAAAATACCATCTTCTAGTTGTTTAATTTGAAGTCCTAGAAAGAAGTTTAACTCACCCATCATACTCATTTCAAACTCGTCATGCATGATTTTAGAAAAATCATTACATAGTTCTTGACAAGTTGATCCGAATATAATGTCATCAACGTATATTTGAACAATAATAATTTGCAATTCCTTTTTCTTAGTAAAAAGAGTATTATCTACTAATCCCATAGTATATTTGTTATCAACAAGAAAAGTCTTAAGACGGTCATACCAAGCTTTAGGTGCTTGTTTAAGGCCATATAATGCTTTCTTGAGTTTGAAGACATGATATGGTTTCTCAAAGTCGGTAAAACCGGGAGGTTGAGCAACATACACTTCTTCGTTAATAAACCCATTAAGGAAAGCACTTTTAACATCCATTTGAAATAATTTAAAGTCATAAGCACATGCATAAGCAAGCAATATTCTAATAGATTCAAGTCTAGCTACCGGTGCATAAGTTTCATCATAATCAATTCCTTCTTGTTGATTATAACCTTGTGCAACAAGCCTAGCTTTGTTTCTAGATACTACACCATTTTCGTCCATTTTGTTTTGAAAGACCCATTTTGTTCCAATTATAGTTTGATCTTTGGGTTTTGGAACTAGTTTCCAAACATCATTTCTAACGAATTGATTTAATTCTTCTTGCATGGCAATTACCCATGATTCATCTTTTATTGCTTCATTTATGGGTTTTGGTTCAATGGTGGATACAAAACAAAAATGATTACTTTGATTTTGAGCTTGTGACCTTAAGGTTCTTTGATTAAGTTGTCCTATGACCTTTTCTAATGGATGACTTTTAGACTCTTTGATGTTGACAATTCCTTTATTTGATGGTTCATCTTCCTTGTTATTATTAATTTGACTTTCTATTATTTGACTTTCAACTAAGTCATCATCTACCAAAGGTGATGTCTTAGAAGGAGGTGGACTTTCGTCAAATGTTATGTTCAACGATTCCTCGACTATCATTGTTTCTTTGTTTAGGACAATGTAAGCTTTACTAGTTTGAGAGTAACCAAGAAATACACCTTCATAAGACTTTGGGTCAAACTTGGTGAGATAATCCTTAGTATTAAGAATAAAACATTTACAACCAAAGACTTTAAAATATCCTAATGTTGGCTTTTTACCTTTATAAAGTTCATATGGTGTTTTGTTTAGGAAAGGACGTATTAGGACTCTATTTAAAATATATATAGAAGTGTCAATCGGCGTTACACCAAAACTTTTGAGGAATGTTTTGTTCATTAAGCATTGTTCTACTCATTTCTTGAATTGTTCTATTTTTACGTTCTACTACTCCATTTGATTGAGGTGTTCGTGTAGCGGAAAAGTTATGTGTTATACCATTTGTATCACAAAGTTTCCAAATTGAGTTTCGTTGTCAAATTCACGACCATGATCCGTTTGGATCGACACAATTTTGACACCTAGAAGATTTTGAATTTTCTTGCTAAGTATTTCAAATTTATCAAAAGCTTCATTTTTGGTTTTCAAAAATAACGTCCAAGTAAACCTTGAGTAATCATCTACTATGACCAAAGTGTATAAGTTGCCTCCATAGCTTCTTATAGCGGATGGTCCAAATAAGTCCATATGTAATAATTCTAGACATTTAGATGTGGACACCATATTTTTAGATTTGTGACTACTATGTGTTTGTTTACCAATTTTGCAAGCGTGCCAAAAGTGTTGGTCATATTTTAGTTTTGGTAAATTTCTAACCAACTCTTTTGAAGATAGGTTTTGTATAAGTCTCATATTAGCGTGACCTAAGCGTCTATGCCAAAGAGATGAGCTATCGCCTAATGTTGTTAGGCAAAGTTTGTCATTATATGTTTTATCTATTTTCATGACGTATATGTTATTTTTCCTAACTCCTTTAGCTATGGTGATACCATCTTTTAGTATTTTACTACCATTTTCATCAAATAGTACTTTATACTTTTATCACATAGTTGGCTAATACTAAGTAGATTAAATCCTAACCTATCCACATGAGCAACATTTTCAATAGTTAGAGAGTTATGAGCAATCGTACCTTTGCCAATGATTTTGATTTTGAGATTGCTACCAAAGTGACATTACTCCGCTATACTCTTGGTATGATGAGAAGAGATTTATGTTGCTCATCATGTGTGAGCATCCACTATCTTTAATCCATTCATCAGGTTCCAATCCAACTTTCAAGCATACCTAAGAAGCAAATAACTCAAACATTTGGTCCCCAATATCTCATGGGTCCGTTTGGGTTAAACATACCATTTATTTGATTCATGTATGGAAATGATGGGTAAGGGTTCCATGGCATGTAATCTGGAGTTTGATATGGTCTAGGAAGGTTTTGATTCCAACCGTTGTGTTGGTAGTTAGGTTGAACGTTGTGGTTGCTCTTAGAAAAGGGGCGTTTGGCAAAAGAAGTTTTATATCGTTGTTGAGTAGTTTTTGATCTAAATTCATTTTTAACAAGTCCTACTCCCGATATAATGGCTGGTTTTAGTTTAACATTATCATTGGTTTTCTTTGTTACTTTAAAATTCAAGATGGGTCCGATTATGAACATTTCGTTTCATAAGTACCATGCATACCATTTTGCACAACGGACGGAACCCTTATTTTGGTTCCGTCCGGTCCTGCGGCTGCATGTTAAAGAATTTTGATGAATGTTCGTCCTTTTCGCCTTTGTTTTGACTCTTTGGAATTAATACTTCATTAAAACCTAGCCCATTCATGTCTCCCGGTGTTTTATGGATTTTAACTATTTCATCGGCAATAGCGATGTTTTTGTTAAACCTTTTAAACTTAGAATTATTTTCTATTAAAACTTCTTGTGTGAGCTTTAGGTTTTCTATTTCAAGATTAAGCTCTTGACATGATTTACAATCATCGTCATTTGCTTTTCCCTTTTCAAGTCGTTTTGCTTTTTCTTTTAACTCATATACCTCATTTTCCAAAAACTCCTTTTTAGTTTTTAGATATTTATTTTAGTTATGATTTTTAGACTTAGCTCACACAATTGATTATATTGTTTTTGCAAGGTGTCATCATCAATAGAAGAATAAGAAGAGTCTGAAAGTACCTCATTTGACTCATGTGCCATTAGAGCGATCTCTTCCTTGCTTGATTCTTCATCGTCTTCACTATCACACCAAGCACCACTTACAAAAGCTCGTTGAGTTTTGCTTTTAGGTGGCTTGGGACATTCTCCTATGAGATGACTTGCATCACCACATCTAAAACACTTTCTTTCACCTTTAATCTTCGTATCATCCCGATCTTTCGAATGGCTTTTTCTTCTCGAGGTTGTCTTACAAACTTTCCTCTTCTTCTAAAGAACTTCTTGAAATCTCTAACGTCCATGGCATACTCCTCATCTTCACTATCGGAACAAGATTCACCATCATCGCTTGATTCCTGCTTTAAGAGCAACGGATTTGATCTTCTCCTTTCTTCCTTTGATGATCTCGAATCTTTTCCATTACCATTTCGTGAACTTTGAGGTTGCCAATTAGCTCGTCTAGTGACATTATTGAGAGATCTTTTGATTCTTCAATAGCGGTCACTTTAGCTCTCCATTTGGGATGGAGTGCTCTAAGAAATTTCCCGACAAAGTTCTTACTACGAAAAGATTCATCAAGTGCTTTAAGTGATGTAATGATAGTGTTAAAGCGAGCAAAGCCACAATCAATGGTTTCATCTTCCGGGATAACAAATTGTTCATATTGTTGAACAAGAAGATCAATTTTGTTATCCTTGACTTGTGAATTACCTTGATGTGTAACAATTAAAGATTCCCAAATATCTTTGGCGGTTTCACACATAAAATTCTTTCATATTCTTTTCTAGGTAAAGCATTATAAAGCATCATTTTAGCTTCATTATTTTTAGCAACTAAATTCTTTTGTTCATCAACGGAAATATCCTTTGTTGTAGAACTAAAATCTCCTTTAACAATAATTAACCAAAGATCTATATCTTTTGATTTTACATATGTTTCAAAACGGTTTTCCAATAGATAAATCCATTGGTTTCAAAGAGTGGTGGTCTTTGCATAGATTGCCCTTCTTTAAAGTTTTCACAATCCATGGATCGTTTCAAGTTTATAAAATACAAGTTATTTTAGAAATTCTTGAGCAACGAGGCTCTGGTACCAATTGTAGAAAACTAGAAGGGGGTTGAATAGTTTACCGATTAAAATCTTTGTTTTGAAACTTATTGAAAGATCAATTGATATTGATCTTAAGTATGTTAATGAAATATGCAAGCAATATGTAATAAGTAAATAAGGAAAGAAATGATCAAACCACATCAAGTTGTTTATAGTGTTCGCCTACAAGGACTCTTTTTCCTTGCCCTACTCCACTCCCCGAGTCTCACACTCGAGAGTTTAACTTCACTAGTCAACAAGCTCCTTTCACCGGCAGAAAAACCTTTACACTTCACTACACTATTTCGACACTAAGCTAGATGTCGAGTTCTTTCCAAGGGTACAACTACTCCCACACACAATGTATTTTGAGGACTAAAATACTAACCACTCACACTCACAAGATTATGATGGTATAATACAACAATGAAGATGGATCAACACTGATCATACAACACTAAACAAAACAAGACTTCCAACTTCAGCTTGAATATGACTTGATCTTCTTTGCTACAAAAGAGATCACTAATATGATATGAAACCGAGTTAGAAAGGTTAGAGAGAAGAGATGTATGAGAGTATGTTAGAAAGGGATGAGAAACTACTGCTTGGCAGGCTATTTATAGCCAAATTGGACAGAGCGTCGACGGACGGCGGACCCCTTAAAAGGGTTCCGCCTGCGGTACCAATTTCAGGCCACCGATGGATCAAGATATCAAATCTTGCCTAAAGTCAACTCTATCAAGTGAGATTGCAAGATATAAGAGTACAAATCTTCACCAAATATCTAATGGAATCTTCAATGATTCCATGATGTAATATATGATGTCAAATGTTGTATTACTATTTATAGAAATATGCAAATGCTTAAGTAGTGTTTGGTTTTAAGAACCTACACATTCTACAAACTACTATCATACATAATGATTAGAGTCATATCAAGATGTTACTAATCATAAATGTAAATGCTTGAATGATGAATATATTGTTTGAGAAAGCTTGTTTTAGTATCTAATAAACTTGAAGTTAAGCTTTATAAATTAAATTTACTTTTGTCGTTAACAAAACTTAGGCAAAGATCAAAAATATGAATAACGTTTAATGACGATATTTGTATTAACAGAAATGTTGGTCACTATTTTAGTAGATTAATGACCAAAAAGTGGTCTCTATCCACAAGTTGCCAACAACCACAAAATGCTCGGTTTCGTCGTACCATTTTACTTTTAGCAATATAAAAACTAAAATTCTTAGCTTCTTTAACATACCAACATACCAAACAACATACCAACAACTGCATCTTATTTGTCTACCATGTTATAAAAGAAATACAACATTGAATAAAGTCTAAAAAATGATTTTCAAGACAACCCTTATAACACACAATCTTTGAATCTGTTGTTACTGCCTGTAAATGTATGATAGAAAAATGATGCCCAAAATTCTTCCAAGCTGCAAATCCTTTCCTGCAAATCAGACTCCCCTCCTGAATAAAAGAGACATTTAATAAAAATGAATAAGTAGCTGGTTATTTCTGCAAATCACATGAACCTGACTTAAGCAACACATTTGATAATTATGCAACAAGTCACTCATGGGGCTATTCAGTTTACTGCTTATGAGGAGCTTCATAAGGTTCTAGTCAACTTCAGGTCTAAACAAAGCCTATTGATTTCTATCAGTGCTGAACACCCCTACAGATGAATCTTCACACATAAGTAATAATCTAATTTAACTTATCGACGTGTAATACCAAAATGGTAACATGTGGTCAAAGTGTCAAACCCTAGTACACAGTCACCTCACTTGCTCTTATGAGCAGACTCTAGTTCCCTTTTTCATCAGGTGATAAAAGGTCAAGTAGACACCAAGATACTAATGACTTATGGTGGCTAAGTTAGCTGTCATATAACAAGCTACAGAAACTTAGATTATTACTTATGTGTCCTGTATGCACATCACTTACTCTTTTAAGTCAAGTTCCAGCTTCCTTTTTCACTGGATATAAAGGTTAAATGGAAACCTGCCTAGCCTAAATGCAAGCAAAATGAACATCCCATCCACCATAAATATCAACCCCATGAGACAGGCATATGCCTCAAATCTTGTCTTTCGGTACTTTATTGGACTTATGATGGCTAACTAAGCAATTGTAAAACAGGTCACGGAAACATAAAAGCATTATAGGCACATCAGTAGCATACACTGCTCGAGACAAACTAGTGTCCTATACCAAACATGAACTCAAAGAATATATCAAACCTTAAGGTACACTTTTAACACGAATGCAATATGTTTGCATTTTATTTCCAATCTAAAAACCATATCGCTTACTATAAAAATTTATAAAGATGTGAACTTACATTTGTTTGGGAGTGGAGGCTAGATAAACGAGTTATCTCTCCCATCATGAATTTCAATTGGCCCTTGAACCTTTTATTCTGCTTTTGAAGTCGGCGTTGTTTTTTATTCATAACCTTCATATTCTCCTCTAAAGCCTTTGATCTTTCCTTTTCTGATCAAGTCCAATATCAACTTTTCATTGCTAAAAATATTCCTTGTAGATGCAGAGCGCCCTTTACTATGTCCAGGAATATGATTTAGTTGTTTCAAACAGATCTCTGCTGGTGTTAAGGTAGAGTTGGCTTCTTCAATTCGTAATTCATTCTGCATCACAAAAAAAGTTGGTATATCAACAACTTGCGTATTAATTATGTAATTTTAAATGTTAGGTAGGAAGTAGTAGAAATTACCAGAGTTTGTTCGGCCTTCTCATTGACCATTTTCTTTGTTTTTTCAGAATAATGTGCAATTTGAAACTGTTCGATTGGTGTTACGTGTACCCCTTTTCTCTTTTTCTGTTTCATACATATATCATTAATACAATCCTCAAAAGACAAAATAAGAAATACATACATTAATTATTCATAAAAATTAACTCACCGTATCAACTCTTCTTGCAGTAGAATGGGTGCCAACCGCGGGTGGAATTTGGTTGAAAGACCTGTTTTTCTTGTTTCTAGCACTTATCTCCTGTGAAGTTAAAAGTTTAGAGCATTTATAATTTGAAATATGTATTCTTTATCAACAAAATGTTACGTACTTAGCAGAAGAAAAAAAGTAAGCTTATAACCTGAAATGCTTCACTTGCAAACCTCTCGCACAAATTTACCCAATCACGGGTTTGCACACCATCTGGGGGATGCATCATTGCCTCCTCTTTACTTGGATATTTCTGGAACCAAAGGTGCTATTTGTACTGTTTGTTCTTATGTTGACTCGCTAGTTGTTTTTGCATAGCATGTACCATCATGTCACATGTTTCATCAAAGTCTGATTTTTCCTAGAAGTACAAAAGATGTTAGCAACTTTATGAGTTTATATATGTATGCGCATTCTTTACTATCGCACACATCTATAGATATCCAACAGATTAAAATAATAAAATATATATCTGAATTATTTATGAGCATTTAAAAAATAACACTTACTACGGATTTGGTGATTATATCCGTCTTCAATGAATCAGGTTGCTTCTTCCATGTTGTACCATCTAGTTTGGCGAACTTTCTCATTACACATCCTCCTTTGGTAATAAAATGTTGAGCGTCTTCCCCAACTATCTTTCCTGAACATTCATCAACCTCAAACACCAGATTCTTATTATTGGAGCGGCTCTTTCTGGTTTCACCTAAAGCTCTAGACTCTTTCCGAGTGATGTTTATGCCTAAACATAATATTCAACGAAAAAAAATCTATTGGTTTTATACAATATAACACAATGACTACATACTATCTTTATTTTACAAACATACCGTGTGAAGTTGAACCAATGTTCTCTTCATGTTCATCATCACTCGTGTCAGTTGGTGCATAATCAATTTCAGGAGTGTCTTCCTGCTCATTTTCCTCCCCTTGGTTTATAATTGTTACAGGACTTTGACAAGAGAAAGACTTCCTATTTTCTTCATTTTCCAACCAATTATATTTTCTGTGTCTCTTTTGAATCGGTTGATGATGTGGAGGATCCCTTATGGTAAAAGAATTCTGAAGATCAGACCTCTTGAAAATGCCATTAGGCCCACGAGTACTTGCCCCACCAGGTTCACGAATACATGACCCACCTGACCCATGACTAATTATCCCACCAGGCTCACGAGTACTTGCAACATCAGACCAACGAGTAGTTAGACCACCAGGTCCACGAGTACCTGGACCACCAGCCTCACGAATACTTGGATCATTAGGCTCACGAGTAATTGGCCCACCAGGTTCACGTATACATGGCCCACCAGACTCATGAGTACTTCCACCACCAGGCCAACGTGTACTTAGACCACCAGGTCCACGTGTACTTGGACCACCAGGCTCACGAATACTTGGATCACCAAGCTCAGGAATGCTACTGGAATTCTGAAGATGAGACCTTTTCGAAACTCCCTTAGAGGTACCAGGCTCAGCACGCCCATCTATCTGAAGAACAATAACACACTTTTCATTGGTGATTACTAATGTTAAAGGTGATAAGCCATAACACATAGTTTGTTTGGAATAAACTTTCAAGTCTCACCTTGGGCTTCCCCTTCTGTTGTTTCAGTTTTTTATTACTTGAATTATGCATCTTGTGTTAGGGATTGGCTGGAACAGTCAAATTGACTAAATGTCAGCATCAAGAAACTTACCAGATATACAATGGAACAGTCAAATATACTAAATGATACTACTTTCTACTTTTCTTGTTTATGAGCAATGACTATGACACCCCATCACATGCTAACTGTGACCAAAGGGCCCTTAGACCAACCGTATATGAGTGGTCCTTCAACTAAAAATGTGACTGAGTCCAAGTCTCAATTTCGACAAAGCGTGGTATCTATTGTGAAAGGACTCCAGTAAATGATAAAAGTCATTTGTTCTAAAAGCAGTACACCTAACTAAACTTTTGTAAACCCACCCAACAGCATATGCATAAACCATAACTTCCATGTGCAACTTCATAGACCTCTTGCTACAGACTGAACCTGGTCGGGGGTTCAGGTGACGGGTGTACAAGTGTTAAAGAACGCGACTCAGGGTAAGTAAGTAAGACAGCATATTCAGCTGGGCGTGCTATTACATTATTAGTGGAAAAAGTCGATAAATCATTATATATCATTTTAATTTGATAAAAAGGACAACCCAGCTTTTCAGATTTTTCTAGTGCTTTGCCAGGTCTGTTATGGTTCCTTTCATTTTCCATACATAAATTTGTTGCTTTATGCAGATGTGTGCATGTGACCCAAGAGTATATCCAACTTTGTTTATAGCAAATCGGATAAAAAAATTGCAGAATGATGAAAACCAGTATATAACTTAAACAACCTATAACAGATAAGCATTCATATGGACAATCCTATCACCTGTATATGGTGCATACCTGTAGTTTAGGTTGAAGTGCCTCGAGAGGTCCTTTGAGCTTCTCTACACCTCTCTGCCAACAACAATAACTAAATGTTAAAACATATCAAAACTTCGCACGAGAAACACTGTATAGAGAAGAAAAAAAATACCTTCATAGCTGATATAATACGTCCACACGTTAAATATTAAAACATAATAACATACTAAAGTAGAAAGAACAACTACATGCAAAATACTAGACATAAACTGCGATCCTTTAGACCTATTTAAAAGTTCAAGATGTTACATACTTTATGCATAAAACATCTGCAGACATACGAGACACTAAATATTAAACCTAATCTGAGTCAATATAGTCTTCCTGTGACGATTCGTCTTCCTGTGAAAATTCCTCTTTTTCAGAAGATTCTAAATCAGATGGACCGGTTTCTTCGTCATCAATATACTCTTCATCTATCAAGTGATGGTTTTTACATGATTGTCCAGTTGAGTCACCACTAAGGGTTAAGGCATCCACAAATTCCAATGGAGTAGAACCTCTTATTAAAGAAGATTGCTTGAGATTTAAATCAACATTTAGACTCAAAGGTGGCTCTTCTTCTTGATATACGTCTCCCACTGGAACATCAAATACTTTGCGAAGGGGATTCCTTAGTACCACATGCCAATGCTTGCCCAATTTAAGATCGGGTGCATAAAAAACCTGTTTGGCTTGAGATGCAAGAATATATGGCTGGTCTATGAACCATTCTCGAGACATGTTTATACTTATAGTTCCAGATTCTTTATCAATTTGTAATCCTGTCACGTCACTGACCCTAAACCATTTACACTTGAACACCAACACTCTTTTATTTTGTCCTAAGTATTCCACCTCTAATACCTCCTGTAGTATCCCATAAAAGTCAATAGTATTTGTCCCATAATTTCCTGGCACTACAACCCCACTATTCTGTGTTTTCCTATTCGTTTCACGAAATTGAGTGTGGAACTTATACCCATTTACCATACATCCACTATACGCATTCACTAAGAATGGTCCACGTGACAAAACCCGAATTTCTGATTCAAATGACTCTGGACAATTATTCACCTAAACAAAAAAGCATGTAAAGTATTGGTTAACAGAAGTTTCAAATTGTCAAGTTTAACTTTAAAAACGATAAATTTCTAAAGTAGCTCTTACACGTTGTTGAAGCCATGAAGCAAAATGTTTGTCATGAAGTTCATTTATATTGTTACAGTTTTCTTTCTCTAGTTTAAGTTTGTGTTCACTGCATAAAGTTTGAATTAAGCAACATGTATAACACAGAGAACAAAAATTATAAACATGTCAATTTGTAAAGAAAAAAATTTACTTACTTTATGTGCTCCACCAATTCATCGCAATTATTTAAAATGTAAGTATGAATCTTCTCCAACTTAATATCATATATATCAGATATAGTCTTACTGCCTAATGGCTTTGCAAGAAAAACAGAAATTTCACCATCAATATCCACCATCTCATTGTTGCGCTCAACCTTATTAAAGATAGTCTCGACATCATTCAGATACATCGAACAGAAATTTAGACATTCACTGTCTATGTATCTCTCAGCGATACAACCTTCGGGACGAGCTGTGTTTTTAACATATCCTTTTAAAACTCGCATTTTCCTGAATAATGAATAAGTAATTAGTATAAAACCAATCAGAAAGTGTTTCAAATATTTAATAACATGTTTACCTCTCAAATGAAAACATCCAACGATACTGAGGTGGACCTGCTATCTTTGCTTCGAATGTCAAATGAATCAGAAGATGAGTCATGATGTCAAAGAACGATGGAGGAAATATCCTCTCCAACTTGCACAGGATGAGAGCGATTTTTTCTTCTTGTTTCTCAAGTACATCGATATACATGTTTCGCGCGCATAATACTTGTATAAAATCACTTAGCTCATACAAGACAAGTCGAGCTTCTTTTGTCAAACAACCCCTAATTGACAAGGGCAACAATCTCTGGATGAAAACATAAAAGTCATGACTTTTCATGCGAGACAATTGGAATTCTCCCTCTTTTATGCATCTAGATATATTTGAGGCAAATCCATCAGGAAACTTGACTGAAGTCAGAAAATTTAGAACTTTTTGTTTCTCGTCCTTTGTGAAGTGATAGCAGGCCATTGGCATTATGAATGAATTACCATCTTCTACAAGATGTAAGCTCTTTCTTAACCCCTTATCCATCAAATCCTTATGGGATTTCCATGTATCTTTAGTCTTAGCCTTAATATTGAATAATGTACCCGTCAAACTTTCTGCCACATTCTTAACAACATGCATGATATCAATGTTGTGTCGCAATTTAGTTTAGCCCAATACGGAAGCTCGAAGAATATGCTCTTTTTATACCACCCTTTCTTTCCTTCTAAATACTTACGCTTTCTCTTCTTAACAAAACAACATGGCTCACTAATAGTACAATCTACATCATGCAGAACTTCAAGTCCAGACATTGGTACGATTGGTTCCCTGTTTTCCCTTGTCCCATCAAAATTATTTTTATCCTTTCGCCATTGGTGTGAAGATGGCAAAAACCTTCGATGACCCATGTAACATACCTTTCTACTGTGACTCAAGTAACTACATGATGTTTCATTCATGCATACTGGACACGCATTGTAACCCTTAACACTCCAACCAGATAACATGCCATACGCCGGAAAATCATTTATAGTCCACAAAAGGGCTGCATGTAGCATAAAATTTTCTTTTTTGTGCGCATCATAAGCATTGATACCATCCCACAAATCATTTAATTCGTCAATTAGAGGCTGTAAGTAAACATCAATATTGGTTGGTGTTTTGGGACCCGGAATCAACATCGACATGATCATGTATGGGTCTTTCATACATTTCCAAGGAGGAAGATTATATTGGACAACAAAGACGGGCCATATGCTACACGAACTACTTAGGTTACCAAACGGATTGAATCCATCTGTTGCCAACCCTAAGCGTACATTGCGTGGATCATTAGCAAATGAAGGAAACACTCTATCGAAATGTTTCCAGGCCTCACTGTCTGCAGGATGTCTAGCTATGTTATCATCGTTAACTCTTTTATCCTTATGCCACCTCATGTCATTAGAAACTTGTGGATCTATAAACAACCTTTGAAGTCTAGGTTTTAAAGGAAAGTACCGAAGCACCTTTTGTGGTACATTAGGTTCTTTTTTCTTGAATCGAGGTTCTTTACACTTATCATTTGGACATTAGGTAAATGATTTATACTTACCTCTATAAAGAACACAATCATTAACACAAGCATGAATTTTCTCCCCCCGAAACCCCAAATCACGTATGTACTTTTTGGCTTCATAATAGTTCTTTGGAACCGAGGATGGAGATGGGAGTGCTTTTTTGAATACGTTAAGTAAGTCATTAAAGGACTTGTTAGACCAACCATTTGTTGTCTTTAAATGTAAAATGGTAACGATGAGCGAAAATTTGAATAACTTTGGCATCCCGTGTAAAGATCTTGATGTGATTCATCTAATAGTCTATGGAGGGTTTCTAAATCTTTGTCTATAGAAGATGAAGATTCACCATTAGTATTCCATTTATCACCCCACCTACTTTGACCTATGTTATCTAACATCTCATCAAGGTCGTCATCATCATCATCATTATCATTATCACCATTCATATTATCAATACCCACATCCTCATCATTAAATGATACATGATCACTATCATCTGAAACATCACAAGACTCCCCATGACGTGTCCACTCATAATAACTTGTAGAAATTCCATTTTGCATCAAATGTTTATATACGGTGGATTTCTTATGGTCACGAAAATTATTACAAATTTTGCAAGGGCAAGGAATTTCTACTGATTTGTTTTTGTAACGATATGCAAATCTAAGAAATTCATTCACACCAATTTCATATCGTGGGTCGGTTAACCTATGAACAATGTGCATCCAAGATTTATCCATATAGCCGTTCCTGAGAATATATGGTATTACTATGAAACTCGTAATGAGGCGAGTCTATACAAATTATTATAAAAAACTTATCCATAATGCATCCTAGATGTGGAGTAACAACAGAAGCAAAAACATGTGAAACTCTATTTTCATAAAATACATAATGCATCCTAGATGTGCATAACAAAGTAAGGTTGGGATTATATTCCACGTAAAGTTACAAATAGTACAAGAACAATCGAGTGTCGGAGATGCAAGCATAGAAAGTTGGCACAACTATGAGTCAATTTTTAGTTGGATCAGTTACTCTACAATTTAAAAAACAGTTGCAATTTAATACTTAATCTAGAAAATAATAAATAGAAGGGCATAATGAAATACCTGTAGTTTCAGGGCTTCAAAGGTGCGGAAAAAGTTGTCGCTTGAGATGGATAAACTATTTGAGACCTGATATTAGAAGGGGAAAGTTTACACCAGAGGAAGAGAAGCTGATCATCAACCTACACAGTGTTGTGGGAAACAAGTTAGTATTCTCCTAATCAATTGTCATTGCGGTGACCATATACATTCTAAACAACAATCTATTTAACTTTGAACTAATAAGATCACATCATTTAATATATGTTATCTTTTTTATCTGCTAGGATACAAAAATTTGCAATGAGCAGGTTCATTTGTCTCTGATCGTGAAGAAATTGATATAGAAAGCAGTGGTGAGGTTGTGTACGCCCTGTGATCAGACATATGTGTATTGATTGTTCTTACGTTTCACTATTCGAGTTAAATAGTGGTTAGCTACATAAGTTTGATAATACAATGAAAGTGCGCTAGCTACATAATTTCTAAATGAAATTTTAAAGTGAACAGAGCATCAAAGCAAACAAAGCTAAAAATCACAACAAAATCTAAATTCATTCCAGTAACTAACTAGAGTACAACCATGAGATGCATCGAAACATACCGATTTGACAACAATTGTAACTACGCTCTGTATCAAAACAATCCAAAATCAACCTGGACGGCTTGACTCTGATTGTGAAGAAATTGATATAGAAAGCAGTGGTGAGGTTGTGTATGCCCTATGATCAGACATACACGTATTGATTGTTTTTATCTATCACCATTCGAGTTCAAAATGTACACCAATTGTGTCGTGCCTAAATTATAATGCATCTGGAAATTAAGTATTTGCAGTGGCCATAACAAATTAACAAATACAGAATACAATCCTTTGTTTTCAATCATGTGTGAGGTTCATTTATATCAGTAACATATATATATATATATATATATATATATATATATATATATATATATATATATATATATATATATATATATATATATATATATATAAATATATATATATATAAAGTCTAAAAGTTCTACTAATCCACATAAGACGCGAAGCATCTAATAAGCCATAAGCCATGCCAGCCAAATTTCTCTTCTTGATAGGGCTAAGCAAGTAACAGTTTAGCCTACTTATCTAACTAGTACATACTCCTTTAACGTTTCTCCAATATTCAGTATTATAGTAAACGCAAATCGTGAACACATTTCTTTATTCTAAACTATACACATTCTGTATTAGAAAACTTGGTGCGATTATGGTAGATTCTAATCAGTGACAACAGTTTTAAGGGGCTGTGTGCTCGGCAACATCATGACATTCAGCATTCTCTCACATTGTCTATGCACACACAAACGCAAAAAATATGATAACTCCTTGGCCGATTACAAAATCAGCATTCTCATGACATTTAGCATTCTAATCTCAAAGATTATGTTAACTCCTTGGTCAACTACAAACTCATTTTTCTGGATTTTTACATACTTTCGAGACAAAAGCTAGAAACGTACTACCATACGTTCAAAACAATGCTCCAAATCATATGGAGCAACGTTACCTTTGCACATTAATTATGTTAGACATTTCATCAAACACCTTTGGTGCAGCTAATTTAACGTTGAGAATTGTTTCAAAACCTAAGGCTATTCAGTATCACATAACAACTGAAATCCGTCAGGCTAATTCCACAACAATTACAACTACGCTACTAATCTCCTCCTAACACGAATCGAAATTTGACTAACAATTTACACATCAAATAATCAGCTAAATGAAATCAAAATTTGACTAACAAAACTAATCTCCTCCTAACACGAATCAAAACTAGTGTATTCAACAATTGAAAATAACTAATCTCCACAACAATTACAACTAATCTCCTCCTAACACGAATCAAAATTTGACTAACAATTTGCACATCTAATAATCAGCTAAATGAAATCAGAATTTGTTATTCACAAATAAGAATTTGACTAACTATAACACAAATCAGAATTTGTTATTCACAAAAAAATGAAATCGATGTATTCAGAGGAATTTGTGCAAAACCTAATAAGCTAATCCATAAGCGAATCAATGAGGAATGAATGTGATGCACGAATTGAGGAGCTGATGAATTTGTGATGAAACCTGATAAACTAATCCATGAGGAGCTGATGAATTTGAAGTAAGGTTTAAGTGGATAAAAGGGATTTTATGGAACAGTTATAATAAAACCGAATGTGATGAAGTTATATCACTCGGGTCTGACCCGGAAGATTATTCGGATAATCTAAAAAGAATAAGTATATGGACTTTAAGTGGTATTTGGATCTAAAAAAAGTATTAGGCCCAAAGAGTATATGAACTTGTAAGTATTTGGTTAAGAATTATTCTTTACACCAATTCTTTTACCAAACAAGATTTCTATGCAAAATGTTTTAAAATGTATCTAAATTCACTTTTACACAAAACAATATTTCTATGCAAAATGTATAAGTACCACAATTAGTAGTTGCCATAACAACTAATTTTAGCCAGTTATTATTATCATGTTAAATCAGTGGCAAATAATCTCATCTATGTTATAACTCAAATATATTTGACATGTAATCTCTATTATAACTCAAATATATTTGACATGTAGTTCAGTGATTAATTAGTGACCATTAAGCTCGTCACTAAATATTTACAAATGACCAAAAATCAGTGACCAAGGATTATGTGGTCACTAAATGGCCTAGACAGTGACCAAAATAAAAGTGGTCACTAAATTCTTGTCACTAAACACACTTTTTCTTGTAGTGTAACCCAGTTAACCCTTTTAACAAAAAAATAAAATAAAATCAATTTAGTAAATAACCGGCTAATTAATGTCCTATGTAAAAAACTCCACTAAAATTTTCTTTTGCAAATTACTACTGTATAAATTTCCCCCATTTCTTTTACTCTTTCTATCATCACGTTAAACATCTTCAATTCTTTGTAAAATCTAAACAAAATAGTATTTATCATGTAAACTTTCCTTAAAAAAATTAAATGTAAACCGTTGATCAATGATTTGCCTTGATTACTTGGTATGCAAGGAACGATAACAAATTACTAATAAGTTCCATCAACCTTATAAATACTAGCCATCCGCCTTCAGGTTTTTACATTCTCATAACAATCACACAAACACACACACACCCCTTATTCAAGATTTCACATTCTTGAAAACGCACACAAAATCAAGCGATATGATGATTATAAAGTTGAAGAAGACCAACAGAAAACAAAGCGAAAATAAATGTAGAAAGATGGTGATCTTCAAACATCTCGAAGAAAACTCGGGTTTTCAAGAAACTGATGGGTACGAATGCAAAACGTGCAAGAAAAGGTTTAAATCGTTTCAAGCCCTTGGTGGGCATCAAGGGATCCATAATAAAAGGATTAAACCCAACGAAGATGACGTGATGTGCATGTTAAGTCTTAACATTATTCCTACTGGGTTGCATCCCTGCAACATGTGTACAAAAGTGTTTGAAACTGGGCAGATGTTAGGTGGGCACATGAGGAAACATAGGGACGAAAAAGCGTTGAATGCTATCAAGAAACAAGAACTGTGGAGGCAAAAGAGTGATTCGGGTTGATGGCGCGGAACTAGAGCGGAACGCGCGGAGGTAGATGAACGGATGCGGGTTAGAAGAGAGTTGATCATGGCAGCGAAAGAATTGCGATTATGGTTTTGATCTTCTTTGGTATGAAGACGTAGTTGATTAACATGATTCTTTTTAGCGAGTAGCCTGGGTTCGGAACTGAACAAGCTTGTAATTCAATTCTTTAATTTGTGGATTATGACTGAATTGTATAAAGTATAACATATTTAGATTATTAACGTAGTTCTTGATTTTGTTAAGTAGTTCTTGATTTAATTTCTTTGCGTTTTATTGTTGGGTTTATAAACTGAAAAGATTATTAGTAGTTCTTGATTTTATATCTTTGTGTTATTGTTGAAAGTAGTAGTCTTTTATTTAATAGTGTAAATGGTAAACATTTTTATTTTTCAAATTTTAGCATTAAATTGGTGGTTTAACTATAGTGAGCTTTTTCTTATAAACAATTTCATTAAAATGTATCATTATTGGAGGACGGTTACATATGGTTTTAATGAGACTTAAATTTCAGATTTATCATTTTCTACTTTTCCTTTCAAAGAAATGTTTTTTGTCTTAAAATTTTAAGATTTCCTATAATAGAAAGTCCTAAATGCTTTATAATGTAGTATAGATATAGATAACAACCATTGTTATATTTATATGATCGAGGTGATTTTCCTGCGACAAGAGATCTATATATGGCTATTAAGTTACATGTAGGATAATCATCTTACTCCTAAAACCTAAGCAAATTGTGCTCTTTATCTTTGTTATAGATGGTAATTTGGACTGGGAAGTCAAAACGGTCAGTTGTGGCGCAGCTCAAACCAGGGCTGGTTGCCTGGTTGGAGTTGACTTGAAAACACCTTTTGGGTAAACTTACCTTTTGGTTAACCGGGTCATCGGTTCAACTGGTTGAACCGCCAGGTCGAACCGGTTTTATAAAGGGCTAATTGCACGAAAATGTAGTATACTTGTCATTTTTGTAATTAAATGTACCGTCCTTCAAAAATAATTATTTCATGCATAACTTTTAAAATTTTGATTATTTTGGGTAACAGTTTACCATTTAACAAGTAGCCAAAACCCTAACGTTTTGATTTTGCAACTTCGTTTTTGAGGTATATAACTTATTGAGTTGATATTCGTTAACCGGAGTTGATTTTGTTTACCGTGAGTTGATTTTGTTTTTGATGATTCAATTTTACCTAAATGTTAACCGTGAGTTGATTTTCCGTACATCTAATTTAACCGCTCGTCAGTCTCATGCATTTACGTATTCCTGAGTTGATTTATATGATTATGTAGCTACTTTCGTATAAAATACCAGGTGTTACTTATGAAGATTTGTGATATTATAGTGCGATAGGTGTGAATTAGGTGTTACGTGTGGCTATGTTTCGGGTTAGCATCGTGATTTAGGTTGTGCACAAAAGTGATGAATTGTCCATTAGAGAATGATACTTGCGTAATATCTATCATTAGATTATGCTTAATATCTGTCGTTAAATTAATTTACTATAAGAATTAGTTAGACTATATTCGTAACTGATTTGAAAATTTTTGGTGCGAATGTAGTTTATGTTTTTTGCTCTGTTTTATGCTATAATCGAATGTACTGGAGAGCAATCAGCTCAAAATGTTATAATAATGTGCCTCCTGTTTCAGCTTCAAACCAAAATCTAGGTACTTGCAAACAGTATGTTAGTAAATTTGATAAGACTGAGGGGGTGCTTAGATAGAGGGTTAGGAGATAGAATAGGAAATGATAGAACGTGGTCGAGTTTTACAGTTTCTTGTTCCACCCTGCTATCAAACTCACACTTTAGGGATTTGGGACTGCAAATCAAACACCACCCGAATAGGTCTAGGTGGGTTAATATAAATACAATTGCTGTAGCGAGGGTTTAAGTAAATAAGTCTTAAAGTTCTTCCTTTGTTTCTCTTGTTACACTAGTACAAGTACAAAAGTCAAACTTGAGTTTTACAGTTTAAGAGCCATGTCTTCATTGGCATGCATATGGTTTACAGTATGTGAATTGTAACAGTTTACACTTGTGAGTAATGTTATTCCTATCACTTCGTTTCTTTGCGGTGTCATGTCCTTATCACAAGATCTGGTTTTTCGACCTAATGAGACCTGGTATTATAACCGTGGACCTAGCACACATGTTAAAGATTGAAGTGCAGCCTCGTGATTGAAGACATGATATATTATAACCAAGATTGAAGTGCAGCCTCGGTTTTTCGACCTAATGAGACCTGCTATTAATTATAACCATGACTGCACTTCAATCACAAGATCTGGTTGACCTTCTGACCCGTGTTTCCAAATGACACGTTTTGACCCAGAACCGTTTCGACCCGGGGTTATATAAAGTCTAATATTTTTAGATGTTGAAGATTAATATTCTTAAGATGTTAAAGACGAATATTCTTTAAACTTGTGAACATTTATAGAGTATTAATAACATCTAAAGACCAATATTAAACTGTTTACTCGTGTCGTACCCGTTTCAATCTGGTTGACCCATGACACGTCTGACCCGTCCGTAACTAGCTAGCACAAGTTGAGAATATGTCTTATTTAACTTCATAAGCCCAAGTTGATGAGCCCATAAGCCTTAAAAAGTGAGTTCTCCATTTTCAAATAAGCCTAGAAAATAAGCTAATCCAGACACCCCCTTAACTAGCTAGCACAACCTGCTTATCTTAGGAGCTCTCTGCGTATCTTATTAGGGATGGCTGTCATCATTGATTGGGCCTAAATGACTGGAACAGACAAACTTTAAGAAAACAGTAATGTGTTATATTGTTTGTTTCAATCTTCTTAAGTGAAAAATCGGAAGGTAACTTCGATGTTCATAAGCTGGCTAGAGGGGTGTTCTTCGTTCTGTTCGTGATAGTCTTTGGAATACCATCAATTAGTATAGTAGATTGAGTTATCCTTCTACTTCTTTTGGGCTTTACGATTTGCATGGCATGATCTTTCCCTTGCCTGTTTGTTAGCTTACTTCCTTTAAGCCATTGTGTTCTCCAATTCAATGATATCTTCTCGTTTTTTTTTTTTTTTTTAATCAACCTTTTCAAGTCACATGGTTCGCAAATCTGATCATACTTAATAACCGCGTTGCAAGTTCAGTTGACTTGAGGCCAACACTTCATTTTTTTTGCTTCTTTTATTTTCAAATTTGAAACTTTGGTTCGGGTTGGGTCAAGATTGCCAAGTTTATGTTGTATTCAAATTCAATAGCTCAGCGAAACGCGTATAAGAATGGGCTTACCAAGTTTGCATTTGACGGTCACTGTAGTAGTCAAAAGTATGGAATTACCATTCTTTAGTCATTTTTTTTTATGGAAGAGTTGTATAAAAGAGGATTAGAAAGAAAACAAAAACCTGCTCAGTAATCCAGTGACAATAAAACTGGGTGCGAGTGAACTTGAGTGAAATGTATGTCCCACATCGACTGTTGAAGAGCAAATGGGTACTGAAGAGAGCCAGCCATTTTGGTATAAATGGTTTTTTCTTAGTTTTAAATGTTTTGTGACATCATTGAAAAAAAGATATAAACATTCGCGTGTGGAAATACTTTTTTTACTTGATCTCACATGACATTTGTGAACACATTGTTTGGTTGTGTGGTCACAAAGAGATTTTACAACAAATGTGGTAGTTTTACACATTTATTCAGTCTAGTTGTGGGATTATGAAATGTTTAGAACTTTACATATATTGTGTGATTAAGTAATGTCCTCTTCAGATTATACTGTCAGTTAGTTGTCACAATTTCGCTTGATAGATTTTTCTACTTGAATTCATCATTCATCTATTTCCATTTTGACTAAATCAAACTGCAAAACCATACATGGACCAGAACCCTGTTACATTCCAAATCTCACGCATATTCACATGATCGCATTGTCCAATCGATAACACAACTCGTAAAAGTAGTAACACGACTAACTTACTACTGAATGCCACCATTTGAACATATATAATATATGTCACTAAGAACACAATCCTCATTCAATGCATAAACAAATTCTTGACGCTTCTTCAATTCCATATCACAAATGATTTTGGTTGCTAACCAGTTATAGCTGCAACCATTGAGATTTTAAATGAATTTGCTTCATTGTATAACTAAATTCAGTCATTTACAAAAAGGTAATCAAGTGAGTTATTGCATCTCATTTGTAAGCTATTCTATCAATTGGCAATTAAGTTAAAAGTAGTGTAGATTAATTAAGGCTATAAGGCGTAGATGCTATACACAACCACACATATAAATGTTTCGTTATGCACTTATGCAGTCAAAGCGCTTTCTCGACACAAATTTAGTAGTTTTACTCTTTATTTCGACCCTTAACATTACTAAAACGGATGATTTTCCAACACAAACATGAGTGGGTGATATAGCAGTGTTAGGAATATTAATTTGTATTCCTTAAAGATTAAAAAAAACATTTAATGAAGGAAAATGCCTTCCTCAATTATATGCAGTATGGATATAAATTAATCGAGATAAACAATAGTTATTTTAATAGGTTCCAAATAATAAGACATCTGAAAATGAAAATATCAATTAGAAATTTAAACGACTATGAAAACTCAAATATTATCAAAGTACCATGTTTCAGACCTTTTCTCTCCCTACTATACCCAGACTTAACATACAATATACTTGCTGCATGAGGCAAATAATCTAAAAACAAGTTTGAAAACATATGTAATATGATCTTGTGTGTCGTTACATGGATTTAGGCAATCGACTGTTGAATCACCATTTTATCGTTCTTTTTAATATTGTTGTTGTGGAGGGTATTGTTGAGGAGGGAAAGGCACTGCATTTTTCTCTGGATCAACATTAGAACCCATTTGGAAAGCGGTTCCCTGATTTGTGATGGGTTGTTGTGGTGGAGTTAAAGTAATAAAAGCAGCGATCCCAAAAACCGCACTTAGAAGAGCTAAAATAGCTCCTGCTGCAAAGATTCCAGGCTTGACAACATAACATGTAATATAACCATATGAGTCAACCTGTCCACCTTGTCTATTATTAAGTCCTGCAGCCGAAAGCAATAGAACCACTGCTACGACCGAAGCTACCCTGAACGGATTTTAAAAAGTATATTTAAGTTAGTTATGAAAATAAATCAATGAAAAACATACTACCGATATAAATAAAAGCAAGATATGATAAATGTTTTGTACCATGAAAAAACAAAAAGGAGTTTTGAGACCGGATTTGAATTAGGGTCAGTTCGACAACAACCAGATCCCCCAAAAGAAACACTTATGTAAATTCGTGTAATGATTGTGAACACCGCTGATACGATTCCAAGAGCAAGAGCTGGACTACTTGGATAAATACATGTATCTAACACGATATAAACTTCAGAAGCCTGCATGCATATATATATGTCCATCATTTATATATTCATATATTCATATGAATTCAAAACATGAAATTTATTCAATTTCTGGTTAACAAACTTGTTGGTTTTGATTCTTACCTTAACCTTAGTGGCCTCTGCTGCAAAACCGGTGGCTGCGGCTATTATTCCGAGCACCGCTGCAACGGCGCAGTACCCTAACACTTTGTTATCCATTTATGAGTTGTATATAAAACTTTGGAGTATGTATTTGGAGAAAGTGTGGATGAGTAAAACTGTGATTGAATACTTAAGTTTATATAGATGAGTGATGCCATCAACTTTAATCAAACTATGCAAATGGATACTATAAAAACAAAAATAATTTTATTCAACGTTTACTTTATGAATGTCGACTTATACTTAGTCAACCACTTCTCACGATGATAGTAACATGGGGATCTATATGAATGAAAATGTCATTCTATCTTGTCATTCTTGCGAGGTATCTGACTTTGATACCTTTTTAAGATTTGATCACTTATTTGGCATTTTTGTAAGAAAACGAAATATTCTAACAATATATATACGAACACTGTTGTAATTTCTCTAATATTTCTAATTCAATGTTAAACTTATTATTTTCATCGTTACTAATGTCATTTTATTATTAATAGGTTTTATTTTGACGATACAAGGTCGGGTTGGGTTTGACATTTTAATTGTGAACTCGATAAAAACTAACCAAAAGCTATATTTAAATGAAAGGCTTCTCGTCCTACATATGTGAATATTGTGTTAGATTATGAGGTACATATTCTTTGGTCATGCAAAACCTTATTCTACTTTGAACAAACTCTTATATTTTTTTTCCAAAAAAAAAAAAAACGTATCTTTGAACCTTAATTTCACGTATCATCATAATGCTTTTTAACGTAAAATTTGATAAATCAGTTTTGTATTTCTAGCAAAAAAAAAAAAACATATCTTTGAACCTTTTGCTTATCTACTCGGCAGATGGTTTTATGTAGATCATAAAAAGACTACACTTCTAACTGGCTTAGAGTGGTTTTGATATTTGGGTTGGGACAGACCATGAATGCTAGAACTTATCGATGTGTGTTATGCTACCGGTTAGGTGTCCATTTTTTTTCTACTCAGATGCCATGCTCAGCTTGTTCCAAGGTATTTGCTGGAGACATTTATGGGGATCACGTGGTATCCTGTGTTGGTATCATTGGTATTAAACATCGGCACAATGTGGTGTGTGATACCCTTGGTGACATATGCTCTCCGTCTGGGATTTCGGCTCGTAAAGAGGTAGATATTGGGCTCTGCGGTGATAGGGACAAATCCTTACGTCCGGCTGATATATTGCTCTATTCTTGTGAGTGGGATGCATGCATGTCGATTTGAGGGGTCGTCTCCTTTGACACAAACTAATATGGTTGACTTCGCTTGCAGGTAAGTGCGGTGGTCAACGGTACGCAACAAAGCGCGTCAAGTACGAGGCTAAATGTGCGGACATTGGATATAGGTTTTTCCCTTTCTCATTCTCTTCTTTTGGTGAGCTTGAGAAGGATGCAGTAACCCTACTAAAGCGCATCCGAAGTTTCTTGTTGACTCAGGAGATTGGCGCACGTGCTGCTGAGCATATTTTTAGTATGATTAGTTTTGCTATAGCTAGATGATTGGGGGCCCAATTAGTTTCTCGGCTCTCCACTAATTTTTTGTAAATCTTATGATTTTGTAATGAAGTGATGTTTTATAAAATAATAATAATAATAATAATAATAATAATAATAATAATAATAATAATATATGTAACTATCTTTTGAATTGAATCGTCGAAATATATGCGAATTCTCTATGTACCCAAGACAAATGAATTTCTTGGTACTTTACATCATAAAAAATAATTTGCGACCAAGTCGTCGGAATATTTCTACATTTGGTAAGAAGTTATATTCAAGAATAAAATACTATTATTCATTATATCGACTATAAAAATATGAAGTAGAGTAGAAAATATTATTCTTTCATCTCCAATTAGCATTGGATTTTTCTTTATGCTAACTTAAGTTATGGAAGTTTTGAACTGTACAGAATATAACAGGCAAATTCCACAAATTATCAACGTTTATGTTTGATTTGGTAAATATCAATTAGATGCGTTCAAATAAATCAATAAATCGAGTCGAACTACTTAAACGAAAATCACAAAAAATCGATAATAAAAAAACCCGAGACTGAAAATATATTACAACGAGATTTTACTTTTTAGATTAAGTTACTCCCATCTCATTCAATTAAAGGTCTGTTTGTTTAGTTTTTTTATTAAGTCCTGTTAAATTAAAATGTTTGTCTAGATATATTAAGGGCCCGCTTGGTTCAAAGTGGGGAAAGGGAAAGGGAAAAAAAAAGGGAAAGGGAATGCAAAGGAATGAGTGAGGTGGGTAATCAATCCCTTACCCCTCAATTTATTCTATAATGGTTCATTACCCAGTACAGGGTAATCAATCCCTACCCCTCCTTAACAAGCACTAACTAAAAAGTGAGGTGGGCCCTTTTGAATACCTAAATTCACCCCCCTTAACCCCCCAACCAAGCACGCCGTAAGTCTGTTTGTAGATGAATAAATTGTTGTTTGTTTTGTGTGTTGAATAAAATGTCTGAATTAGTAAAAATTACTGTTATACATTTTTATTTGAAATAAAGTTAAAGAAGTGGGAGGGTAGACATGTAAAATTAAGATAAAAGAGATGAACTTAATTTGTAGACCCTCATCTCTGTGGCTTTTTCTAAAATGTCACATGTTAGTTTTAAGCACTAAACAAACATCTATTTGGTGACTTAATTAACTTACCTATTTTTCAATTAAGACACACTAAGTTATTATCAAACACTACCTAAATGTTTAAAATGGTTAACCGTGACATAAACCGCGGATAATTATCGATCTCGGGTACCCGCAGGTCCGGTTACCCACTTAATACGATCCAGTTTCAGATAGTAAAATAAACTATCAGCCTCGCTATGGCTTGTTAAAATTTTCAATTGAGCAAACCATCCAGTAAACATCCTAATATTAATCATGTCTTAATCTAATTGAAACAAAATAAACTGATATTGCTACACAAGTTCTATATCCTACTCATATAATCGAGCTAGTTTCATACAGCTGATTAGTGAAAAAGAAATAGCATGCAAAGGTTCGCGATATAAACGATTAGAAAAATTAAAACATTTTTCTTAACTTCTAGCATAGAGATTAGAGACAACAAATGCAAAATATATTTACATGCGTGACTTAAAATGAAAAAATTAATAGCTTTGTCATATATGTTACCGGATTTATTATTAGGCCCATTCATAATTAGCATTGTTTGTATTTGGGTTAATGGCCCACTAAGTAGGTATTATATCTATAATTTATAATTTATTCTATAACTATCTATAATGCATTTGAGACATTTATAAATAAAAGTCTTAATTTTTTTAAGCTTACACATGTTACTATATTTAATAAGATTTAATATCATTTGAAAACAAAATATTATTTACATATCAAGGGATCAATTTCCACCATCCATTTTTATTTGATCTAATAGATGAGATTAATCTCAATAATTTAAAAAACTCACTTTCATCATTTTTTTCAAATATTAATAACTTTCAAACCGTTAATCGTTAAGAGAAAAAAAAATATCATTGCGACGAACATTTAATTATCTTTCTATAGAATAAAACTTTGATATACTTTCGGGAAAAAAAATCGTATTTTTCACCTTTTTTTAAGTTTTTTCGTTTTTTTACGTTACTGAAATTTGTATTAAAAAATCTTATATGATTAAACAATAATTTGAATATCACATGTGATATTAGTGTTATATCATATATGATATTAGTGTTATATCATATATGATATGTAATATCACATGTGATATTAGTGTAATATCACATATGATATACATATCATATCACACATGTGGTATCACATATCATATATGATTCAATACTAATATCACATGTGATATTCAAAATTAGTGTTTAATCATATATGATTTTTTTCATGCAAATTTCAAGTAAAGTAAAAAAGATGAAAAAACGTGAAAAAAACGATTTTTTTTTCTTTTTTCGAAAGTATATCAAAATGCCCGTCTATAGAAAGATAATTAAATGCTCTTCGCGACGGTGCAAATATTTTCACTTAACAATTAACGGTTTAAGAGATATTTAAATTATAAAAAATATATGAAATGATAAAATGTTTTTAATCTCAGTCATTGATTTCATTTTAGATGAATGGTGGAGATGAGTCCCTTAGTATGTAAGAAAAATTTGGTATGTAAAATAACTCTCCCCATTTAGTAATTCATACAATTAAATCTTTTATATAATAAAAGAATTACATCATTTCGGAGTGTTTTTGCAAAACCTTTCTCATTAAAAAAAAATTTGGATCAATAGGAGAGCTTGATTTTGACACGTAAGCGAAATCGTGTGATGTGATTGGTTAATAAAAGTCAAAATAAAATTGATTTTGGTCAACATTTAATTAATTTTGTGGAGAAATTTGATTGAGAAGAAAAACACATAAAAACATAGGTGTCAAATTTGTAAAAACAAAAACTTAAAAAAAGAAGGGGTAATTAATAAAACTTTAGTGGTTAAATTTTTTAAAATTGTATAGAGTTAAGTGTAATATTATAAGTTTCCATAATTTTTTAATAACTTTGGAAATTAAACAAATAATCCATTATACTTTATGCCCCTATACTTTATAACTTAAAAATACAATATATATGTTGTTTTAAAACTCTAACATATAAATATGCATAAGATTATAAATATCATTTTTTTACTATGTATGTTACTAAGGACTCATTTATTTCATATTAAAAGTATGACAAGTGTGGACACGAATTTGAATATTAAATACGGCTAAATTATTGAAAATCATAATATAATTATCAAATTGTAAGAACGAGCAACTGTAATATGAAAAAAAAAAACGTGATTGTACTTATAACAACTACTCATGTAATTTTTATTTATTCATATAAGGATATGTAGAAAAAACATTTTTTTTTTTTTGGAAAGGCAACAATATGTAAAAAAACATTTTTAGAAAACTTTAAATAGTATATTTTAACTTCATCAACGTTTATTATGTGCAACAAAACTTGCATCTTGTGTACATCATAATATAAATAGTGAAATTTAAATAGAAACATCAACATCTATATCAGCTAAATATAGTTAAATCTTGAGTTATCTAACAAGTTTTTTTACAAAATTTGATTATACAAAATTCTAATAAATTTTTTACAAAATTATATGTAATTATTTTTAAAGACACAATATTCAACATTAATACAAAATAATTTTTTTTGTCAAAACCTTGTGCGTGCACATGTATTATAACTAGTACTACCTACTACACTACACTAATTTACATTATAATGTACATTAATGCACATATTGAAAAGACAAAAACACAACTTTAATGCTATTAATGTAGTCAAGATATTTAATTTAGTCAATTAATTAACTTATCAATAAATACAATTAATACAGTTATTAAAACACCTCTTACATAAGAAATACAAATTATCAAACATATTGTACAACAAACTTAAACACAATTTCTGCATTAAATGTCACTAATACAAATAATAAAACACATTATACAAATATTCAAGCCCAAACGGGCAACGGGCCAAATAGGCTTGAGCCCGAACTGAGGTGAGTCAAACGGGCTTGAATCCAAACGGACACGAGCCAAACAGGCTCGAACCCGAACGGGCACGGGCCAAACGGACTCATGTTATACGATTTAAAAAAGACCCAAAAAGACGAAATATATTCCTTAGATAAGGAGTTAAAATACGTCACATGAAATTCTTGATATCCGTAAATTTATTGTCAAAAAGAGCATAATAAATTAAAATACATGATTCACCAGAAAATTTTATTTCAGGGTACCCGCCGCCACAACGCACGAGTACCTTGCTAGTACTCTATTATGTACATTGATTATGATCATTCAATAATACATATTCATATCTTTACATGATATCAGAAGGTATAATGATTCTCTAAAACCTTAAAAACACCACCATTGTTTCAAAGCCTCTCCCTACAAACCCTAACCTGCCTTAACACAGCACCTCCCTCCACCCTTAGTCTAACGTGACACAGCCTTACCAACACCGTTATAATGACAAACCGTTATACTAAGGTCCTTGTCTGACAACATCGTTCTAATGACAAACCGTTATACTAATGTCCTTGTATGTCATTGTCACACTTTTGTTTGCACAATTTTTGGTTGATTATTGAGGGTTGCGGTTTTCCTAAGAATGTGTGTGATAGATGATAAAGTTTTTGTTAAGTCTTGTTTCTATATGTGAGTTGTTAGGTGAAGATGGAGGGAAACAATAAGTATTGGTTCGCGTGCAAAATTAAATAGTGTATAAGGAAAGAAGATACAATCAAGTTGCATAGTACTAATAAATATATTTTTTCACATTTGGTCCCTAAAGTTGACTGTTGGGTTGGGTTAGATTTAACTAATCAAGTTGCATAGTACTAATAAATATATTTTTTCACATTTGGTCCCTAAAGTTAACTGTTGGGTTTAGGTTGGGTTAAATTTAACTAAGGTATAGTGAAAATGTGTTTGGTCTATTACACCCTCGCTAACATAACTCAAAACGAACGTTGACCTGATCATTACGAGTCAAGGGACCTCTTTGGCCTAAAAAACCCAAGGTTTGGATTCACAGTGACGAAAATCCCAACTTTTGGGCCCCAACAATAATTTTTGAAAAAATTAAAGAACAACTGTGTATTTTTGTCTAAAAATATAAATAGATACTATTTTTCTCAAAATGATAAACTTTAAATCTAACTATTAATGATTAAACATGTATAACGGGTGACTTCTATAGATTACCAATGACTAAAGTCGAGGTGCACACTGGATAACAACGAAGATATGCTATAAAGTTGAGGTGCACACTTGCTAGTTAATCACAAAGCTAGCTATTTTGGTATGGAAAGTCGTTTAATATTATCAAATGATGCTACTAGTTTAAATTAAAATGTTTTGGGTAAATATACTGATGAGCAGGTATAGTGTAAACATTGTTTATCTATGACAACCTGTTAGGCTGCGCACAGTGGGCCGAAATATATCGGTTGGTCAAGGTGCTCGACCGATTTGGAAATCGGTTGTCCCCAATGTGGGATGTTGGTCGAATATCGGTCGTCGAACATAAAAAAACACAATCGGTCTAATTTATGACCGATATTTTGCACACAAAAACCATGTCCATTTGATATTAAAAAAAAAAAAAAAAAAAAAACTCGATTATCGACTATGGCAATTTGGTCGTGTATGATCGCCGGAGAGAGAAAGCTGGTATGGCAGGTGGTTACCCAGGTCACATTGTTTGGTTCTGCGGTCAAAGAGAATTTACCACAACGAATGTGGTAATTTTACACATTTACTCAGCCTAGTTATGGATTACGAAATGTTTAGCCCATTAGTAGTATTCAACGAGTGGGGTAGCCCGCGCGTTGCCGCGGGAGCATTGTGTTCAAACTGCAATTATCCCACAATGACCAAGTTTATACCAAATGCACTTGAAATAAAGATGACCCAGTATATGACCCATAATCAAATATGACCAAGCATATGTTAAATAGAATCTTGCTATGATTACAGTATATCATGTGGCCTGCAATTAATGGAATCCAACATGTTTTACAATACACTCAGGGGGCGTTTGGTTGGGGTAATTTGAAATTCCGGAATTTTAAATTCTAGAAAATTTAAATTCTTGAGAATTTAAAATTCAGGAATTTCAAATACCTTCGCGTGTTTGGTTGACAGAAATTTATAAATATATTTTTTATTTTTTTAATATAAATTTCATAAATATTCTAGTTACAAGTTTATAAAAAAATTATAAAAAAGGTTTATAAAAATTTATAAAAAAAGTTTATAAAAAATTTATAAAAAAAGTTTATAAAAATTTATAAAAAAAGTTTATAAAAAATTATTAAAAGTTTATAAAAATTTATAAGAAATTTATAAAAAATTATAAAAAAAGTTTATAAAAAGTTTATAAAAAAAGTTTATAAAAAGTTTATAAAAAAGTTTATAAAAAATTTATAAGAAATTTATAAAAAAAATTATAAAAGTTTATAAAAAATTTATAAAAGTTTATAAAAAATTTATAAGAAATTTATAAAAAATTTATAAAAAAAAAAGTTTATAAAAAATTTAAAAAAAAAGTTTATAAAAAATCTATAAAACTAAGTTTATAAAAAATTTATAAAAAAATTTTATAAAAAAAATTCATAAATATTCTATTTAAAAGTTTATAAAAAAACAATAAGAAAAAAGTTTATAAATTTTTTCAAGTAAATTGAAATTTCTCACTTTTTGGAGGCATTCTAATTCTCTCAATTTTGGCAATTCGAGGAATTGTAAATTACTTCAAATGCCCCCATTTGAGTTACCAAACAGGACATTTGAAAGGAATTAAAATGCAAATGCCTCCAATATCTTTCAAATTGCCCCAACCAAACACCCCCTCATAGTTTTGCATCATGTATAGTTTTTGAAAACTATTTGCAGGCACATGATAGTAGCAGAAAGTTAGAGCATATGAGTTTATCATTCGGAATAGTCCAAAGATAAGACAACTATTTTTGGATTTAAGGTGTTGTTGTCCGGAACCGACAAAGTCACGGCATCCACTAAGAAAAACTATGATTAATACCTATCGACCATCAACGTTTTGAAACATCTATGGCAACCACGCCTCCAAACATTGCGCTGCCATCATCACATGCGCATGCTGATCCGATCGGTTGGGCAGGGGATAATTTTTTCCGCTGCTATGGCGGGAATAAAAGAGCTACCTAAAACGCATGTACAAAAAACAAATAAGCACCTACCCAAAGGCGTACGAAGCTGCTCATGATAAACTTATGACACATTAAAAGTTTAACTTTACGTGCTCAAACGAACCGGGACCCTCTCTAGTGGGGTCAACAACATTTGTGGGATTAGAAACTGAAGTTCCTACATCTACAAAAATTATTCATATTAAAACTTATCTATTAGACTCGTTTAGAAAACTAATTGACAGAAAAAAAAAAATGTCTTATACGTATTGCAAGCGAGAGCTAAACCTGTTCATCGGGATCAACACCAAGTGCTACATTAGTTTCTATAGTATTCGTGACAACACATCTCTGTAATTACTTGCGTCGGCCTGAACGTGATGAATTGCATGATAACCGGTCACACAGCAGCGTCGAGATGGATGGATCTTCCGCGCTTTGAAAACTAAGAGATGATCCCGCAGACTATTTAACTACCTAACCATGAACCCGGTTGTTCAAAACCTGCAGTACCAACATAGTTATGGAAGTGATCGGACAATAAATTAAAAAACAAAACAAAGAAAAAACAAGAAAAACAAAGGAAAGAAAGAAAAAAATCCAAGCGAGAAGCAACAAATCTTAGCCCAGCCAATGCGCAAAAAAGATCTAAACTTTTGACATAAGAAAAACCATTTGTTTACCCGGCGGGTTGGCAGATTCAGTTTCTACATTCTCAGTTGATTCTAACAACACGTTGGAATAAAGTTAATTATCAGGTACATCTTGGACTACATAATCCAAGAGCGCATATGACTATTAGTCATATTTTTAGCTACACAAACCAAAAGTTCCTATGGCAAATATGGCTAGCAATATTGCACCACACAATCCCAAAGATTAGATACTCAAAGCGAGATAGACCAATTCAGCATCTTGGAAGGTTTTTACTTGATCACTTTGCCATTTTGTTGAATGGACCCCTCTTGCGCTATTTGCTAAGCTAATTTCTTTACACTTGGGTCCTGCAAGTTCAAAGAAAAAAGAATCGGACCTTGTAAGTTGCCAATGTAGCAGAAAATAATGATCTAGTATTGTGAAGTACCAAAGATGCAAATTAAGGGTGAAAAAGGGTGGTAAAGCAGATTGAGTGGCGTGTACCTCGATGCTCTTCTCTCGATTCTTTGTTTGAAGACACCTGCGAGACTCGGTTACCCTTTGCCTCTGAGCTTACCGCGGTTTTTAAATCGATAAGGTAGTTGTACATAATTTTCCTATATCAACCAAGAAAGATGATAGTATCGGTTGTGATTTTTATATTTTAGTATAACTAAAAAATTAGGCAGATCTATAAATAGGGTTAGGTGATGGAAAGACCGGAGGATTAGCGTGGCACAAAGCGAACACAATTGCATAGTAACCATTGATTGTATGGCATCCGTTCGTTGCCCGCCAAGTTCACGGTTGGATCTTCCACCACCCATTTCATTTCACTCATATTACAATAGTCATCACAGCCCATTTGAAAAACATCATTAATATTAGTACGAAATCCAAAACCATAAGACATAAACCCCACATTCATGACCACCACCACAGTAGAGATTGGGTGAAAATGAAATCATAGGCTTATTCATATGATTTAGGCGGTATCCGATCGTCATGGTACGCAAACACGAAGCCGTCTTTGCCCGCCAAGATACGGATCGGTTTCACCCACCACATTCGAGATTATTATAAGCGAAAAATAAGTCGGTAAGGATTGAAAAAGAGATATGCCCACCATGGTTGCAAGTCTAGTGACCAGCCCGCCAAGATGTGGACCATCTCAACTTTAATCCTTTACACAATTGTGAGACTTTGAGCGATGTTAGCTACACCAAGCGCAATTTCCCATCTCACATATCATTCTCTTATATTTTTCATCCCTATCTGTAACACACACAAATCTTAGTAAGTTCTCTGGTGCGTTTTCCAGCAGCCGGTTGGCCAGAGCTTCTTGATATTTCCATTATCGGCCATCAGTTTTAGTAGCAAATATGAAATTGTCTTGTCTAAAGATTACATGTATATATAAATTAGCATTTGAATAAAATAGTGGCTAAAATTGCATTGACCTATATACTTTGTAGTCTTAATTCTAATTTAAGACGATAATATATAAAGTACCTACGCAATGAAATATGCTCTCATAAAATGTCTTGTAGTACAATTACACAAAGTCATACCAAACATTCCACAATACATTTCAAAGATAGGATAAAATATTTGGATTACCATGTAACAAAAGTACGTAATCAAATTTAGCATGAAACCCCTCACTAATATAAATTGTCCGTTTCAAATTTCTTGCGAAAACATGAAGAGAAGTTAATGAAAGTTTCATACTATAGGTTTTTTCTTAAACAATTTGCATAAGACCTTTAAAAAACAAAGTTCATGTTAAATGAACACCATCATGGTTCTTAGTTTAAACCTCAGTCCTAAATTAGATTATTGAATCACATAATATACAATTTTAGCATAGAATCCAACAATTAATCGGATCATTCATTAAACATAGAAAATGAAGTAAAGTTTGATAAAAAAAAACTATAAAGTAAAATCAGTTAAGTTTATATAGCATTTCCATAAAACATATGGCCTGATCATATTGGCTAGCTTCTCATCGAAAATCATAAACCTGACATGAGCGAATATTAAGAGAAGAGCATAACCCATGTATGATATAAGCAAAAAAACAATTTATAGAAATAACAGCGGTAAAACTATTAAATACAAAAATAACATTTGAAAATGAGGTAAGCGTTACCGTTTCAATAAGCTTTCTAAGCTCAGATTCTTTTCATATCCGCATTGCTTTTCCCAACTTTTAATAGCGGCGAAAATCACATAAGCTCATTAGCCCACAAATAAGTTTAAACACCCTCATAATCTCAAACCCATTTCCACCACTGGCTGTTTCCAACTAATTGTGAAACACGCACATAAACACACCACCATATTTTAGTCAAATCACCATTTTATTGCAACTGAGGTCGATAATCAATAAATACTACAAAACCAGATTAAGAGTTTTTTAAACCAAACTACTTTCCAAATCCACATCAGATTCTTGCCCTATTTTACCAGGTTCTCATTCTCCACTTTACTCAATATCATATGACACTACCCGATTCCGATTTATTCAATGTCACATTAATTTGAATTAGCAAACTTGTATAATGAAGGCAACATACTTATACATGAAGTTGTGGCATGTATAGTTGGTTAGGCTTTTGGTTAAATCTACTCAAACATTATATAATTAGCAACATATATATACAAAAATCAAGATATAAATCATATAAATATAAGCAACAGCAAAATTAACGATAAAAAAAATTAAATAAAAGGAATTAGAATAGATCGTTACCTCAAAAGCGTCATAAAAAGAGATGATCGGATATACCAAAATAAAAAGTGATGTTTTTGATAGTGCAACCACAAATCACGGAGTGAACAAAACTGAATTCAGTGTGAAGATGTGGAAGGATCTGTCAAAATAAAGGGAAGGTTGTTTAAAGGCGATTGGAAAGTGGGAGAGGAGATTTTTTACCAAGGGATGCGGATTTTTCTAGGTTGGAGAAGCGATGGGTGGCGAGATTTTTCTAGGTAGGCTTTTGTTTGTTGAAATTTGCATTTGTTTCAGCCGCTATTTTGAGACACGTGTTCAACAAAAATGTTTGTGCAAAAAACCCCGATCTTTAGTATATATGATAATAAGCTGTGACCTTAATGAGAAATGCCTTGATAGCAAAAATGCATACCAACAATTTGCATTTTTATGTTGCTTTAAGAAAGTAAGAAGAGTAAAACCAACAATAATCCCGTGAAAATGTTTTCGCTTGGACAAATATACAAACAATTCTGGTGGTTCAACCTAAATAATATATCATGGGATTTTGAATCAATAAATTTCGTTGAATTTTGGTGTTTATTGTATTCAGCAAATTATGCCTTATGTAAAATAGTGATTTCTGTCAACATCACGAATTCACGATCTTAAGAACGGACTACAAAATCTAATGTGTTGTTCACAAACGTTGGCATTAAATTTTATATTTTAAATCGTGTAATGTTATTTTGTTTATGAATATATATATAGCATACAAAAACAAATGAGTGAGCTAATAAGTATTAAAGCATTCTTTATTGAGAACTTCTTAATTAGTTTTCTATAAATTTTGATATTTTATATACATTGTAATCACACTAATACACTATACACTGTAAGGCTACTCGTAATGACGACCAACTCAGAACCGAAGATACCACTGCCACATCAATTTTTTTTTCTGCAACATTTTTATGACCAACTAGCCATAATGGGAAGATAATACCACCACAAACATACCCCATAAAAATCAATTAAATAAAACACCCACACACACAAAATTACTCACAAGAAATATGTTTGGTATTTTTTTTATTATTATTTTTTTCTGGTACAGGACGCGTCCATTTGAGAGGCTAGAGAACACATCTTCTGGTGACATGACCGAGTTGTGTATGGAGTACATGATCATGTATTACGCGTGGTCTAAGTCCATACAAACATTTCTCTAAAAGCAAGGAATTGAAGTGTAAGAGCATTTATTTTTCCCACATCGACTATTGGGAAACAAATGGTTGATGAGATGATGCTATAAGTTGGGGCCACACAGGCAGGTCAATCAATTCAGCCTCATTCGTAAAAATTTGAATGAAGACTTCTAGTTTCTAATGTTTGGGGTTTTTGTTTACGAGCTAGTATAAACTTTTTGTTTATTTGTTATAATATCAGCTCGTATTACTTCAACCCTTAACATTTATAAACTACAATAATAGTCTAAATAAGCTTTACAATTATATGAACTACAATCACCATAGCCGCTATAAGTATTAAAGCATTCTTTATTGAGAACTTCTTAATTAGTTTTCTATAAATTTTGATATTTTATATACATTGTAATCACACTAATACACTATACACTGTAATCACACTAATACACTATATACATAGTTCAAGTGATATTTGCCAAACACATTTTTTGGTTGTTGTAAACCAAAAAGTTGCTTAAGACAAAAAATCTGATAAAGTTGTGTCATCTTCACATTCACTACTGTATATGATTAAAAGGGAGACAAAATATAGATGGTTAATTGTAACCAAGTAATTAACCAATACTGCAAAGCCATACATGGACCATATACTTTCCAAAACTTGTGCATATCCAGTTGAGAATACAACTCGTAAAAGTAGCGACACGAAGAACTTACTATTGAATGCCACCATTTGAACCTAAATACGTCACCAAGTAATTAAACAATCCGCATTCTATTCATAAACGAATCCTCGACTCATCGTCAATTCCAGATCACAAATGATTTTGGTTGCTAACCGTTTATAGCTGCTATTGGTATGTAACCAAATGAACCACAATGAGATTTTAAATGAATTTGCTTCATTCATAATATGAAAAAATAATATAACTACATTCAGTTTTGACAAAAAGGTAATCAAGATAAGTATAAGCATCGTTCTTAAAGGCACACAAAGGCCCCGCAAAGGCGTGAGGTTTGGTTATGCCGCCACGTCACGTGTTTATGCGGTCTTATGTCACGTATTTTTGTAAACTCGATATATATGAAATATGATATAAATATATAAATATTGTCATATTTTGTGCGCCTATACCCTATATAGCAAAAGCCGTCGCCGCGCTAAGGCATAATGCTTGGTCATGCCGGCACGTCACGTCTCGCTCTATTTATAATCTTGAGTATAAGTACATATCATTAACGTTACGGTTTCAATGACAAGAAAGTTTTGAGCATTTGTATAGGTAAGGCAACTTCCTAGACTCAACTCTAAGTCAAAATTTATACTCCTGTAGCTTGAATTAGCTTTGGATGAGCAACTTCTAGTCTTCTACTAAAACCAAAATTATATACTGTAAAAATTTATATTGTAACCAAAATTATATATTGTAACTGACGACGTATATGATCGATCGGCTGAACAACCAGAAGGCCAAAGACCCAAAAGATTAGCACACCGAAGGGGTCAGATCCGAAAGAATCGTTGACTGCAATCACGATTTGGCATTTAGCACTGGAAGCATTTCGTCTTATTCGCCAGATGTAGACATGATGTCGGGGGCGGTGTCGGCGAAGGCGGGGAAGCGGTGTCGGCCACGGCAGCGCCAACGGCCCCATAGAAAGCGACACGAGCCACAACCAGATAGTGACAACCTACAGTATAAATACGCATCTGATGGTGTAAAAAGTATCATTTCTCTCACACACACATTTATACTAAATCCTTCGGTAAACCCACACTTACTCTCACGCCGGAGCTTGGTCCTGGGATAACACCCGGGGTGAGGCTAACGCGTTGTTTCATACTTGCAGGTATTCAGAAGACTTAGTTTAACAAGGCTGAAGGATATATGAAGAATCATTAGAACCTCACAAAAAAATGCTTCAGCATTAACCAAAATTAAGTCATAGTTGATACTCCTGCTACTTGAATTTGCTTTGTATCAGCAACTTTCACTAAAACCAAAATTATATACCGTAACAAGTGATCACTTTCTATAGTTATTTTGCTTTCAGAGGAGACAATCACAAAATTTTCAAATAGTTACATGTATTTAGAAACATGTTCATTCAGCACATTTGAATTATTCAGAAGCTTAAATTCATTCAGCGCTAAATTATTCAGTTTTATCAAACAAACCCTAAAATGTATGTTTGTCCCACATCGACTTGTAAATAACAAATGGCTTTGGAGGAGATGATATAAATTGGGGTTCCACACAACCGACTGCGTCATCTAATTCTTCTTGTTCTGACAAATTTCCTTATTTGTATTTCTAGTTTTGAATGTTTTGGTTGATCGGTATTAATTTGTATGAATGTTGTCTTCATGTTTTTTTTGCCTTCACCCATGACATTTATAAACTACAATATTGTATATAAGTTTTTTTCTTTTGAAGGTTGAAAAATTATTTTAACCTATTAAAGGTGAAGAAAAGTTAAAGTATAAGAATGTCATGATCTAAAGTTTTAATAAAGCCATAATGCCATACACATTGTTATACACAATATGTCGGTATAGAGGTACAAAATGCGACGAATCACAGGAATAATTGACCTGATGAATTTAAAATAAACTGAATATTACTAGAAACTAAACGAATCACGAGAAAAATTGACCTGGTGCATTTAGAATAAACTGAATAATACTAGAAACGAAATATTTTTTGAGTGGATGCATTTATGAATAATTGAAGTTTTTTAAGAAAAAATAGCATTACACCGCCAAAATCCACATTTGTCTCGTAAATAACCGGGATCTACACGGTTTCGTCCCTGATTCGAATATATATACGTCACCAAAACAAAAACCAATCCTCATTTAAACCATAACACCCCAAATTCTGGACTCAACTTGAATTCCTGAGCACAAATGATTTTGTTTGCTAACCACTTAAAGCTGTTATTGGTAAGTAACCACATGAATTATTAAAATTTTACGGAAATTGCTTCACTCGTGCAGCAGAAAAATAACTACATTCTGTTCCTCTACGGTTGTTTGACCAAAATAATCAAGAGAACATAAGTTTATCTACTATCAAATATTGTAGTATAAACAGAAAAATCGATGTCAACTTGACATATTCAATTGGTCGATATTTCATTAGAATAACATGACAAGATAGAAGTGCGAACTCAAACTCATCATTTGTATATTGCATAATAAATTATGAAATAAATGATGTGATATAAAATATATGGATGATCTCCGTCAACAAAAAAAAGACATGGTAGTGTTATCTGCGAGACGTTATGACAAGAATTGTTTAGTATCTAATCGTGACATAAATTGCCAAATGCCGAGTAAATTTGGCAATTTTTGATCGTACATTAGTAATATTGTTAGCAAAAATGGCAATTCATGCACCCCTGAAGGCCTGAAAGGACATGTAACTGAGAGGAACCTCTCAATCTCTTAGAGCATTGGGTACCGTTGGTGCCGTGGGTGGTGCCATGGGTGGTGCCGTGAAAAAATCGGTGCCACCTCAGCATATTTTTTCATGGCACCAGATTTTTTTATGGCATTAAAACACCCCTCCTTAACGATCACACCACTTTTCTGGTGCCGTAGGTTTTTTTATTTTCATTTTTTAACTAAAATTAAAATTCATTAATATAACATATTACATAACTTAAAAGAGTATCAAATAAAAAAAGTATATAAAATGACAATAAAATGGGGACTAATGGTGCAAGAAAAACATTAACAAGGCAAATAATGTAAACTTGTATAACAACAAGGTTTAAAATTAAAAAATAAAATAAAAAATATATAAATGTTGAGGTGGATGTGGACGTCTTCTTCCTTCCTTCTTTGCCTACCTGCAACTTTTAAAAAGAACAAAAATAAAAATAAGTACTATCAACACAAACATAATAAACATTTTCACACACACAAATACAAACACAAAACCTTACTCACAAACACAATACCCACTTGAAAATCAAAAAAAAAAAAAAAAAGAAAGAAGAATTTCGACCGCGTGTCTTTGGCCACGGCCGCCAGGCCGTACCAGTATCTTGCGTTATGGTATCTCGTGCCGTAGACTCGCATTTTTGACAATAGCTCAAGCCATCAGCTACCGTACCCTATGCTCTTAGAAAAGTATAGGGAATTTGGCAGCTACCCATTATTTTCAAGACAAACACATATTTGATTTAAAAAAAAAAAAAAAAAAAAAAAAAAAAAAAAAAAACCCCGAGGATTCATTGCTCTAAGCCTCTAAATATCTAGTGAAAGTGGGAATTTGACAAAGGTACTTGTATTGTCTTTCAGGGGCGGTACACTGCCCCCACAAAGTTCACTCGAGTAATGTCGATTTTTTTGAGATGATAAGTGATTTTGATTTTGCATTCATAAATAGGTAAATAGTATAATGATGAAAATTTATCCAATAGCTGTATCATACTCGAGTGGTTAAGGACATTTGCAATTTTGTGAAAATATAATGTTCGATTCTTGTGCTACTCTATAGATTTTTATGAATTTTTGTTATCCAACTTTTTATTTTGCTTCAACTGGTTGTGTTAATATCGATCACAAAAAGTAAGTATGTACTAAATGTAAGGCATATCATCACCAATTTTTGTTTTGGTTTTCACATGCAAATATACACCAAAAAAGTTCATTTTCATTCAAAGTAAAATCAATTTCATTATAGCAACAAAGATCGAGTTACTGACATGACCCGACCTGGTACGCATTTTTTATTTTTGCCCCCTCTTAATAATTTTTTTGGTACCACCCCTGTTGTCTTTCCCTTGATTACTTTGCTATTTGGGCTTTGTTCCACACAGCATTATTTATATACTGAGTTATTATACAAGTCACTAAAGTTTGCGCGAAATTTGTCCTAAGTCACTAAAGTTTTAAAGTTGTCATCCAGGTTACTAAACTATAAAATAGTAAGGATCAAATGAGAAATAAAAGTAAAATGAGAAGTAACCACAACCGCACATTTTAGATGCACATACATTAAAAGATGCAACTCCCATAAATTTCTCTTTATTCATTTGAAATATGCGGCTAAAATTATTTCTCTTTCTTCTTATTATATTTTCTCTTCTTACTGGATCTCTTTTCAACTATAAAAAGCAAACACGTCTATAATTTCAGTGATTTTAACGTATACTTTTTTTATATGTTAAGTAACATAAATGTCATGTCTTTACAAGTTCAGTAACCTGAATGACAACTTTCATAAGTTTAGTAACCTGGATGATAACTTTCATGAGTTTAGTAACCTGAATGACAATTTTGAAACTTTGGTGACTTAGGACAAATTTCGCGCAAACTTTAGTGACTTTTTTTATAACAACCCTTTATATACTTGTACTTACTTTTGAAAGGTAGAGAACAAATGGGTATAGAGGAGATTCTATAAAAAGAGAGAGCGCCCAGGCTAGCAACTCACAACTCACAAACATGTGATATAAGAGCACAAGGTATGCAAGAGTCAAATAACACGTTATTGGTATGCCACATCAGCGCCACATCATACACTTCCTAATAACACACCAATAACTCAAACAACCCTCTCTCATAACACATTACCAACATATTATTGGGTCCCACATATATATATATTTATATATATAAATATATAATTTTTTCATTTTATTTATTGTATATAAATCCAGTTTATTGGTTTCTTCTAATGTTAAATAAGATATAAAATAAAAGAATAAATTCATCTCTACCCAAAGTAAAGTCATGAAGGACACGTTTTCAAAATTTGTAGGTACTGCATAATTTATTAGTGAATGCTTTCTTGTTATCTACTTAGAGCACTAGGTGTCAAAACGAGCCTTAGGCTCGTCGTCGTGCCACCTCAGCGCCACATCAGCATCCCATTTTTTCACAACTAACCACACACAACCCCTCATCACTCATAACAAACCTCAACCTCTTCATTTGGGGCTCACCACTACATACCATAAAACTTATCTCTTTGATTCATACATGCATCCGTTTGGTTTTCCGGCTTTTGTCATACAATTCCTTCGTCGTGCAGACGAAGAGCTCCACAACGGCGAACCACGGCGAGGCCTAGCGGTGTGGCGGCGAAGCACGGCGAGAGAGCCACGGTGGCGGCGAAGGGGACGACGAAGACCACACCGTGTGCTCTTACTTACAAGTTACACCTCACATATTTTCTCTCTTTCTCTCACACATTATCCACTCACCAACACCCATATCTTCAGACCACCATTTTTTTCTTCAAAAGCTTCACTGAAACTTCACAGAAAATTCTTTTCTTCGTATGCTTTTGCTAAGAATAAAAAGATCCGCCCATGGTTACCATTAAAAGAAAATAAAAAAAGCATGAAACGGTCGGTTTTTACGAATGGCGTGAGCCACTCAACTGGCTCAAATCAATTTGGAACGAGTTTGACGGACGAATGGCTCAAAGCCTGGTATGCTTTTGGCACGCCATCGGGTGCATTTGGCGTGTTTTTAACATCGATACCGTCTGCTCTAAGACATATGCTCATAATTTTTTTAAAATGTTATGTTTTGGGGAGAAAATGTGTATATATGATCTTTTTGTTTATGTACTTTACATGTATTGTCTCTTCATTTCATGACATTTATAAACTATATACTGTAATACTTTATTTAACTTTTTTCCTTTAATATTGTTTACATAAAAAAATGCAGTCTCTTCACTACAAGTTCACATTGAAAATTTGAAATAAGTATCTTCTATTGACCCATTGTTTCGTTTAACAAATGTCATGGGCCATTACTAAGGTTGACGAGCCATGTATTTCCATACACATTGTTTCATTGTGAGTCAGGGCTATTACACAACTTTTTTTTTGGCGTAGTGATGTGTAAGATTGACAAAAGTGTTAAAACCTTTACATTGTGTGTTGAAGTCATGTCATCTTTATACATATGTGAAAAACCATACATGGACTAGACATGCCGACCCCCTATTACTTTTTACAACTGAATGCCACCATTTGAACATATATATGTCACCAAGAAAACAATCCTCATTTACTGTATAGACGAATTTTTGAATCATCTTGATGCTATATCACAAACAAATTAGGTTCGAAACTACTTCTAAGTTCTAACTGTCAGAGGCGGACATACTTGAGGCAGAGGTTATGCATGTGCATACCCTCTTACAGACATTCGTAGTGTAAAATATGTAGTTTTAATAAATTTTTGACACTAACAATAATTGTTTAGCATCTTCAATTTTTTTCGCAAGTACATGCTCTAATACCAATGTGAGTGTCTGCCAAGTCCCTCCATTTTTTTTTCTCAAGAAAGACAGACTTACCAATAGCCAAACACAGTTTCCGGTCCTATACTTACTTACTTTCTCCTCGCCCGAAGGTCACTTCACTCTTTATAGCAAGGAGACAAAGAGCTGACCTAAAAGCAAAAGTTGATGTTTGCTATTGGTAAATAACCACATGAACTACATTGATTTTAAATGAATTTGTTGCATTCGTGATGTGTAAAAAAATATATAACTGCAGTGCTTTGTTACATTTATTATCATAAGAAACAATGAGCAAATACATTACTCGCTGAAAATTATAGTTATAAGGTGCCCGCCGCTCAAGTATCTTGCTAGTTATCTCTTAATCACTTTGATATATTGTCTTTGGTTTACAACAGTTACTTGTAATCAAGGTCACTAAGGACATGAATTCTTAAGCATTCCTAGTAACGTTTTCTACATATTTCTTTAACGTAAATATAAAATAAATTTGAATATGAGTTTGCTATACTTACATTATACTCACTTTGTTTTATAATAAGTATCCACAATACTATTTTAGAATGTCCAAAAATAAGTGTTCATTTTGTATTAGGGCAAATCACCTAAAAATGTAGTTAACTTGCCATTTTTTGCCATTGTACGTAGCATTCTTTTTTTTTTCTCATTCTGTCAATAAACCTCTATCGTTAGTCCTTTGTGTGTACCCGTTACCAAAAAAACCTGCATCGTTAGTCCTTACGCTAACGACCGTTAATAAATAACTTAAAAGTTGGCTATCTTACGCTAAACTTGTGTCGTTGGTCCTTTATACTAAAAATCGTTAAAAAATAAATTAAAATTTCGTTGTCTTACGTTTCCGTCCGTTTTTTCACGTTTTCGTCCGTTTTTACACGTTTTCGTTTGTTTTAACACGTTTTTGTCCGTTTTTTCACGTTTTCATACGTTTTTACACGTTTTCATCCGCTTTTTCAAGTTTTCGTCCGTTTTTTCACGTTTTCATATGTTTTTACACGTTTTCATCCGTTTTTTATTTTCGTCCGTTTTTGCACGCTTTCATTCGTTTTTACACGTTTTCGTCCGTTTTTCACGTTTCATCCGTTTTTACATATGTATTCGTCCGTTTTTACACATTTTCTTACGTTTTTTCACATTTTCATCCGTTTTTACACGTTTTCACACATTTTTGTTCGTTTTTGCACATTTTCATCCGTTCTTACACGTTTTCGTCTGTTTTAACACGTTTTTGTCCGTTTTTTCACGTTTTCATCCGTTTTTACATGTTTTTGTCCGTTTTTACACGTTTTCGTCCGTTTTTTCACGTTATCGTCTGTTTTTTCACGTTTTCATCTGTTTTTACACGTTTTCATCCGTTTTTGCATGTTTTCATCTGTTTGCAGGTTTTTCGTCTGTTTTACACGTTTTCGTATTTTTAAAACACGTTTTAGCCATTTTACCACGTTTCTCCGTTATTCATCGTTTTCATCATTTTTTTCACGTTTTCATCTGTTTCTACCACGTTTTCATAATCCCTTTTTACACTTTCGTTTGTTTTTTTTGCACTTTTCGTCCGTTGTTTCACGTTTCATTCTTTTTACACGTTTTCATCCGTTGTTTCACGTTTTCGTTCGTGTTTGCACATTTTGTCTATTTTTTTCGCATATTATCTTTCGAATGTTTGCACATTTTGTAAAAACGGATGAAAATGTGTAAAAAGGGATAAAATCGTGAAAATACGGACTAAAACATGTAGAGACGGATGAAAACGTGTAAAAACGGAGGAAAACGAGAAAACAGACTAAACGCGTGTTAAAACAGACAAAAAGGTATAAAAACAGATGAAATCGTGCAAAAACAGTCGAAAACGTGCAAAAACGGATGTAAACATGTAAAAACATATGAAAACGTGAAAAAACTGACGAAAGCGTGTTAAAACGGACCAAAACGTGTAAAGCGGACGAAACGTGTAAAAACGACGAAAACGTGTAAAACGGATGAAAACTGAAAAAACGGACGAAAACGTGTTAAAAACAGCAAAAACGTGTAAGAACGGATGAAACATGCAAAAGAGAAATGTGTTAAAACGCGTAAAACGGATGAAAATGTAAAAACGAAGAAAACGTGTTAAAACGGACGAATACATATGTAAAAACGGATGAAACGTGAAAAACAGACGAAAACGTGTTAAAACGGATGAAAACGTGTAAAAACGAATGAAAGCATGCAAAAACGGACGAAAATAAAAAACGGATGAAAACGTGTAAAAACATATGAAAACGTGAAAAAACAGACGAAAACTTTTAAAAAGCGATAAACGTGTAAAAAACGTATGAAAACGTGAAAAAACGGACAAAACGTTTTTAAAAAACGAACGAAACGTGTAAAAATAGACGAAAACGTGTAAAAATGGACGAAAACGTGTAAAAATGTAAGAAAATGAAATTTTAAATTATATTTTAACGATCGTTAGTATAAAGGACCAACGACGCAAGTTTAACGTAAGATAACCAAATTTTAAGTTATTTATTAACGTTCGTCAACATAAAGGACTACGATGCGGTTTTTTGGTAACGGGTACACACAAAGGACTAACGATAGAGGTTTATTGACAGAATGAGAAAAAAAAAGAATGCTACATACAATGGGAAAAAGTGGCAAGTTAAATATATTTTTGGATGATTTGCCCTTTGTATTATAACGAATGATAAAAGATTTTAGTGAGTAAAAATGATATGTGATTTGCAAATATTATAGTTAGTGAAAAAATTTATGCGCTTTGAAAGTGAACACTTTTTATTTTTATTTTTTTTAATAAACATAAATTTCACACTATAAATACGAACACATTTTAACAAAGTTTACACAACCTTTCTTTCAAAACACTACATCTTAATGACCAATAAACATGAGTAATTCATCTCATTGCGGTGAAAAGTGATCTTGATGAGATATCAGAGCTGGAGATGATTATGCAACAATATGAGTTTGAGCAATCGTTGCAACAACAAGACGCCGAAAGTTTACACCGCCGTAGAAATATCTACCGTGAACATGATGGTGCTGAATCACGTCTGATGGCCGACTATTTTGGTGATAACCCAAAATATCTCGACGCAAATTTTAGGCGTCGCTTTCGTATAACCCGTAAAATATTTTTATAAATAGTCCAAGGTATTAAAACATATATTGGTACTCATCATCCTCTACCCAAGCATTTTGATCTCTTTAAAGTCCTACCCGATGGTTCGGGTCAAATGAGTTTAGTGTGATTATGAAATGCACATCCACCATACGCCAATTGTCATACGACATAACACCTGATGCATTAAAAATGAGTATTTACAAATGGGAGAACATTGTGCATGCGATTGTCTAGGTCATTTTACTATGTGCATAATCCAATTGTATACACCATAGTTTTTAAGAAAGCCAAACGTTAATGACATTCGCAACTTATACAACGCACATAACGCGGTTCATAAGTTACCGGGAGTGTTGGCAAGCATTGATTGTATTAACTGGGAATGGAAAAATTGTCCGAAAAAATGGCAAGGGCAATTTCACAAAGGTGATAAAAAAATATCCAACTATAATACTTCAAGTCGTTGCGTAATATGATTTGTCGTTTTAGCATGCATTTTTTTGGGTAGCAGGTGCGAATAACGATCTAACTGTTTTGTATAATTATCCGTTTCTTCGATGACCTGCTTGATGGCATCGCACATTCGCACCCATGGTTCCGTTTGAAGTAAACATAATTACATTTGATCAAGGGTATTATCTAGCTAATGGGATTTACCCATAGTGATCACCTTTTGTCAAATCATTTACGGTTGCACATTCCGACAAAAATGTTGTATTTAAACAAAAACAAGAAGGTGCTCGAAGAGACATTGAAAGAGCTTTTGGTGTCCTCCAAGGATGTTGGATATTATTGCCCAACCGACGCATCAATAGACTATCAACAATTACGGAGAATCGTGTACACATGCATCATATAGCATAACATGATTTTGAAATCAAAAAATTGCGATATCCGAAATGAGCGAGATTTATATTTGTCCGCGAATAAATTTACAACAGGCATGGGTCGAGCGATGCGAAGTGCAACGAAAGGAATCCAAAGAACTCCGTGATAAACGCACACACGCAAAACTTCAACGAAATATCATCGAGCATGTTTATCAACGACATCTATGGCAAGAATATATACGACAACAACAACAAAATAATTAGTTTCTTTATAATTTGATGTACTTCTCGTATGTTTTTTTTTCGTATCGTTATTTTATGTTTCATATGTTTTTAATTGTTGTATTGTAATTTTATTTTTACCAATGAATTTTAGTTTATTTAAAAAAAGTAAAAATAAAAAATGGTGCGACTCAAATGAAGAGGTTGTGTTATGTTATGATAATAGGAGGTTGTTGAAAAGGTTGTGTTATGGTGATGTGGCATATGTGGGCTTCAAATGAAAAACTTGAGCTAGTTGTGAGACCTGAAGCTCTTATACGCATTGTCATTCATTGACCCCTTAGTTTAAGTAATTATTGCCATACACAATGTTTTATACATTCTCTGTACATAATGGTGATGTTAAGATTGACAGTTTTTTTAAAAATATACATTTTTTTTATAGAAAGGCAACATTTATTAAGAACCTCGAAAAAAAGAAACATAATACAATACATGGTGTCCCGCCTCAATTAAACAAGGTAATTAAGAGAGGAAGTGTTGGGTTCAGTAAATACCCAAACCCCTTAATCTAGGATTTGAATAGAAAATAGCCCAAGTATTTTATCCGTTAACACTAATCAGGTCACTGAGTGCATAGCCTCTCAGTGAGTCATCTTCGGGATACCCAGTACGAGGCGAAGGAGTCTCTCCACTCAGTAAGGCGGAACTTAATGGGTGAAGACTGAGTCAAGAAGAAGATGATGGATTCAGTGAGTGTTGACAATAACTCACTGAATCCCTAAGATTCCTCTCCAACTTCTTACACTGAAGACAAACTGAAGTAGAAGACTGAAGGATGTAAAGACTGAAGAAAGAGCGGGACAAGACAGGAAAGTTTGAATCAGATAAGACGAAGTCCTTATCAACCAAAGTCAACTTTCCCTGAATGGCAAAAGATCAGGCTCAGTGTCATCACTGAGTTTAGGAAAGTAGTCTTGTCTCTTACCTAGTATAGTCTTTGTAAACAGAGACAAAATACATCAGTATTTTTGTCTTATGTATGATGTCAGTTTGTCACTTAGGAAAGAGTCAAATATCATACATGTATAAATAGCATAAGAGATGGAGTGAAAAGGTTAAGCTTGTGAATTGTAAAAACACACATACACGCAAGCCATCTTTTCACTCCTCCAAATACAACTTAGTTCCTGAGATAGCTCAGTGAGCTCTAAGAGTTGTGCTCAGACTTAGCCTGAGCTTAGAGAGGAATCACCCAACTTTGTCATTTCAATCCCAAGTACTATTCCGCAAGTACTTGGGTAACGTATTCTTTGTTGAATTATTTCTAATAAGAATATGACGTTGAAAATTACCAAGTGTGTTTTCTTTATGTTAATTTCAGTCATAGTTCACTTTTACTTGTTTTAAATTGTTTTAAACTGTTTAAACGATAGTGAACGGGGAACAACAAGTGGTATCAGAGCAAGGCTAATTATAAAACTCATTTTTTTGGCCGCTCTAAAAAGTTTTTAAATTAGGATCCTTAATGGCTGAAATTGATGTACCCCAACTAGTCGATAAAAAGGGTGGAGCTTATTCAGCTGTTGCCCCTAGACTTGAAGTTGGTAAATTCAACAAATGAAAAAGCGAATGCTTTGCTATTTGATTGGGATGGAACCTTATTATATCAAGTGTATAAATGAAGGTCCATTTGTCCCAAAGACTGCTGAAGGGTTGCCCAAAACTGAAGCTCAGTGGACCCAGGATGAAAGGAGAGTGGTCAACCAGGACCAAAGACTCAAAAGTATCATAATATCTTGTCTTCCTGACGATATTATGGAGTCTGTTATAAGTTGTAGTACTGCTAAGCAACCTGGGATGACCTAGTTCATAGTCATGAAGGACCATCTGATACCAAGGAAAACAGGATAATGGACCTGAAACTTGAGTATTACACCTTCAGGGCTAAGGACTCAGAAACTCTCTCTCAAACTTACACCAGATACAAAACTCTTTTAAATGAACTTTCAAATGATGGTGTTAAGTTGTCTAAGCATGAAATCAGTGTTGGTTTTGTAAACAGTCCTCCCTGAGAATGGTTGAATTTCCTCAGGTACTCAGGAATGCTAATCATATCCAAAATCTTGAGCTTCCTGAAATTTATGGGAAATTGGTCTATGAGGAAAACCTCATCAACAGACGATACCCTGACTTAAAGAAGTCTCAGGAAGTCAAGAAGTCCTTGACCACTACCTCATCAACACAATAACAACTGCTTTCTTTTCTAACAATGTAGTTCAAGATTTCAAGAAACTCAGATGATGAGCCTGATGAGGAGATCAAGTGAAAGTACCTAAATGACCTGAATGCTGAATTTCAGGAAAGGGCACTCCTCGCTAACTCTCGAAGGTTTATAAAAAGAAACAAAGGTTTTTCAACTGCTAAAGCAACTGAAGACACTGAATGCTATAAGTGTCATAAAAGAGGCTATTTTGCAAAAGACTCTGTTTTTCAAAACAAACTCTGAACCCTCTACAAAAAACCCATCAATCCAATCAGTCCTTCCGGATTTAGCAAATTTCAACCAAAAATCTATCAGTCTCATCAAAATGTTTAAAACAAATCTGATCTTAACAAAACCTTGATTAGTGAAGCTAAATATAAGAAGCAAAAGCAAGCTTGCATTGCTTGAGGGCATCCCTCAAAAACAACAAAAATTGTTCAATCTGTGCAGGGTAAGAACAAAGGCCTTGTTGCTGAAACTTTTGACTGGGATGAAGAGCCAATCTCATCGGATGATGAAATGGTACATGTCAGTGCTCTAATGGCTCTCTCAGAAGAAGACAAGCTAGCTGTTGGGAAGAATCATGCTAGGAACGGGGAATGGGTCAACATCACAATGAAGAAGAGACATGCCAGGGAGCCTATCTGGCATCTAGACAGTGGATGCTCAAGAAGCATGACTGGTGTGAAAGAATATCTGCACAAGTATGTAAAGGAACCAGGGCCCAAGGTAGTATTTGGTGATAACTCATCATGTCCCACTGAAGGTTATGGTTCAGTAAACTGCAATGGAATAGTTTTCTCTAGAATAGCCTATGTCAACGGTCTCAAATACAATCTCATCAGTGTCAGTCAACTATGTGATGCAAAATTCATTGTACAATTCAATGATAAACAAGGTACCATTTTTAATGCCAACAAGGAAGTTGTGTTGATAGCTCCTAGGAGAGATGATGTCTATGTGCTTGACATGTCAACTCTCTCCCAAGATGGAACTTGTTTCTTTGCTAAAGCCACTGAAACTATCAATTGGCTGTGGCATAGAGACTTCACACCTAAACTTCAAAAACCTCAACAACTTGGCAAAACAAAACAAGGTCCTTGGCTTGCCATCACTGGTCTTTGCAAAAGACAAACCATGCTCTGCCTGTGAAAAGGGTAAACAACCACAGAGCATCATTAAATTCAAAACCCAACAATTTCTCTCCATCAAAAGCTGCCCTTCACCTCCTGCACATGGGATCTCTTTGGACCTCAGTCCAGATCAATCCAGCATGAGAAGTATACACTTGTCATTGTTGATGAATTCTCAAGATACACTTGGGTATACTTTCTTTCCAAAAAGAGTCAGACAGCTGATACAATAATGTCATTCATCAAGAAGATTGAAAACCAGAATGACATAACTGTTAAACAAATCCGAACTGACAATGGCACTGAGTTCAGAAATCAAGAACTTGAGAGTTTCTGTGATGAAAAAGGAATTTCTCAAATTTCTCATCTCCTTATACCCCTGAACAAAATGGGGTTGCTGAAAGGAAAACCAGAACTCTCATTGAGGCTGCTAGAACTATGTTAAATGGCTCAGCCCTCTCAAAACATTTCTGGACTGAAGCAGTCAAAACTGCCTGTTACACCCAAAACAGGTCAATCATTGTCAAAAGACATAATAAAACCCCATATGAGATCTTCAAAGGTAGACTTCCCGACATCAGCTATTTTCATGTGTTTGGATGTCCTGTGTTCATTCACAACCACAAGGATCATCTAAGAAAATTTGATGCAAAAGCTGATGATGGATATTTTCTAGGATACTCACTGATCTCCAAAGCCTTCAGGGTTTTTAATACAAGGAGACAACAAGTTGAGGAAACCTTTCATGTCACCTTTGATGAAAGCACTGAAAGCATCAAGTTCACCAACACCTCAGTGGAGGAAATAGGAATTGATAACTCATCAAGATATCCTCCTGATGAGTACAACACTGAACTCAATTCCTCATATCAAGCTGATGCTGACATCTCATATTATGTCTTACCCCACAACCTACCTCAACCAACCATCAATGAGTTCATTGAAAATCAGTCTGTCCCTGCTGGGATATGTAACAATGATCCAAATGATCAGGAACCTGTAACTCATGTTCCTCAACCTGATCAAGACATCTCTACAGATGTTCTAAATGATTCTGTGGCCCTTGCACCTGAAATCATATCTGAACTCCCAGTGACATATTCATGCTCAGACCCCAGACCACAAAGTAAGTGGACAAGATCTCAGGACATTGAGCTTGTAAACATCATTGGCGAACCCACTGAGGGTATGCTCACTAGAAGCATGGCTGCTAGTCTAACTGCAGCTTCTGCCAATGAATGTCTATATGCTGATTACCTATCAGACATTGAACCCAAAAGTGTCACTGAAGCTCTAAAATACCCAAGCTGGGTTCAGGCTATGCAAGAAGAATTGCAACAGTTTGATAAAAACAAGGTCATGACCTTGATCAAATGTCCTCAGGATGTCATAGTCATAGGAATGAAGTGGGTTTTCAGAAACAAAACTGATGAAAATGGCACTGTCATTAAACAAAGCCAGACTTGTAGCCAAAGGTTACAGTCAACAAGAAGGCATTGACTATGATGAGACATTTGCTCCTGTTGCAAGAATGGAAGCCATCAGGATCTTCCTTGCATATGCAACATACATGAACTTCAGGGTCTACCAAATGGATGTTAAAAGTGCATTCTTAAATGGTGATCTCAAGGAAGATGTGTATGTTCAGCAACCACCAGGCTTTGAGAGTAGTGAATTCCCTGACTATGTCTGCAAGCTTGACAAAGCTCTTTATGGACTTAAACAAGCTCCCAGGGCATGGTATGAAACTCTCTCAGCCTTCTTGATACAAAACAAGTTTGTCAGAGGAAAGATAGACAACACACTATTTGTCTATAGAACCCAATAGGATGTGATACTAGTCCAAGTGTATGTTGATGATATCATCTTTGGCTCAACAAACTACAAACTTTGCAAACAGTTTGAAAAACTAATGACAAAGAAGTTTGAAATGAGCATGATGGGGGAACTCACTTACTTTCTTGGACTACAAATCAGGCAAACTGATAAAGGTATATCCATCAGTCAAGAGAAATACACCAGAAATCTCTTGAAGAAATATGAGATATTTGACTATGCCTCAGTGAAGACACCAATGGTTCCACCTAACAACCTTGGGCCTGATCTCACTGGCAAATCAGTCAATCAAACTCATTTCAGGGGGATTGTTGGCTCACTGATGTATCTAACCGCTACTAGACCAGACATACAATTTTCAGTCTGTCTAATAGCAAGATATCAGTCCAATCCCAAAGAATCCCACCTCACTGCAGCCAAAAGAATACTCAGGTACCTGAAGGGAACCCCAAGCCTTGGACTCTATTATCCAAAATGCTCAGGTTTGATCTCAAGGGTTACTCTGATTCTGATTATGCTGGCTGCAACATGGACAAAAAAGTACCTCAGGGTCCTGTCAATTTCTTGGAGGAAAACTAGTATGTTGGAGTGCAAAGAAGCAACAATCAGTGGCTATATCCTCAGCTGAGGCTGATATGTAGCTGCAGCAGGATGCTGTGCCAATGTATTATGGATGAAAAGTCAACTCAGTGACTATGACATCCATTATAAAATGGTGCCCATCTTCTGTGATAACACTAGTGCAATTGCAATCTCCAACAACCCTGTTCTCCACCAAAGAACCAAACACATAGATATCAGATATCACTTCATCAGGGATCACATAATGAAAGGAGACATAGAACTTCATTTCATCCCTACTAAATATCAACTGGCTGATATCTTCACCAAACCCTTGGATGAACCTACCTTCAGGAGACTGAAAGCTGAATTGGGAATGCTTGACATTGAAAGTCAAGTATCAGAAAACCAATCTCAGTAAGGTCTCTGAAATGGTTCATCCTCCCTGAAAATCCAAAATAAACCTCTCACTGAATGAGTAAGGGTCCCTGACACTTGACAAAGAGCATTGAATGAGTAACTAATGGTCCAAGTATCAGTTACTTTAATGTCCTAGGTTTGTAACTATGCCAATTTAATAAAGGAATATATGTCTCTTTGTCTTACTGTCATCCCACTTGGCATTTAATGCCTCTCACAAAAATATCAAATTGATATTTTAATCACTGCAAAAGTGCACTTTTTACTGTGCACTGCAACTGTTCCCTTGAAAATCGGGTATTTTACTACGGGTAATGGAGTGGTAGCATTAAATGGGAAATTCAAAAGTCTTTCAAAAACCTTCTCTTAGTTTTTCCATTTGTGCACAAAACACCCCTCTTATCACTCTATAAATACCCTCTTCTCAAACACAATCAACACACACAAATCTTTTCTGCAATCAAACTCTGTCAAAATCATTTCAAAAATTCAAAACATTTGTGTGTGCTCAAAATCTCTTTTGGAAAACCTTGTAAACATTCACAAAAGTTTTTCTCACAAACTAGAGAGATCTAAACATTTCGATTGTTCTTGCCAAACATTTTTTTAAACCCTAAAAACTTCTTTAATAGATATAGCTAGAACACAATCTCTCCAGTTTGCTTCTCAGTGGGTAGGGGATCTCACAAACGTTGAATTCAAAACAAACAATGTCATAGGTAATTTTGAATACCCTGAAAATGTCCCAACCTATAAAGACATTGTAAAATTTTTGTTCAACTGCCCACTCAAAACGGCCTTTGTTAAATGTCCCTCAGTAGTGTATACCCAAACTACCTTAGGGAGTTTTGGGCTACTGCTAAAGCCTTTGACCCGACACCTTCAACTGATGAGAATAACCTTAGACCACTCAGGGAGTATCTCATCAGGTTCAGTCTTAATGGGGGGCAACAACATACCCTGGATTTCAAAACCTTTTGCACTTCAACAGGGTTAGATTACAACAAGGTGTTTATGTCGCCCATCCTGAACCTTCCACAGTGAAGGATGGGTTAAAACAAATCGTTTTGGATCCCACATTTTTTGACAGGACCCCAGTCACTAAAAGTTCATTCCCCGTGGCTTGGAGGATCTTTTTCACCTTTGTGATTCAGGTCCTCGGCGGGAACCACTCATCCACTGAACAGGTTAACTCCATTCAGTTGATGATGGCATACTGCCTGATGAATGGGGTCACTGTCGACATAAGGGAGATCATTTACAGTGATCTTGTAACGAAGATACAGAGCAAAACTAGGACGAAGTATATTTCGTATCCTAGGTTTGTCTCTTGTGCTTTACAATCGTTGCTGGGTGCCAATTATACTCAGGATGAAAAATTTGGAAATTTACCTGGCATCCTGAGTCCTTCAAACTTTCAAAAGGACCCATCCCTTGTCACACCTATAGAATTGACGGCCCATATGGTTGCTGTAAACAACCAGGAGGGATCAGTGTCTCCAAACCCTGCTCTTAAAAGGAAAAAGGGGAAGTCTCAGACTGGGACTAAGACTAAACCAAAGTCCCAGGGCCCTGAGGCTTCAGGAGCACCGCCTAAGAGGCATAAAAGGCCTGAGACCAAAAGACACCCCCTGACCAGGCAACAACCACCCCACCCCCGTGACAACGAAGGACACTGATACATCACAGTCAGTGCCCTTGGTCACACCTACTACTCCCCAAGATCCAGAGGAAACAAACAACCCGCTGGTAGGGGAGCGCCTTCCACAACACCCAGTGATGACATTAGCAAATCAAAGCCTTTGTCTGAGGGCACACTGATCGATCCCAAAGACTCAGAGGGAATCAAACAACCCGCTGATAGGGATACAACATTCACTGACTCTGCTAAAGGCACTGGGAAACGCCCACCAGTGTCCGAGGGGTCAACGGGGGACAAAGACTCGGAGGGAAAGAAAAAACCCGCCAATACGGAACTCACAACCAATCCAGACTCTGGAGAAGACACTGGGAAAAACCCACCAGTGTCCGAGGGGTCACCGGGGGACAAAGACTCAGAGGGATCAATACCACCACGATATGGGAACCCATTCCCACTCCCTTGTTAACGGTTGCTGAGGTTACTGAATTGCTACAATCTGATGATGACCTTGCTGAAAGTGATGATGAAATCTTATCAGCTGGAGAAGAAATGGACGCTGAGGTTCAAGCTGAACAAGAACCTCAGCCTGATCCACAGGAGCATACTAAATCACCAGTGCTAGCTGCCAATGATGACTCCTCTTCATCCACTGATGAATTTGCCAGATTTGATAATGTTCTCCCACTCACTGAAAGACAGCTCGTTCAGTGGATCACCAAAGCATCAAGAAGGTTATATTCTAGGGTCACTGACACATTATGGGAGCAACACACTGAGGCTGCTGCGAGTTATGCTGATCTAAAGGCTGAAGTACATGGTTTTGATGAAAATGTTCATGAGCATAGGGATCTGATGTATGACAACATTCACCGACTGGATGAAAACATGGCTAAATTCCTCAAACATCTTCAGGGTGTAGGAACCACGATAGATGAAATCCGGGAATTTGTCAAAGAAGACCCAGCACTCAACTCTAAAGTGCTGGAGGCTACTGAGGAGCACTTGAAACAATCCTCAAACCTCACTGAACTGCTCAACATGCTCAAGTCTGCAAATGTTCAGGGTCTTCCATCCTCAGTCCAGTCTCTTCAAGCTACATTGGACTCTATAAATTCGCAGGTGACTACTTTAACTCAGGCCTCGTCTTCTATGGCTTGGAATCTTGGTCCACGAATGACGGACTTGGAATTATCTCATGCGAACTTGGATGCAAAGGTCACTGGTCTTCAAGCAGATACTTCAGACATAAAGGCCATGATGACTGAAATCTATCAGGCCTTCAAAGGTCAAACTGGTCAGTCCCCCTCAGCACCTACTCCAACTCTTGCCCTCACTGACGCTACGGCAACAGTTGAGGGGGAGAATATTGCTGAAGAAACTCCTCTTCACACTGAGGGGGAGCGAAGACCACCAGTCTCAGCAGCTCAAACATCATCATCATCAGCACCAGTCTCTGCAGTACCAATCTCATCACTACCACCTCCAGCAACAACAACACTGACAGTCTTTGCACCAATCATGACAACAACACCTCCCATCATTGCATCATCTTCCTCAGGACAAAGCAAGGGCAAAAGCATACTGACAACTACTGAGCCTGAGAGGATTCCCTACAAAATCGGTGACACTGAAATCTCTCTCACTCCTCAACACTAACGAAACACCTTGCTAAAGAAGAGAGGAAATTGAAACAAGCTGAGGATGAAAAGACAAAGGAGGCATTGACCAAAGTGATTGCCGAAGAAGCTGAAAATGTGGGAATAGATGCAAGCAAGCTCAAAAAGGGTCAGGCAGGACAGAAGTTCATGGAAGCTCAGGTTGCTCAAATGGCTGCAATGAGAGCTCAGTATGAAGAAAAGAGAAAGAAAACTGAAGCTCTCAGGCAAAACAAAATTAAAGAATATAACTGGACAATGACCAGCCGAAGGCTTCCTGAAAAATCACTGATGTCAAAATCATTCCCAACACCAAACCGTTGGCTATGAATGTCTACAGAGGGGATGACAAAAGACACTTTAAAGTTCATGATCCATTAAATTCGTGACTTTGGGATCACTGAACTTGATGAACTTGGTCCGATCATTGGAAAGAAGCAAAACAAGGTGGTCAAGGAGCTGATGAAGATGCTTAGCAAAAGATATGAAAGGCTAAGGGAAGCACCAACCCAACTGAAAATTCAGCCTGCCTTGACGCCCTCAAGGATCTCAACCACAAGCTTCCACTGGCAAAAGGAGAAGTTGATTTCCAACCTGAGATCAAAGTACCTGGCCTTGAATGCAACAGAGAACTGCCTGAGGGAGTAAAGTTTGTAAACTGTCTAGTGATTGAAGAGCCTGAAAGAGGGCTATTCCACATTGATGTCTACGGGAACCCTGCATTTCAAAGATGGAGTGACATTGATCAGGCTGGAGTGGCTGCAATGATCAGCTATATTCCTGTGGCCTCTCAGATCCAATCCCCAGCAAACGTCAGGTTCTGTCAAGACCTGAATGCCAAGATCAGAGACCATCCTGACAGGGAAACACTCATCACCAAGAAAGTGAAACTTGAAGCACTGGGTATCCATCTGGATTGACATCATTTTGTTTTATCTTTTGTACTAGTGATAAGAACTATGTAATCTGATCAATAAACGATGTATGTTTTATTCATTTACTCAGTGTTCCTTATTGTATTCATTAGTACATTCAGTGTAAGAAGAAGCCTTTTGCTCACTTACACTGATCAACCTTAGGCTATTTGTATATCCAAATAGGGGGAGACTGTTGGGTTCAGTAAATACCCAAACCCTTAATCTAGGATTTGAATAGAAAATAGCCCAAGTATTTATCCGAACCACTAATCAGGTCACTGAGTGCATAGCCTCTCAGTGAGTCATCTTCGGGATACCAGTACGAGGCGAAGGAGTCTCTCCACTCAGTAAGGCGGAACTTAATGGGTGAAGACTGAGTCAAGAAGAAGATGATGGATTCAGTGAGTGATGACAATAACTCACTGAATCCCTAAGATTCCTCTCCAACTTCTTACACTGAAGACAAACTGAAGTAGAAGACTGAAGGATGTAAAGACTGAAGAAAGAGCGGGACAAGGCAGGAAAGTTTGAATCAGATAAGACGAAGTCCTTATCAACCAAAGTCAACTTTCCCTGAATGGCAAAAAATCAGGCTCAGTGTCATCACTGAGTTTAGGAAAGTAGTCTTGTCTCTTACCTAGTATAGTCTTTGTAAACAGAGACAAAATACATCAGTATTTTGTCTTCTGTATGATGTCAGTTTGTCACTTAGGAAAGAGTCAAATATCATACATGTATAAATAGCATAAGAGATGGAGTGAAAGGTTAAGCTTGTGAATTGTAAAAACACACATACACGCAAGCCATCTTTTCACTCCTCCAAATACAACTTAGTTCCTGAGATAGCTCAGTGAGCTCTAAGAGTTGTGCTCAGACTTAGCCTGAGCTTAGAGAGGAATCACCCAACTTTGTCATTTCAATCCCAAGTACTATTCCGCAAGTACTTGGGTAACGTATTCTTTGTTGAATTATTTCTAATAAGAATATGACGTTGAAAATTACCAAGTGTGTTTTCTTTACGTTAATTTCAGTCATAGTTCACTTTTAACTTGTTTTAAATTAGTTAAACTGTTTTAAACGATAGTGAACGGGGAACAACAGGAAGGGACCCGAGCGAAACAAAAATTACAGTAGAGGAAAAGCCTACACAAGAGAAGCTAAACTAATGTTTGTCACAAAATTACAAACTAAGATTCCAAACTAAAAGGCTAGATGTCCATCATAGTTGGTAACCAAAAATACTTTAGGAATTAAGCCTTAAAGCAGTAGCTACTGAGCATTAGAAGTTGCTGTAAATGGGATAAGAACCACAAATAGACCCAACCATCTGTCACACTATTATACATGCTTCCTTTTTCATCTTCATACCATGGAATGTAGGAAGGGACAAAAGAAACTTATACCAAGAAACCTACTAATTCCTTGAACAAGCCTTTAGCCCCCCACTAAACCTAAACCCCACATCACACACATATACCAAATCAGTGACTTACACTAATATAATGACTTAGAGTACCATGAACCAAACGGAGATAAACCTTAACCAACTGAGATACCCTGACCCCTGTTGTTGTCTGCGAATTATGATGTCTATCACAAATGTGAATTGAAACCCTAAGTGATTAACTGATATGCTAACCATGAATAAAGTACAATGAATATTCCGAGGGTCTTGAAGCCATTATTGCCAATCTATCGCTTTAAATTTCTTTGATCTTCTAACAATCCATTCGAAGCTTTTAAGTTGGATGTCTTGTACGATCTTATTAATGCTTGGTACTTTATTGCCAAACATACATAGCAGTTCTTTTTCCTTCATCCAAATAAGTAACCTGAAGTCCATATTAATACCGGCTTTTGCCAATAACGATAGAGAGGTAGGAAACACTAACATTTCCGTGTATAGATAGGAATATCATCAATAGTGAAAATGTTAGCACTCCCCCACCTTCTACCAATTGAATATTTGGACCAACGCTAATTGCTAGTGTCGCAGAGCTAAGCAATGAGCACATGACTCCACACTATCATTGCAAGATGGACAAAGAATCGAATCCAAGTCAATTCCTCTTCTATCAAGTTCCACACGTATCGAAGTCTCCTCTTGCGCCTCTCCATACTTAAATGTTGACCTTCTTGGCACTAATTTGTTTCCAAAGTGTGTTGTGACCAGCCGCTTATCCACTTTGAAGAATCTTCTCCTCGATCAAACTCGTAAGCGTTTTAACTTTGAATTCGCCGTCATCATCGAGAGTCCACCTCCATCTATCCCTACAAGTGTTAGAAACAAAAACATTCCGCAATACTTCGATTAAATCATCAAATTCCCTACAAACCCTACCACTAATATTCCTATTCCATTCCCAAGACCAAGTCCACCAATTATTAACCCAATAACCCTTATCTGATACATTGCGCTCTTTCCTACTATCCATGTGGTATAATCTAGGAAATCTATCTCGAAGTCTTCTATTGTCCACCCATCTATCCTCCCAAAACCTTATATCCCTCCCATTACCAAGCACCCCCAAACATGAAGACGTGAAAGCTACCCCAACCCGGTCAATCTCCACACCAATCTTTATAATATCGGACCAAACCCCCTCTTCCCCTCACTGCTCACTCTCAGTACTCTCCCCCCGTGTGCAAATCACCAAGACCCCCACAAGCCCCATGAATGCTTTTGATGACGCTAACCCATAACCCCCCACCCTCCGTCCTAAATCTCCACCACCATTTTCCCAACAATGCCCCTTCTTGCCAAGTAACCCACATTTAAGAGAACCCCCTTAGATTTATTTAACCCCGGTCCCTAAAAGAAGCAAGAATCGAATTCCATTTTACCCATGAAAGTTTTTTACCCTCCCCATTCCTACCCTAATTTTTTTTTTCTATTACGCTCAAGAATTTTTATAACACTCATAGGCACACGGAACATCGAGAAGTAGTACAATGGCAAGCTACCGAGAACCGATTTTACCAATGTTAAACGACCCCCGAACGACATCGTTTTCGCTTTCCAATCGGCTAACCGATTTTTGAATTTGTACACAACGGGTTTCCACGCGTTCACCCTAATCATGTTTTCACCTATTGGTAAGCCCAAATACGTGAAAGGAAATTCCCCGATATCACAACCCATCCAATTAGCCATAATACCCAATTCCTCATTGCTAACAACCAAACCGTATAGTTTACTTTTATTATAGTTCACCCGTAATCCGGAGACCTCTTCAAAACATCTAAGTAAACATCTAAGTATACACATAAGAGATTTAACATTCCCTTTGTTCCATTCTCCGAAAAAATGGTATCGTCCGCGTACTGTAAATGTGAAACCATGACGTGATCCACCCCGACCTTAACTCATCTAAAAATGTCTTTTTTCAACCGCTTCACTCACAATCGCGTTTAGCCCCTCCGCCGCCAAAATAAAAAGAAAATGTGCAAGCGGGTCACCTTGCCTTACTCCTCTCTCTATTCCGAATTCCTCCGATGGTGAGCCGTTGACTAGAATAGATGTTGACGATGATTTGTGACATGTTTCCACCCATTTGCACCATTTATTCCCGAATCCCGTCTTTTTCATGATATTCAACAAAAAATTCCAATTAATACTATCATAAGCCTTCTCGAAGTCTACTTTAAAAATTAGGCTTTTCTCTTTCTTTTGCTTCAAATATGTCATTGTCTCGTTTGCTATGATAACCCCGTCGAGAATGTACCTAGCTTTTATGAATGCATTTTGCGCTTTGCCAACTACGCTCCCCACCACGCATTTAACCCTTTCCGCCAAATTTTTTGTAATAATCTTATAGTAACAACCGATGAGACTAATGGGGCGAATATCTCCCAAACCAATAGGATCTCTTACTTTGGGGATTATGGTGATAAAAGAGGCGTTACAACCCTTTGAGATCTCCATAGAATCCCAGAACCTCGTTATTGCCCCCTATAAGATCAGTCTTGATGATGTCCCAAGTTTTCCTAATGAACTTGAAGTTAAACCCATCGGGACCCGGAGCTTTCATACCCGTGAATTGTCTCCTATATTTCTTTTTTGTCAATCTCCCTTTCAAGACTTTGTGCATCCTCTGTTGATATTTTATCTCACCTATTACAACAAAAGCTCGGCCTCAACCTCGTTCTTTCTGAAAACAAGGTTTTATAGTGTCTAGCCATCTCTGTTTTGATTGTTTTAGGGTCTTCACACCATATTCCATTTACTACGAGCCCGCGAATGTTACACTTATTATTCCTTCTCTTCACGTACGAATGAAAGAATTTTGTATTTTCGTCACCTTCTACATCCTACTTAAGTCGAGTTTTTTTGTCGAAGCATGCTTGCGTATTCCTTTATTAATCTCCCATTGCTTTATTGCTTCGAGGCATGCACGTCTTTCGTCTTCGTTTAACTGTCTCCTTTCCGCTTCTAATTCCCACCCATAGCTTCATTTTTGAATTCTTCTATTTTTTCTAAGTGACCCCCAATCCTTTCTTTACTCCATATTCTAAGTGCCGCCTTAACGTTATTCATTTTGTCTCGAAATCTACAATCCAACCGAAAACTTCTTACATCTTTCTTCCACGCCTCCTCGACAACATGGCAAAAATCCGCTTCGTCCATCCAAACATTAAAGATACGAAACGGTTTTGGACCAAAGTCTAACTCTACGTCTTTTAGCACAATCGGGCAATGATCCGATAATTTGCGATCCAAGGCCCCTAAATTTCAAAACTTCATATTAATTTGCTTTAGAAAAAGACATATGCATGTGAAAGTGGAAACATAATACTGCTAACAATATCTCTGAAAATCAAAAGAATTAAAAGAGTATAATAGTTTGTCCCACATCGAGTGGAGGATTACAAATGGTTGGGGGAAAGATAATATAAAATGGGGGCGCACACATAACTTTTTTATGACTGATGGAGTATCTGTTTAATTACAGTTACAGTATTAAAGACTTAGTTTTAAATGTTTGAGGGTGACCATTATCTCTTGGTATTAACTATTTTCCTGTCTGGTAAGTGATATAGTACCAAGGGATGTGTGTTTTTCTTTGACATTTCTAAACTACAATACTTATTGTAATCATTTAACATGAAAATCATTTTCTTTTAGCCATCAGGGTATATTGTTCCATTTTGTCAGTTACCCAATGGAGGTAGGCAGGTAGCGACAGTATGTAAATAGTACTTAAGCTTAAGAATGCAAGGTCCCGTTCTTAAGGACAGTGTCATGTAATCATTTTCATGCATTTCGTTTGGCTGTGCGGTCACATCCACAACAACAAACGTGGTAGTTTTTTTTACAGTAATTTTCTTCGACTTAATTGTGGGCTTAAAGTCTTTTAATATTGACAAAATGTTTTAAACTTTTAATGTGGTAATTTTATACATTTTTTCAACATAGTAGTGGGCTTATAGATTTTTAATATTGAAAAAATGTTTTAAACTTCAGAGTGCACTATATAGATTGCGTGAATCTGACGTGTAACGATGATTTCACAAATTCTAAAAAAAAAACGTTTAGAAGATAAGATGTATATAGTTAACTCAAATGTATATGCAAGAAATGAATCAAACTAGACCAGTGGTTTTATGTTCTATTGGTATCCCGTGTTGTGCGAAAACGCTCCAACGAAATAGTCATATGTTCAAATTTTACCTAAGGCATGTGAGTTTCATTCGCAGTGTATCTATATTCTTGTAATCATGTAATGTGGTTGGTTGTCGTTTAATAAAAAGTTAAAATCAATCAACCTAGGAACTTCATTGTTTGTAACATGTGCAAAATTTAATGGAATTTAGTTTCATATGACCAAATGTTTTAAGTATCTAAGCCTATACATTTAATCACTAGCAGGGTACCCGCCTGAAATAAAAATTTTCGATGAATAATGTATTTTAATTATTATGTTCTTTTTAACAATAAATTCTGGATATCGAAATTTCATTATAGCAAAGTCTTGCCCGTTCGGGCTCAAAATTCTCGAACCAGATTGGCCCGTGTCTGCTCGGAGCTCGATACGTTGGTCCGCCCCTAGTCGGGCTTCAAGCCCATTTGGCCCGTTGCCCGTTGAGCTTGAATATTTATATAATGTGTTTTATTATTTGTAGTAGTGAAATTTAATACATAAATTGTGTTTAATTTGGTTGTACAATATGCTTGATAATTTGTATTTCTTATGTAAGGGGTGTTTTAAAAACAATATTAATTGTATTTATTAACCAGTTAAATAATTGACTACATTAAATAGCATTAATGTGGTGTTTTGTTGTACACTATGCTTCTTCTCTTGTACGTCTGATAATTATGTGCATTAAAATATTGTACACTATGTTTCTTTTCTTGTAAGTAGTAGTCATTATAGTCATTAATGACATTTGACCACTAATACAGCATTAATGTTGTAAGTCCTGAAAATAATTCGAAAATTACATCATGCTTATTTTATTGTACACTATGCTATTCGGGTTGTAAATCGAAAATTTGTTCTGACTATTGTACATTGTGCTTAAATTGTTGTAATTTTTGGTAAATGGTGTTTTTAATAGCATTAATGTTGTTTGATAAATTTTAGTCTTAAAATATTGTGCATGCTTTATTTGTTGTACAATATGATTACTTTGTTGTAATTCTGAAAATTGGGTACATTAAAGTGTTGTAAAATTGGGTGCATTAAAGTGTTGTAAATCATGCTTAAAATTAAGAGTGAGGTGCATTTGTACATTATAGGTAGTATAGATATGACATGTGTATTCAATAACTTCTATTTCTTTTTCTTTTTTTTTGCAAAAAGAAAAATATCATAGCAGTCTTGAGATTGTATTTTATTGTATCGTTTTTGCCTGATTGGATCTGAAACTTTACCCATCATTGATCATTGTAGTTCAGGAGAGGCTCAATCCTTTTAGTGGCCTAAAGCGAAACTTAAAAATGAGTCATTTTCGATAAATAATTTATTTTCTTTTTTTGCGTGATATTAGTTTTCTAATTCATTGGATTAATAAAATATTAGGCAATCAAACCAAAAATACTATGATAATCTAAGATTTGATTGAAGATGGAGAAAAAGAAATTCAAACTTCGTTTTTGTGATAATCTAGATTTAAGATTAAAGAATCAAACAAACACGAACAACGCTTGAACGTATTCGTTAGTTTAGGTTTGACCCATCAAACGAACTAATATGAACACTTTAAATGAATGGACATTGATGTTCATGTTTGTTCGTTAACAAATACTAGTTAATTTATGTTTGTTTAATAAGACACTATTAATTAGCAATCCGTGAGACATTAAATAATTTTTCTTTAATATATTAACTAAAAATCATTAGAATTTGTGGCGCTAGATGAGCTTAATCCATCATCTCGTATGATAGAAAGACGGTTTTACTACATTTCTTAAACTTAAATAATGACTTAGTGTCTTATAGTATATAGCTTTAAATAATAACAAATCTCCAGCGAATAATCCATAATATTTTGAGCAGTTTTTAGTAATCATGGGTTTTTAAATATTTAGACCTAAAGATGTTGTCCAACGAAAGATGAGACAGACTATATATACATATGATGCGTTAGAAATCGAGTTCTAAAACGGTTGGTTTAATAGCTTTAACTTTGAGCCACTGGTGTTGTAACTGCAAGTTACACTGAATTTGGTGTAAAATTGTTTTTGAAATGAAACACATCAAAAGTTACACTACATTCGATATGTATGTGGAAAGCCGTATGTTCACTAAAAATGTCAAAATGAGATTGATCTGTATACGTTTTGATGGATACCCTGATCTTTGTACATTACGACATGCGTACAATCTGTACGTAGATTGTGGTGTATTCATCAAAAATATTGATTATTATCCCCCTATCAAAATTGATGTTTTATTGCATGAATCAAAGATGGTCTTAGATTTGAAAATCAGTTATAGCGAATAGTTAGTTTTGGTATCAATTAACTATGAGTAAGAACCGTAGTGCTAGAGTAGATTAAGGATGACAATGGTAAATTTAGCCTATCCCTCTAGCAAGATGGTGGACATTGAACAATGATTTGAAATATGTCTATTATAATTCCACGTATCCGCTAGACCGCTATAGAAGGTCATACTAATTGATAGAATCGCTTGACGTATTATGAATTCGAGATTAACAAAATAACGAATAATTAAATACTGTATATACTAACATTGTATCGGGCACACTTAGGTTTAGTAGAAGTGTTACATAAAAAACGTACTATAACATTCTCTTTGCTTAATTTCTTTGTCGTATGTTCTTTGATTTACAACACTTTATATATGTTTTACTTAACAAAGCATAAATATTTTTCTTATTTCTTAATTCGGATTTAAAAACTATTGTTTGAAAGCGGATATGTAATCAGAAAAAACAAACCCAACTCATTAAAAGAGTCATAGTAAAAGTGGGTGCAAATGATGTTCCCACATAGGGTGGTATATATAAATTGGCAAAGAGAAAATGCTTTAAAGCAGGGTGTCCAAATGGCCTATTTGTTAAGAAGACATCCAACTTTCTATTTTTGAATGTTTTGTGCTGGTGTAGATTTAGAGGTGTATGCATTTTGTTTATGTGCTACAACACCTTTGCATCTATACCTGCACGTGACATTTAAAACTATAATAAGAAAGAGTTAATTACATAAATGGTTCTTGTGGTTTGTCGAAAATTATGGATTTGGTCCCTAAACTTTTTTTTTCTTGATTGCTCCTATGGTTTTGATTAGATTCGGTTGGTCCCTGACCAAATTTTCTGATTGAATTGACTATAATGTGTTTGGAATCATGAAATGACAAAAATACCCAATGCGTGTTTCATAGAATGGTGTATGGTTTATAGGTTATCATGAATTAGTCTTTCATTTTTTATTTTTTATTTTTATTTATATAAAAAACATTTTGTCAAAAATTTTATATGTTAATTTTTTTTATAGCCGCACGTGACATTTAAACCTATAATATTTCATATAAAACATTTTTTTTTTGTTTTTTTTATATGTTAATTTTTTTTTTTGTTTTATTTTTTTTCATATTTTATAATTTATTAATTTTTGTAATAAAACAAAATTATTAAAAATAATAATAATAATAACAATATAAAATAAAAATAAAGGTACAGTAGAATCCAAACAAGGGAAGTATATATATCCGTTTCATTTATTTTTATAAAGTTTTTTGTTGCCACTCTCATTTACATAGAAACATATATCTTCTGGTAGGGGTGAAGCATCTGACCCGACAGATGGGGCAAATAGAGACGGTGGACGCCACCGGACCGTGCGTCGGTCCGGGTCAGGACCAAGCTCGACAAATTGGGCTAATTGGCCTTGTTGGACCGGGAGGCCGGGCCGGCAGAAGGCCGAGATCGGACCGATACGTTCGGTCAGTGCCGGTTAAGGTACCTAAGAAATGCAGTCCGGTCGATCGGTTTAAGCCGGTCAGGTCCGGTTTTATCTTTTGCTTATCTTACGTAAGATATTGATGCAAATTAATTTGTAAATAAAAAAAGATTATTAAAAAATAGTATCAAAGTAAGATTTTAAAATTTCGATTCGATATTGCAAAAATAAAAACAATGAAGTCAGTAATTATTGTTGTACACATCATCGTATACTAACATTTGGCTGTGCACTTAAAGAGCTTTCACATCATCAAATATGCTAGTTTTACTCATCTTTTGGGCATATTATTTAGTCATAAAAGATATGTAAGATTCACTTTGGAGTAGTGAAGCAACGGCCGACGTGCCGGGACGACCGAATGAGATCGGCGAAACGGACGGACCGACCACATTCGGTCCGGTCCTGTCTCGGTTTTTAGACTAATTGGTCGGTTTTGGTGGGTCAGGTTGGTCCGGCACAAACCGGCTTTCCCCAGTTGGACCCGGACGAGCCAGAGGCCGGACGGACCGGACCGACACATTCGGTCCGGTCCCGGCCTTCTGCTTTAGGCAAGTTAGGTGCCGGTCTTGGGCCGGTCCGGTCCGAACCGTCTTTCGGCACCTACTTTGGAGATTCTCAATGTTAAGTGTGGCAAAATATCTCATATTCATACGTATACGTACAAATATGAATAAAAAAAATTATTATCGCACTACATATAACGTATCATCGACATACTAAGGGCATCCACAATCAAATGACTTGCCATAATATAATAGCTTTATTAGATGACAACTCATCATTTAAAACCATTGTGAGATTCTAAAGTTTAATAAGAGTTCTTCTATGTACACACCATATTACGTAGTAATACACTAGTGGTGGGCCTTCTCTTTCACCAATCTCTATTGACAAGACCATGTGTTAAACTTCAAAAAGTTTGATGAGTTGTGAAGATTTTATATCCAAAGTTGAATGTATATGTGTTAATGTATTAAACCATAAAACATTTAATCCATTCAAGATGCCCTGATATCATATTGTTTAGGCGTTTCGTATATCACATGTCTGTTCTACGTATTTACATATTTCCAAGGCGGTCGCTTCAACGAGCATACGTCATCGTAAAAAGCTTGTATTTGGAAATATGTAAATATAGATGATAATATAATGAGTATAAAAATCTGTTTGATACTTGTCTTAGCGGTTATCTTGCAGCATTCTGACCGGATATCGTATTCAAATTTTTTGATGAACAATGGTATTGGATTATAAATATATATTTTTAGAGTAAAATCATCGTCCGTGGTTTTGCCCGGATTGATTTCGTCCCTACATTTTGAAAGAAGCGCGGTACTACCGGGAGGAAAAAGTTGAGTTGTTTCGTCGCACCAAATGAAATGGTGAAATCCCCGTCTTCATCCCTTTAAATTTCGGACGAAATCGCAATTTGAACAAACCAGCAGAATATTTATTTTACCATGAAATTTTTTTTGAAAATAATTTTTCGAATATAATTTTATCAGTTTTCATCATTTTTTCGGTTTTCGTACCGTTTTTTTAGATTATGTCCGGTTTTATCCATTTTTCTTACGTTTTGTCTACTTTTATTAGTTTTCTTCCGTTTTTATCCGTTTGTCCTATTTTTTCATTTTGTCCGTGTTTCTTACATTTGTCTATTTTCTTCTGATTTTGTTTGTTTTGTAATATTTTATCATTTTGAAAAAATTCAAAAATTTTGAAAAACTTTGAAAAAATTTTCCAAAAATTAGAATTTTTACTAAAATTTGGATTTCTTTTTCAAATTCGCGAAAAAAGATTTTTTTTTCTTTTTTTTTCAAAATGATGAAAATATTACAAAAACAAATCGTAAAAAATTAAATAAATGGAAACACGGACTGGTGAAAAACGGGCAAACGATAAAAAGTGGATAAAAAACGGTAATAAAAATTAACGGATGAAAACGCGATTATTTTCGAAAAATTATTAAAAAAAAATTATTTTGGTAAAAATAAATGGTCCTGCGTGATTTGTTCAAATTAGAATTCGTCCCAATAAATTTAAAGGGATGAAGGCGGGTATCTTCGATCATTTCAATGATAAATTTCCTCCGGAGGCCCTTCCGCTTTCAGAATCATGGACGAAAATCACTGGGCAAACCCGCGGGGACAATTTCTGCATTTTACTCTATATTTTTATAATAACTTTACACACGACGATAATTTGAGGGAATAACTTTATCTTACACCATCTCATATAAAAATGGTAGACCCATGTATCGTGATGCAATGTCGATATAAAAACGATAGCCGATAATAGCACGGAGTTGTAATTATTAGCGGTGAAAGTTACTTGCTAGTAAGCATAAGTCAATATTTTTATACCATCTTGCTTTGTTTGTATCATATGATATATCAATTCTAAATTTAAATGATACGATATTTTAATAATAACATTAATTATAGTGTTGTATAAATTATTGATGCATTAAAGAATTATAAATCTAACTTTAAAACTTGTGATGTTTAAAATTTATTTTTAAAAATATTAAAAAAAAATATATATATATATATATGAAAAGAAAGCATCTATAATGAATTATAGGGAACTAGCAGGGTATCTGTGGGGTGCAACGACGGGTATCATGAAATAAAATTTATGGCGACGAATGTCTACTAATTTTATGTTTTTCGTTACAACAACTTTATAGATAGTAAAAATTTTATATTTGAGTAACTTTAACCATGCTAGTCTTTACGGTGTACATGTTGGTCCTTTAAGTTGTGTAAATTATGTTTTTATACCGGTGTTTTAAGTGCTTGGATTATCGGATTTTAACAATAGATGATTAGTAGCTTGATTATATTGTATAATGTGGTAAAATGATTGTATTTTTGAGCGAGTAAGTGGATTTAAGAAGAATATTAATTGCAGTTGTTTAATATATGTTGACGTATGTGCTTGACGATCCAACGTGTCAGGCGGGACGCATAAATGCGGTTATCGGCACTTGAAGGCAGACGATCATCCACACGTCGGTCAAAGACTAATAACCACCGACCATGTCGACAAATTTTAGAGATTCTACGCCGCGTGGCCTACTAAATTCTTATAGACGCGAGCGATGGTGAAACGAGGAGAAGAATAGTAGCATGAATAGGAGATTGGGGTAAATACCCACACATTTATTACTGGGGGGCACCTACTTTTTCCTACTACATTTATCAATACATGTACACCTACTTATCAGCGCGGAGCTTGGTCTCCGGGACAACTTGCAGAAATGCTAGCATCCGTGCATTGTGCGAGTTGATCACGTTCAATCCGGACTAGGGCTGGGCCGGAGACAAGATTTTGCTTCAACAAATTGGCGCCATCAGTGGGACTCGTATTCATTCTACCGAAGGCCGGATGATTGTCCGGGGCCGCCACCTGCTTGGGAACCCACTTTCCCGGTATATAGGGAAGTGGGTCTTCAATGCTCAACCTGGGATTACGAGCAAATACAAGCCCATATGGCATCCTTGGAGCTCTCTTTAGAAAATACAGCGGGGCGGTGTTATCAAACCGACTTCTTTCACTTTCAGCGGCGATGAATTGGATGAGGACACCGGCGCCAAAACCGAAGCGACCTCATCAAACCTTATAAAGCTGGCCCGGTCTGCTTTACAAGAAGGATAGTAGAGTTCCTGTTGGTCCCAAGTGCATAATGCCTACAAACTTGTCTGACGGCTGGGTGATCCAGGATGATGACATCAATTGCTTGTCGGGCAGCAAGCCAAGAGAATGGCCAATGCGGTGTGGTGCGGGATGTTCCAACAGGACATGGATGGAGCCACAAGGGTGGTTCGGCAATTTGGAACGGGAAGCATCGGCGGTTGAGGTGGCGAGAGAACAATTCACCACAAGGTTTGCTCTACGACAAAAAACACAAAGATCCTACAAAATCACTGGATTGTTAGCGTGCGAGGCGGCTTATGGTATTCAAAGAGCGATGGGCCAGGTGAAGGCTAGTCGGTTAGAAGTCTGCGGAACTCATGAAAATATCGGCATTTATGGTGCTCATGGTGTCGGATTTGTCTAAAAGTTTTGAGATCGAGGTTCGAAGTCCGTAAAGAAATGATGACTAGGGTGGGCGATTATGTTGGCGGAAGAGGCTTATAAGAACCAGAATCGAAAGGAGAAGCGGGTGAGTGGTCCCCTTGAGAAAACATTCGAACTACAAAGGATAAGAGCCTACAAAGAGGGCGGAGGGAGAATGACGGGAGACTTATGAAATAAGAGACTTTGAACAAGGAGATGTTCTAAGGTATGTGGCCCCGGCAGAATGTCCGGCCTCGAAGCGATTTCCGTGAAATGATCTAATAAGCCGGATAATCCGAGGTCATGCTCTCCGTCCTATCCAAGCAGCCTAAGGAAATCCTAGCTACCGAACATCATTTGAACTCCTCCCTCCCCATTCGAGGGAAAGCCAAGCGAGGAAAATGGGGATAGATTACAGTATCATGGGGAGAAAGTCACGACCAACAGCTATCACTGAAGCAGTGAAATGGCCATGGAATCGGAAAGTTAGATCATCCGTGAAGAATGTCCGGCGAAGGCGAAGGCAGAGAGGAAATGGGAAAGGAAAAGTAATCAACATGGTTAATCATTACGTTGAAGACCGCCAAAAGAGAGGAGGCTCGGTATCCTACGACGAGAAGGCGAATGTTCCCATATCTTTCCCGTGCATAGCCGGAAAGATCTATCGGAGGAACCTTTGATTCTAGAGCGGAAATTGAAGGTTACCGTCCGTACAGTGTTTATGGGACGAAGGTGCTTGGTCCGGTGATGTAACCTTGTTTTAACAACCGGCCCAGTCCATTCAATCCCGGTTGCAAGAAAGTAATTCACCAATAGTGGGATTCTCCGGGGAAGTCATCCAACCAGGGAAAGATCAATTGGAGGTATGCTTTGGGGATCATGGTTTGTACCGGCGTCATGATGAAGTTCACGGTTTATGAATCTCCTTCACCTGGCGTGATTCTAGGACAAAGGGTTTAAGGGAGTTGAGGGCCATACCCTCAACCATCCACGCCATGATGAAATTCCCAACTCCAGGAATAGCTACTTTGGATTAAGAGGCGGTTGTTATAGGTGTAGAAATTTGAAGAAAGTCCGGACAAGGAATGATTTTCCTCAGACAAATGAGGCAGTGACAGGAGGATCAGGGTTAAGCTAACGGAGGAAGACATATTGGTTAATGCCGCATACCGACCCGGTAGCGTGACAATAGGAGCAGGGTTCTCTCGAGTCACGAGGGAGACAACTCATGAAATGGCGAGAAAAATAAGGAAGTGTTAAGCTGGGAGCCAGCGGATATGACGGAATGCTGGCGCTTCATCCAAACTCCTTAATGTGAACGTTGAACCGCCAATTGCCCAAAAAGGAGGATGTTCTCCAGAAAGAACCAAGTAATGAAGAGGTTGAAGAGTGGGTTAAGGCGGAATAGTTTGACGGTTAAGTATCCTACATGGATTGCCAATCCGGTCTTTGAGTGAAATGTGACGGAGTTGGCGAATGTGTATTGATTTCAAAAATCTAATTCCTCCTGCCCAAAGACTATTATCCATTACGAGAAATCGATTGGAAGATCGAGTCCGTTATGGATACGGTATAAGTGCTTCACGGGCGCCTACAAGGGGTCCCCAAGTTGGATGGGCCGAAGTGTGAGGAAAAGCGACATTCTATGAGACAAGGGACATCTTGTTACACCAAAATGCCTTTTCGGACTAAAGACGCAGGGAGCAGCGTATCGGCGCTGGTAGACTCGCTTTCCAATCACGGATAGGAAGAAATTTGGAGGCGTCGGCGATATATGGTCATAAAAGCCTGGACGGAAGAGATATGATAGCGAATAGCGAGCGTTTGACAACCTTAGAAGGATTAATATGAAGTTGAACCCGCGAAATGTTCTTCGGTGTAGAAGAAGGAAATTCCTCGGGTATATGGTAACGTCCGAAGGTATAAGGCGAATCCTCGAAGCGAAGGCCATCATGGAGATGAAATCCCGAACGCCGAAAATGCAAAGTCTGACGGAAAGTCGGCGACCTGAATAGGTTCTGTCTAAGCCATTGAGGTCCTTGCTCTTTGAAACTTTGAAAAACATCACAAAGGAGAACAAAGGCAAGTATCGATGGTTGAAGGAGGCGAGGACTTTCGAAATGAAGAACGATATTAGAATTACCTTGACCGCTGAAGGCGAAGGAAGCGGTTGTTCATACTTAGCGAGCATCAAAGAGCCCGTTAGCGTAGTTTAGTGGTAGAAAGAGATGGGAGGCAATTGCCGTGCATTAAATAAACCGATACGTTGCATGAAGCGGAAAGGAATTATGCTCAATGGAAAAGTTAGCTTTATATGCGCGCTACGCATCGAAGGCTGCGAAGATACTTTGAGGCTCATCCCATTCGGTCATCACACCGATGACACAAGCAGCAGATATGCATAAGCCGAAGTTCGGGGAAAATTTGGCGAAGTCTGTAGTGGAGTTAGGGGCCTACAACATCACTTATGCTCCTAGAAAGCAGCGGTCAAGGGGCAAGTGCTAGCGATTTCCTGCGGAGATTGCAAGTGACCGGGCACCACGGCGTCGAGGAAAAATCGAGGGTAATGGAGTAGAGGAAGGAGAATGGTTGCTATATCTGACGGCGTCTAATAGCAAAGGGCAGTGCCGGAGTTTGGTCATCGATCAGGACAAGGAGAGCTTACATGCTGCTTTATTAACTTTACGTGCACAATAATGAAGCCAATCTGAGGCTCGTTAGCGGACTCCGGATTGCTAAGAAGCTAAAAATCAAAAGGTTGAATGTGCGAGTTGATTCTAAATTGGTTGCTAGCCGGATCGGAGAGTTCTTGCTACTAAAAACATGCAAAAATGGCGGGCAAAAGAACATAGTGGGATTCAAAGGCTTCAAAATCTGAACATCAAGGGCTCAAAACCAAAAGGCGGATATACTAAGCAAGTTAAGCGTCAGTAGCGTTTGACCATCACTTAGAAGGTATTAGTAGAAGTCTTGGAAAAACCGTCAAGGGAAAACAGAGAATTGAGGCGTGGTGGAAGAGGAGGATAATGGATGACACGATCATCGATGCTTGGAAAAAGGTTTGGCGGATGATCCCAATGAGGCTAGGAACCTCGGATGAAAATTCCATAATACCATGGAATGAGGAGTTTTATTCAAAAGGGTTACAGTGCCAATGTTGAGGTGTGTGGGTCCGTTGCAAGCAAATTATATATCTGAGAGGTGCATGAGGGATGTTGTGGGATGCATTAGGACCAAGAACCATCGGTAAACTCATGAGACAAGGATATTCTTGGCCCCTAATACGCAGAACCTACGAAGTTAGAGAGTGTGACTCTGTCGGTCTACGCTTCCGGTACAAACTTCCTAAGCGTTGCTAACCTCCATCATGGCTCCGTGGCCTTTCTATCAATGGGGAATGGATGTGCTAGGCCCCTTTCCGAAGCAGGGCATCCAAATATGTGATCGTAGCAATAGATTATTTTACAAAATGGATAAAAGCGAAACCGGCTTGTAGAAGGCAAGCAGGAAGCGTTATAAAATTTGTCTATGAGAATATTATTGTGATTGGTCCCGAACAGTCAAGCTTAATCACAAACCGACCACTTGTGAATGGCTGACCGTAATAAACTTAAAAGCTGCTGAAACCAATGCTATTAAGATCAGGAGGAATATAGGGGATTCACGGGTGCGTTAAGTCCACGGAGGATGAATTGGTGTTAAACAACTTGGATATCGAATAATCACTAAGGATAGTGATCAATAAGGATTTTGATGAATAATTATACCTAAAGAAAAGATTAATAAATTATTTTAAATCTGAAATTAAAGGAAATTAAAAAGTTAAAATATATTAAATAAACGCTATCACTATTTTTACTATGATGTTTTTGTGATTTATAAAATAAAATGACTTAAATAAACTATTTTATTTAAAACTTAAACTTAAATTACCTAAAAACGTGATTTAAAATGAAAGCGTTAAGTAAAATATAAAAATGCAGTCGCATAAGCAAAAAGCGTAAAATTTATGAAATAAAAGTCCACCAAGTGTAAAAACAATTTTATTACGTACTATATGACAAAAGAAAATTTTAGAAAAAGATTTATATTTTTTAGACTTTTATATTTTTATTATGAATTAAATAAGATTTTACACTAATTAAATGTTTAAAAATACTAAAATTATTGAGAAAAATCTGACTTTTTATAAAATACTTAATACTAAGAAAAATGAAAAATAAAAAGCTAAAATAGTTGAAATAAGCTAGTATAAACTTATTGGAAACAAAAGGGTTATATATTAAATGTTGCAAAGTAAAGCTAAAAGACCCTAGGCGGATGGTGTGTGTGGTGTTGGTGTAGGGGTGGGGGGTTGAATCCAAACCTGACTTTCAAACTATTAATTTTGACTTTCTTATTAAAACTTATTAAGAACAATGAAATAAGCACTTTTCACAACTGAAACTTTTTGTAAAATGACCAATACTCGGTATTAGCTTATTTATCTCCTTGATTATGAAAGGAAAAAATAAGCACAAGATTAAGCAAAGATGTTTAATAAGTTAGAAAATAAGCAAAGGCTAGCGAGAATAAGCTAAATAACTTTTTAACAAACTATTATTACAACTAAATAAGCAAGATGACTAGAAATAAGCTTTGCATTATATCCAAATAAGCACTAGTCTTCAACATTTACACAGTGAACTTCTTATTACTAGGCACCTTTTAGCTTAATTTTAAAACTGTGATATAATCTAGGAAATGAAAATCGACCTTTGTAACTACTAAGTAGACCAATGAGATTTCTAAAAAACTAAGATTCTCACTGTGATATCCACAAATGAGCTTATAATGAGCTTATGCAAAAGCTTGAAAACACTTGATTAATTATTGGGCTGAATGAAATGGACAAGAATAAAAGTAAACTTGACTAATTAAATAAGCTAATAAGTGAAAAATAAAAACTGAAACCTTGAGACAGCTAGGTTAGCTTCTCAAAAAGCTAAAACACACAGGCTTAAGCTAACTGATAAGCTCTTGATGAGCTTATGAAAGCTGTATAATAGCGTACGCAGACGATTTTTGAAAAAGGGTCTTGAAAGAAAGCTGAAAATAAGCAGTTAATAAGCTAGTTAAAAGTAAGCTTGTATTTTTCTAATTTAGTTTAGCAGCTAAATTTTAATATCCCAAAAGGATTTAAGCTAAAACTTTGTAATAAATACACACTAAAATTATTTATTTTATTCAAAATCGACCAAATTGAAATTTTGACTTTCAATTTACACTAAGACTTTGACTTAAATGAACTTTGGATTGATTCTAATCACTGATATTGATGTATTAAGGTGTATTAAGACTAAATTGAGCAAGTATAACAACTTATTAACACAAAACCATGATCATAGAACTTAAAAATCCAACAGTGAACAAGACAGATATGATCAAATGGTATTTTGACTTTTTAATGATCAAGCACTGGTTTTTATTACTTGCTTGAGTTATTAGATGTATATGTGACACAAAACAAGTACAAAGAACAACTCAAACAACCTATAGCACAGTTTAACTAGCAGATTCAAACACTCCTTTAGTGGACTGTTTTGAGGTTTTTCAAATCAAAACACAAATTGAGACCATGCCATAGATTTCAGACCTTATATTGTTATATATTAAAGCTAACTGAACATAAAACAATAGCAATAGCAACATAAAACTTAGGATTAATAATTATGCTAAGATGACTGTTAAAATAAAAATTTTAATAACTATAAATTAAAAAGAACAAGCTATCACGTTTAATAGGTTTATTTATACTTAACTATGACTACTGAACATGGAAACACAAAGATTTGAGCTTATATTTGTCTTACGATGAAATGCCAAAATGAATCAAAAAGCTTACAAGTGGATTCAAGCACAAGGCCGAGAGGCGAGGACTTGTAAACACTTCCTAAAGCTTACCAATAAGCTCTATACCAAGGCCATCCAGAATCTACCTTGCTCCAGCTTTCTTGCATCTTTCACCATGGATTTTTATTTTTTAACTATTTATTTATATTTTTGGTGATTTTAATTTTGCTTCTAATGACTTTTAAAAGTAACTAATAGCTTTAATAAGCTATATAGAACTTATGTGGCCCTATTCAGTCTTTAATAACAATTAACTAACAACATTCGAAACATTTTGATATTTTGAACTTGTAAATATGCATAAACTGAAAATAGGACTTAAACTTGAAATTGATGTTCACAAAAGTTTAATTGTACCTTTGAAACTTGAAATACAAAGGTTTAAAGGGAAAACATACACTTAAATTTAAAATTGAACTTAAGCGACATAAGAAATTTAAAATTACTAGTTATCTCTTCACATTGCTTCTTGCCTTTATAATCATCATTTGAGACTGGTCTTTGTCTCTGATCTTTCCCACCTCAATCCAACCATTGGATTGGTCAAAATGTCATTATACGTCCATGTGGAGATTTTGGTAAAATTCTCTTTAGCGGTTTTTCAATTAATGGGGTTTGGTTGTATGTAGAGGTGGAGGAGGTGTATGCAAGTGGAAAAGCAGGTGGAATGTTGAAAAGGAGGAAAACCACCTTGGTTTTGGGATTACCACGGACTATGTGAAGGCGATGAGCAGTGGAAGTGGATTAGGCGGCTTTGACGGTTTTGACTTTAGGATATTATAAGTGGGGTCCAAAATTGGGGGTCACAGGCCATGGCGGGGTTCTTTTGGTTATGGTTTGGTTCTAAATACAAAAGGTCTAAATGGCTTATGTATTAATAACAAGGACTAATTGTGTAAATCGCAAAACATGAAGGACCAATCACGCAATTTTTCAAATGTTAACAAAAGGACCAAAACTGCCAAACTTGGATAGTACAAGGACCAATGATGATTATTTTCAAATTTTAAAATGTCCAGGACCATTTTTGACATTTTTCAAACTTGAAGGACTAAAGTTGTAATTTTGTCAAAGATTTATTCAAGGACCATTTTTGACAACTTAGAATATTTCAGGGACCTTGAATAACATTTTTTCTTTATTTACCGGGGGCATTTTTTGATAACTTTTTAAACTTGGGGACTAAAGCGCCAATTATGCAAACTTGATATGTTTTTCACGATTTTGATATTTTGCATTTATAACACATAAAACACTTGTTTGTGATATTTTATCATTTTATCGTTCGAGTGTTTTCGGATGTTTTTCTTGTCAAGCAGATTAAAAATGATGAGTATTTAGACACTCATCAATCCTTCATACTAAGATATTGCTAGTCCCTAGCAATGTTTTGAGAAAAATTAATGGATTTCATCTCTTTAACAAAAGCCATTACTTACGGTAGCCAATTGTTTTAGTTCAAGTAAGAACTTTGGCATAATGATAACCAAATGATTTTGAGCAAATCATAAGCTTTCAAATGATTTGATTTGTCTTTACGGCCGTTTATACGGACTAGCCAACTCTTAGATAAATTATCAATATTATCTTTGGTGAGTCGATTACCAATTATGGATTTCCAACCGCCTTTACCACAAGCCATAAACTTGCGGGCTAGCCAACTTTTCACTAGTTTAAAGATATGGTGAGTTGAACACCATTCAATTTTGGGAAAATTGCAAATAATAGCGAGTTTGAGATATCTTTATCAAGAGCGTTTGCTCTGGATTAGCCAATGCTTATGTGGGTTAGACATGGCGATTGATTACCATTTCTTTGAGTAAGTGAAAAACACTTACTGAAAAATTTGGCCCAAAAGCGGGTGGGTGGAATAATTACATGATAAAATTAGGTGAGAATTCCCCCACATAGAAATGAATATTGCCCTCAATATTCAAAATCGGCGGTTATGCGGCATAGAACATAAAAAGGAAATACTACGGCCATTATTTTGTTTTTGATATATACACATTTTTTTTAGAAGATTGATATATACAATGACGGAACTCACACTAGGGTGGTAGAAAGGGGTGAAGAGCGAGAAACATGGGTGAAAACCATATGGTGTGTCTCGTTTTTGATTCGAGTCATTAACTTGACTCGATCCCCGCATTCATTGGTTCATGGGGAAAGTTTGTAGATCGGGACAATCCGGGTGGAATGTCCTCTCCAAAGTAATGCTGTCGATGACCATTTACTTTAAAATTTGGACCATCGGTGAGATAACTCAATGGTGCCATAAGGATAAACCTTAGTGATAGTAAATGGACGGACCAGCGGGACTTAAGCTTTCAGAAAATCTTCAATCTAGAATTGAAAAGAAGGACTTCGATCACCAGCGTTGGCAGCGGTTCTTAATTTTAGAGTCATGAATCTTCTTTGTCTTTTGTTTGTAGATCAAAGAGTTCTCGTATGCTTGATCACGAAGTTCATTTAGTTCATTCATTTGAACTTTTCTATGATCTGTTGTCTGAATATCGAAGTTTGCATGTTTAAGGCCCATAAGCCTTGTGCTCTAACTCAATCGGAAGATGACATGCCTTTCCGTACACTAGCTTGTATGGAGTACAACCGATGGGTGTTTTATAAAGTATGCGAAAGGCCAGTCGTCATCTAGCTTATCCGACAGGGGATGCACGATTTTCACCTCTTGTCCTTTCAATTCTTTTATACCACCGGTTGGAGACTTCCACTGCCAGCTTGTTTGGGGTGGTATGCGATAGAAGACGGTGGGTAACACCATACTTACGATCAAATTGATCATTGCGAAAGTACCACGATCGCGATTATAGCTCATGAGTTCCAAACTGGCAAAAGAGATTTCAAAACAACACTTCGGGCATCATTGGTAGGTAAAGCTTTCGGCTTCAACCCATTTTGACAAATAGTCAACGGCCACGAGTATGTATTTGTTTCCTCGAGAAGATGGAAATGGCCCCATAAAGTCAATACCCGGATGTCAAATATCTCACAAACTTGAATGGCATTTTGTGGCATTTCATTTCTTTGAAGATATTTCCATATTGACAAGCGTCGCGGTTTTGACAAAATCGTTAGGCATCCTTATAAATGCGGGCCAATAAAACCGGAATCAAACACCTTTTTGGCGGTGTAGTTTGGACTATGATGGCCCCGTTGGGTCCGGCATGGCAAGCTTTTAGAATATCCATAGCTTCTTGTCCATAAACACACCGTCGGATGACTTGATCCTTGCAATTTTGAATAAGTAGGGGTCGTCCCGAAGTAATGTTTAACATCCTTGAAGAATTTGTTCTTACGTTGGGTTGACATCCCTTTCACTATGAAATTACCGCATGGTAATTTGCAAAGTCGACAAACCATGGGGTAGAAGAGTTTCCACGAAAAGAAACTGCATTGAGTGTCTCGAGAGGAAATGTTTCATTTATTTCCTTTTTCTCGAAAACATCTTGGTGAGGGTTCTCTAATGCGGAACGGATGATCGTGACCGGTTCTCGGCTCCTTTTTTATCGTATGATGATATCAAATTCGGAGGAGGAGAACCCAGAAGCAATCTCGGCTTTGCATCTTCTTTTGAAAAGAGATATTTAGAGCAGTGATCCGTATACACCACATTTGGTCAAGATTAAATACGACGAGAAACTTCTCAAATCATACACCAAGGCTAATAATTCTTTTTACGTGGTAGTGTAATGAGTTTGAGCTTGAGTCATAGTCTTACTAGCGTAGTGGATGGTGAAAATGCTTAGCTCGTTGCCCTAAAGGCTGCACCGATAGCAAAATCACTTGCATCGCACATGAGCTCAAAAGGCAAGTCCCGGTCGGGAGCAACGAGAATGGGTGCTTGATAAGCTTTTTCTTTAATGTTTCAAAAGCCTTGTTGCACTCGGGTGAGAAGATAAAAGGAGCATCCTTTTCAGAAGATGAGTCATAGGCGGGCGATTTTAGAAAAATCTTGTATGAATCTCTGATAAAACCGGCATGACCTAAAAACTCTAATACCTTTGCGGTAGTAGGATGAGGCGATTTAGCAATAACATCGACTTTTGCTCTATCTACCTCAATCCCGTTTTTGAAATCTTATGGCCAAGGACTATGCCTTCTTTGACCATAAAGTGGCTTTTCTCCCAATTTAGACAAAGATTGGTGTCTTCACACCGTTTGAGCATTTTATCTAGATGGGAAAGACATGTTTGAAAGCTAAGTCTGACCAGAAGTCATCCATAAACACCTCCATTGTTTCCCCGATCATGTCGTGGAAAATGGCCATCATACATCGTTGGAACGTGCCAGGAGCATTACATAAGCCAAAAGGCATCCGTTTGTAGGCAAAAGTTCGTATGGGCGGTGAATGTGGTCTTCTCTTGATCGTGGGTCAATGGAATCTGAAAATATCAGAAACCATCAAGGAAACAATAGTATTCGTTCACTGCTAATCTCTCAAGCATTTGGTCCATGAAGGGTAGAGGAAAATGGTCTTTACGGGTAGCGTCATTCAACTTAAAATAGTCAATGCAAACCACGCCATCCGTAAAGCCGGTTGGAATTAACTTCGTTATCTTCATTTGTGACAAGGTTATGCCACCTTTTTAGAACACAGTGAATTGGGCTAACCAAGGACTATCACGAGATCGGGTAAATCAATCACGCATCAAGAAGTTTGATAACCTCTTGTTTGATAACATCATGGATTTTTGGATTTACTCTTCTCGATGTTGAAGCTTTGGTTTGAAGTCATCCTCCATTAAGATTTTGTGAGTACAAAATTGGGGTTGATACTTAATGTCGGAGAGTTTCAAGCAATTGCTTGCTTGTGTGACTTCAAGATCTTTATGAAGCGATCTTTTCATCTTTACTCAAATCTCTAGCAATAATGACGGGTAATTTATCATCACCCTCAAATGCATACTGAGATGGGGTGGTAAGTCCTTAAGTTAGACTTGAGGAAATTCTTAGTTTTCTCAGTGACTTGACTTCCTTGTTATGAAGTTCGACGGGAGGGAGTGATGATGGATCATCATTAAGCAACTTCTTAATGAGAAGTATGTCCCCTCAATAGATGGGGCGTGATCAATTTCCCATGGGCCGAATCATAGGACAAGTATGCTTCAATCTCTTCCAAGATGAAGTCACTTTCCTCAATGGGGTGAGAAAGGTAGAATTGGCGATGATAGGTTGAGATGAATGAGTGAGATTATCACTCGAAGAATTATGATCATAACCAAGAACTTCTTGAGAGTACTCTTTAGAAGCAACATCAATGACATCTATTGGTTAACGACTTCGGAATCATAATTTGCGAGTACCTCGAAGTTTGATCAAGGTTAAAGGTGACAGCTTCATTACCAACGCGTAATGTGATTTCTTGCTCAAATACATCAATGAGAGCACGGCCCGTTCTCAAGAATCCTCGACCAACAATGAGAGGAACCCGATGATCGGCATCAAAATCAACAACACCAATCGTTTGAAAATGGAACTTTCCTACTTTCACAAATCGTCCTCGGCAATGCCAAGAGGGCCGGGATATTCGATCTGCAAGCTCAGAGTCATGCATGTAGGAGTAAGTTCGGAAGAAAGTTTCTTCCATCTTGAATAAGGCATCGGGTTGATGCTTGCACCAAGATACTAAAAAGCATTCAACCATTCACGGAAATACACAAGGTAAGAGAAATTTTCCGGGATCTCAAAGCTTTTCGGAAGCTTCTTAGGGATAACTGCGGAAGTTCTCGTTAGAAGGAGTTTTAGCCATTTCAAACAGCTTTTCCTTGTTGCTTAACATGTGTTTGAGAGTTGATGCAAATTTGGGCATCGGCATGATAGCATCATAAAGCTTATGTCAAAATGTAGTTCTTGGAAAATTTGAAAAATTTATCCATTTGATGGCCCGGCTTTTTCGGAGCTTTTGCTCATTCAAGCGTGATGGGTAAGAATAGAAGATTTGGATTTGTATTTCAAGCGGGAGCTAGGAGGTTCAAAACAACTCTGGATTTGAATTGGGTTGGACAACTTGAGGATGGACATCATTGGTACCTCCGTTATGGTAGGAAGTTCCTTGTCCTTTGTGCATACCTGAGTTCACTTTCCACTACCGGGAGAGAAGAAGAAGAGGTAGTAGGAACAGCGGGTCCATTGTATGAAACACCACTTACGGTTTGTGATCCTTTGCATCGAGCCTCGGGTTAGCGATCGTGTTGCTGGAAGTTTTCGAGCCGAGGGTTGATCATTTAAAGACTTCTTGGATGAGATCGATCGACCAACAACAACATTCATTTCATCTTGGGATTTCATGAATTGCTTCATAACTCATCGATGATGGATGCGGAGGCTGTGGAGAATACGAGGTGGGATGTTTTGATTATGACCTTGTTGTTGAAAATTCCCTTGAAATTGATTCGATTGAAATTGTTTTGATTAAGGTTTCCTTGATGTTGGAAACCTTGATTGGGTCTAGGATAGAAATTACCTTGGTTTTGATAACCTTGGTTCATTCTAGGTTGATTCGATTCGGTTAGGATTGGTTAAAACGGTGGTGCGATAAGTGTTAGCGGTAGTTTGGTTCATTTTGAGGACGGTGATTACCTCCACGATGTGAAGTACCGGCTATAGCATTTGCTTCAAGCGGACTACCATCGGTGGATGCAGGTTGTAGTATGCATGAGGACCACCACAAGTAACACAAACTTCAACTTTCTTCACTTCACCATGTGATGGTGTCTGTGTGAAAGTGAATTTCTTTAGTTAGCAAGAACCAAAGCTGAACAATATCGTGAGTTTGTCAATCTTAGCATCGATGCTAGATGTACTCACGGGTTTAGAAATAGAAGGTCAACGTTAGGCCGAGTGATATGTCTTTGTCGCGGAAAGGCGGACTGGGACTTGTTTTCAATGATTTGCAAGGCTTCTTTGTGGTCTTGCTAAAATTACCTCAGCGGAGGCATTTAAAGAGTCTTGGTCCCTTGTGCGGACCATTGTAGAAAGTATCCATTTGCATTAACTTCGGTAAAACCATGATGGGACACTTGAGACAACTCTTTATAACGATCCCATGCCTCCCGAATAATTCATCAAATCTAAGAAAATTTCATTATCTCATTCTTAAGACTTGTAGTTTGGGATGGAGGATAGAATTCGTTAACAAACTTTGTGACTAGATCTTCCCATGGAGCGAGGGGTTGTTTCTCGCCAATTCGGGCTTGTCCTCTACAGAGAATGGGAATGAAGAAGCGATAGCTTCATGTGGGACATTCTTGTATTTGATGGTAGATGCAATCTTGTTAAACCATCGAATGTGTGCATGAGGATCATCCCAAAACCATAGAATTGGCTTTGGGTTGCAGATTAAGCAACCGGTTTTGAGCTCAAAGGTATCGACCACAATGCATGGGACAACAATAGCATCTCCGTAACCCTCGATGGGTACTTGGAGAAGCTCATTCATCGGTTTGTCTTACGCCATTTCGACGGGGTGGTGGTGGTAGGCGTTCCTCGATCACGGTTGAAGAAGCGAGCGTCCTCGTCTCTGAGGAATATTTGCAAGCTCGAGAAAGTGGACTTGTAAAGGCTGGAAGAGCAGTCGCATGCACTAAGTTTAAAAATCAATTTTCAAAACAAATGCGAGGCAAAGCGACAAGTGAACTTAACCAATAATCACAAATGAAATGGCTTCTTTGAAAATGGTACACCAAATCACAAGGACACAAAGGCAAGTTTTAAATGTTGTTGGGGAACTTATTATGGTCACACCCGATTGGTAGGTGTCTTTGCCTTGATTTCGCGGTGGTTGATTTTTATGTATATATTAAGTACCACCTTTGAAAGGCGTAGGTAATGATTTGTGCAAAAGGTTTAAAACTTTTGGAAAATATTTTTGGAATCGTCTCGTTTAACCAAATCGTATTTCTTTAAGAATCACCTTAAAAGAAACACAAGCTAGAAAACGTTATGATTGTTTTGTTGTTTTATATTGTTTTTGGTGTTTTTAACACTTTAGGAAAAGTGTTAATGAACTTTTTGATTTGTATTAACTTTACAAAAAGCGTTTTACAACTGTGGTATATGTGCAAATGCAATTCTGTGCCAAAAACACCTTCTGACCTCCCAAAGCGTGCCAAAATTTGATTGGTCCCGAACCGTCAAGCTATCTCACACAAGCGAGCCACTTGTGAATGGTGACCAAGTAAACTTAAGCGCTGAAACCAATGCTATTAAGATCGAGGAGGAATATAGGGGATTCACGGATTACGTTAAGTCCCACGGAGGATGAATTGGTGTTAAACAACTAGGATGTCGAATAATCACTAAGGATAGTGATCAATAAGGATTTTGATGAATAATTATACCTAAAGAAAAGATTAATAAATTACAGCTACTTAAATGCAAATTAAAGGAAATTAAAAAGTTAAAATATATTAAATAAACGCTATCACTATTTTTACTATGATGTTTTTGTGATTTATAAAATAAAATGACTTAAATAAACTATTTTATTTAAAACTTAAACTTAAATTACCTAAAAACTTGATTTAAAATGAAAACGTAAGTAAAGTATAAAAATTACGTGATCTTGAACAAAAGCGTAAAATTTATGAAATAAAAGTCCTACAAGTGTAAAAACAATTTTATTACGTACTATATGATAAAAGAAAATTTTAGAAAAAAAATTTTATATTTTTTAGACTTTTATATTTTTTATTATGAATTAAATAAGATTTTACACTAATTAAATGTTTAAAATACTAAACTATTGAGAAAAATGGAAACTTTTTATAAAATACTTAATACTAATACAAATTTATGAAAAATACAAAAGTTGAAAAAGCTAGTTGAAATAAGCTAGAAATAAGCTAAATAGCTCGTATAAGCTTATTGGAAACACAAGGGTTATATATTAAATGTTGCAAAAATAAAGGAAGAAAGACCCTAGAGCGGATGGTGTGTGTGTTGGTGTGGTGAAATTTGGGTGTGAGGGTTGAATCCAATGTGACTTTTGCAAACTATTAATTTTTGACTTTCTTATTAAAACTTATTAAGAACAATGAAATAAGCACTTTTCACAACTGGAACTTTTTGTAAAAATGACCAATAAGCACAGTACTAACTTATTTATCTCAATGATTATGAAAGGAAGAAAATAAGCACAAGATTAAGCAAAGATGTTTAATAAGCTAGAAAATAAGCAAAGGCTAACTGAGAATAAGCTAAATAACTTTTTAACAAACTATTATTACAACTAAATAAGCAATATGACTAGAAATAAGCAGCGCATTATATCCAATAAGCACTAGTCTTCACTTGTTTACCAGTGAACTTCTTAGTTACTAAATTTTGGAAACAATTTAAGCTTGATATAATCTAGAAATGAAAATCAAAACTTTATGCTACTAAGTAGACCAGCTGAGATTTCTAAAGCTAAGATTCTCATGTGATATCCAAAATGAGCTTATAATGAGCTTATGCAACTTGAAAACACTTGATTAATTGGTGAACAAGAATAAAAGTAACTAGCGAGGCTAATTAAATAAGCTAATAAGTGAAAATAAAAACTGAAACCAGGGCAGCTAGGTTAGCTACCAAAAGCTAAAACACAGGCTTAAGCTAAGCGATAAGCTCTTGATGAGCTTATGAAATAAGCTTGCTTGTGCACGGGACGATTTTTGAAAAAGGGTCTTAAAAGAAATAGCGGAGTTAATAAGCTAGTTAAAAGTAAACTTTGTATTTTTCTAATTTAGTTTAGCGACTAAATTTTAATATCCCAAAAGGATTTAAGCTAAAACTTTGTAATAAATACACACTAAAATTATTTATTTTATTCAAAATCGACCAAATTGAAATTTTGACTTTCAATTTACACTAAGACTTTGACTTAAATGAACTTTGGATTGATTCTAATCACTGATATTGATGTATTAAGGTGTATTAAGACTAAATTGAGCAAGTATAACAACTTATTTGTTGGAATCACTCCTAAACAGTATTTCAAGTATTTATATTTCATATGTAATAGGTAGCTTTATTATGGCCTTTATGTTTGTTTAATGTCAAGCTTATGTAGAAGGCCCATAAGCAGGCCCAAGCCAATAAGAAAGGATGGGAACTAGGAGTGTTGTCCTAGCTTCCCTCCTATAAATAATCTTGTAAACCCTCACTTGAGGGTTGGTTGTTCAAGTTATTCTCTCATTCATACTCTTTGCCTAAACCATTATTATTATTCGTGTATGTGTGTGTGATTTACTTGTTCATCGCCTTCATCTCTTTCTCTATAACTTGTGTTTGTAAAACTAGTGACCTAACGAGTGGTATCAATGTAAAATAGTTGGGTGTACTTCGTTTGTTTTTGAAGTTTTGATTTTGGGTCTTACAGCGTAGGTTAACATTCTTTAGCTCTTTTAAAAACTTGTTTTTCACTTTTTAATCAAGATTCTTGTACTTTCAGCGTTTTAAGGTGTTTAAATACTTGTTTTGGCAAAAAGTTTCAAACTTTATCGTGGATCATTGTTTTGAACTAGTTTCTATTAGGTGTGTGTATTTCTATAAGCTGTTTTGAAGTACTTTGGATCATCAAGTTTCACACTTTTGTGTTATTTTGGTGTTATTGAAGCTATTTCATCACACAAAACTGGTTTAGAAACAACTTTGGGCAAAATCAAAATTACGAGTAATCTCGCAGCATTATCAAAACCCTAAAATTACAGCGTAATTTTTTCCTTGGTTTGATCTTCATTTTTCTGGTTTATTCCGTGTTTTCTTACTTGGATAAGTCGGAAAATACGTCGACTTTGGATATCTTTTGCCTTTGTGAAGTGTAAAAGATCATTGAGCAAAAAACCTAAAATTACGCATAAGCATAAACTGCGGCGTAGAAATTCACGCATAAGATTCACTTCGGCGTAAACTTAGGTCTTCGCGCATAAGGTAATCCTACGCCTAACTTTCGACGCCTAACTTTTGTCTACGCATAACTTTAGTGCTTTTATCCTACTACGGCGTAAGCTAAAACCTGGCGTAACTCCTCATTGTTGCAGTAACTTTTGGTGTTTTTAGCATAAGTGCTACTTGGTTCTTGTCTTTTCTCGCCTAAGGACACTTCATCAACAAAGGTTCATTCGACTACAAAGATCCATTTTACCAACACAAGTTTATCAACATGTCACAACCACCATACTCTAACTATTTCCCTTACACTTATCCTCAGCGACAACAACAACTAAGTCCACAACATCAGGAATGGAATCAACAACAAGCAATTTATCAACAACAATTTAATCAACAACATACTCCACAACTTGCTTCAAATCCACAACCTCAAATGGTTCAACCACCACCAAGTCTTCAAGTTCAACCGTACACAAATGAATTCAATCAACATCCATCAAGGAACACTATGAAGGAACCACTTGGTTTGCAAAGACGTGTGAAGCTTTAAGCGACCAACAATCAATTCATGAGTTTGGATCACTTGATAGACCTCCGATGCTCACTCCGGAAACTTCGATCAATGGGTGATAAGGTTCTTTAGGTTTTGTGATCTAAAAAGCCACATGGAAAGTTCTTAAAGAAGGTTATCTTGGAAGGTCCATTTGAGATGCCTCTATCATTGTACAGGAGATCAAATGCCATTCCACCGAGATGAACAAACAAACATTGCTACTATTGCGGACTTGAATCCTCAGAACTTCTACACTATGAAGTTGATGAGCTTGCCATGGAATACATCCTTTTAGGATTACCAAACCCAATTCTTCGTCGTGTTGATGCTCAAAAAGCACTTACGAGAAAATGTGGGATCACATTAGTCTTCTTATGGAAGGATCGTACTCAATCGAAGATTTGGAATCCAAAATTTACTTGGCTTATGAATACTTCATGATTGAACACGGAGACACTAGAGTCTTATCATCACGATTTTTAGGACATCATCAATGATTTGGATAAACACAACATCATCATGCCAAGAATTGCGGTGAATACTAAGTTCCTAAGTAGTCTTGGTCCCGAATGGGAGAAGTATGTCATTTTTCTCCGTCAAGCGAAGAACATGCATCATTACCTACGGTTGTTGTGCGATTACTTGAAACCTCATGAAAAGGAAGTTGATCGGGAAAGGATTCTCCGTGCTCAAATTGCTCCACCGACACATCGGGAAAATCAACAACAACTTGCCTTATATGCTCAAACGGTTATTCTCCTCAACCGCAACTCAACCAATGCTTCAAACACACCTTCCGTAACAACCTCAACAAAATCAATTGGTTCCATACAACAACAATGCTCAAGCATATGTCGATTGGCGGAGAAACCGATCCGTTGAAGCATTGCAACAAGGATTTGTGATGATTGCTAATGCTTTGGCGTTATACCAACAAATCAACAATGGTATTAGTTCCTCATCTAACACGGACTGTTTTGTGTGAACAATGGGCGTGTTGAAGTTGAGAATCGTGATTATGGTCGTCGAGATGGGGGTGGTCAAGGGTTTATCTTTGTGGGTAGGAATAACAATAATGCTCAATCGTGATTAGTGGTGGAGCGGTGGAATAATGCTCAAAATGGGTTGAATGGTCTTCGATGCTACAAGCTGCAATGAGAAGGGACACGGCTAATGCATGCCCAAAGCCAAGGACTAGAGGCGTGCTTATTTCAAAGAGCTCTTCTTTTGGCTCTTAAGGATGAAGGCTGGTGGAACTCTCACGGACAAAACGAGCTTTATGGCAAATCTTGACTTCGGATGATGATATGGAGGACTTGCGGGGCCAATGCGGTATTATGTTGATGGCTAATATACGTTACACATGGTGACCACAGGCCGGTGTATGATGCGATGGCTTGTCTCAGTACCGAACAAACCATATTTATCTCGATCTCATCTCGCCAACATGCGAATCCGGCAAGGCTGGAGATGTTCAAAATGAGTCATCCACATCTCATTAGGCGATTTTCAACTAGACCCGTAGTTATATTTGGCGATCAAGATGACCAAGCGGTTTCCCTTGATAATCAAATTGACTCGTGGTTATACTTGAGATCTGTTAATGATCATGTTGTGACTCGTTGAACACATGAACTTTGCCTCATCAGATTTGCTCGCTTAATAAGACCAACAAACCATAGTGGAAGAATGTGCTGCATTAATCGGGACTTGAAAAGTAAAATGCATTGTTAACAAGGATTTTGAATGTTTACAAAAGCAACTCAACTTTTCAAAACTCAAAGAAAGCGTGAAAGCGGTTTTAGGCGACCTTTGCCAAATCTTATCAAAGCGAAAAATATTTAGAGCGGACGGATCGTGATCTAGCGGCCGAAGAATGCTTTGTTATGCGAAATAGAACAAGCTGAAACATGAACATAAAAAGCAAATTAGCAGCTCTCCTTGGAAAATCAAAAAGCTGGTGAGTTGTTAAATTGTCAAAACGATTCTCTGCATACAAAAAGCATTCAACGAAGCGAATAGATGATCATCTTGAAGAAATCATCGGCTTGCAAAACAAACTTAAAGAGTTTAAAGCTGTTGTTTACAAACATGGCGAGTCGGTCTGACCATTGAAAAGTTTACTTTAAAACCAAATCAAATGGATATGGACGAATCTTCGATTACAAACCTAAGCTTTCAACCAAAGCATTCAAACCAAATCACGAAGTTTCGGTTACACAATATAAAATTGATAATTACTTTATGAATGTTGTTGAATATCATCGTCAAGAGGAATTAGATCACGAAGGCGAGTCGATCAAAATTAAAAACTGTTGTTTACAACAAACCTTTTAATTATTCAAAACCGGTCACTTTATCACCAGCAGTTCTTCTAACACACCAGGGTTATCATCAAAACACCTGAGTCTTATTGTTAATCCCAAACGGACTTTGCACAAACTTATGGTCCTTTACCTTCCATTAGTGAAGTAAACTCACAACCTGAAAATCGAAAAATTCTTTGATATTTTGACATTTTCATGGCTGACCTCAAAATTTTACAACATGAGATAGAATATCGATCAGAAATCAAAGTTGAACATTTTCAATCGCCTCTGGCGCGAGAACAAAGACATTTTTGAGAAAAATCTTTTACCTAATGTTAAAACTTGAAAAGTTGTGCAATTGCACGGAAAAGGATTTTCATAAGGAACTTGGGGTCATGAAAAGCGTTTTAGAGCGAAACATCTATTTCTAATACTAAACGTAAAAGAAACTGTTGAGAAAAGATGTTGATCGACTCTTGGAAGATGTTATCATCGATGTTCAAAATGTTGTGTTATTGAATTAGTTGTCATATGCATTTGATAATATCTCTGGCGTCTTGTTTATTGTGGTAAATGTTGAGAACAACGATAATGTGCTTGGTCGAGTCCTAAAGTTGAAAACAAGCGATTGTCAAGCGAACTTTCAAATGCAATAAATCGTCTTAATTGGTGTCAAAAGATATTCACGATCAACAAATTGCTTTTCAACACAAAATCACGATTCGCGCAAAATCTTACGATCTAAATTTGAGCAAGCTTGGATGATCAAAGCGTGTTTTAAGTGTCAAATCTCAAAATATGAACAAGAACTTGTAAAAGTTAAAAGGAATATGGTGTCATATTTGATTTACTCAAAAAGACTCGTGATGAAGCATCAAATGAACTTGATAATTATCTTGCACACACTAAGGAAGTTATGCATTTTCTTTGGAAATGTTGGTTACGAAAATCAAGATCGATTCACACTATCATCAAGTTAAGAGGAATGTTAGGAAAGTATGAACAACTTCCGCTAACAATCATTAAGAGATTAGCCCCAGTAACACTTAGTACTCATGCACTAGAATCTCTCTTGCCAAATCACAAGTAGCTAGCGTGCTTCCTTCTCTGAAGCAGGAATAGTTGAGCCTTTTTCAAGCGTCCGCACTTCACGACCTAAGAGCACTCAATGAAGAATAGGAAGTTGCGACCTAAGAAAAGATCAATCAAGAATGCTAAAGTAGAAGAACACCCTAGGACTATGAATAAGACTCGCGTTGCCTCCACTATAGATATTGCGTCCGGCAAATGTAATAGAAATAGTGATGTAAAGAATGCTAAACCGTTAAGTACTTTTGATATTGGTCGATGCACCTTGTGATATTTGTGGTAAAAGTATGAATTCCGATTGCCATGATAAATGTGTTGCTAAAGCTATAATCTCTCGTTTAAGGAATCTAAGAACGAATACCTCTAGGCCCACTAATCTTTCTAAGTGGTTGCGGTAGCCGCCATCTTTAGATTCTAAACGCATTCTGTCCACTGTAGCTCGGTTTCACCTCCTAGGAATGTAGTACCACCTAGTGAATTCACTAAGACTAAAGCAAAGAGTAGTTATAGATGGCAGAAATGGTTATATAACACACTAGGATTTAAGTGGATACCTAAAGCTATTGATGTGTGCATATCCACTATAGCTGCTATGGAACCCTCTAACATTTGGGTTCAATCTACTTCTATTCCATCACGTATTAGATGCATTATTGTAATGCGGTGATACATATCATCTAGTTGATAGCGGAGGATGTTCAGGCACATGACGGGCAATCTTAAGCTGTTATCAAACTTTATTGCAAAGTTCATTGGCTTGTGTCGGGGAATGATCACCCATGGCTATCATGGGCTCACGGAGATTATGTCAATGGGAACATCGAAATCGGCGGGGTTTACTATGTGGAAGGCCTCGGTCAATCTGTTTTGATGAGGTCAATTTTGTGATGGAGATTTGGAGGTTGCTTTCGAGGGAGAAAACTTGTTTCATTAAGTGATCTACAAGGAAATGACCTTATGTCCGGCTCGCGTAATTCTAGTCTCTACACTATCTCTATGCAAGACATGGTTGCTTCTTCTCCCATTTGCTTACTTTCAAAGGAAACATCAACAAAATCACGGCTATGCGCCGTCGTCTCTCACATCTAAACTTTCAAACCATCACCAACCTTGCTCGACACAAACTAGTTGAAGGACTCCCCGATTCCGGTATTCAAAAGATCACCTTTGCTCAACTTGTGAACAAGGGAAAAGCACTCGTGCTCATTTTCCTTCAAAGGTGGAACACAACTCTCGGCATGTGCTTCATCTTCTTCACATGGATTTGTGTGGCCCGATGCGTGTGCAAACGATCAATGGCAAACGCTACATCTTAGTAATTGTTGATGACTACACTCGATGGACTTGGGTCTACTTTCTTCGTAGCAAAGACCAAGCTCCACAAATGATCATCACCTTTCTCACAAAATACGAGTTGACTCCGACAACAGTCGAAATCATCGAGAACGGACAAGGCTGAATTTGTTAACAAACCCTTCGTGAATTCTATGAGAATTGACATCAAACATCTATTGCGCGTACACGAACAAAGCGGGGTTGTTGAAAGGCGAAACGAGCGTTAGTGGAAGCTGCAAGAACAATGTTAATCAATGCTAAACTTCAGTTACTTATGGGCGAGAAGGCTGTATCTCTGCATGCTATACTCAAAACGTTCTATGATCACAAGCGTCACAACAAAACACCTTTTGAGCTTGTCCACAACTATAAACCGAACCTCAAACACTTTCATGTATTTGGATCTCTTTGCTATCAGAATAATGATCGTGATGACTTTGGAAAGCTCAAAGCCAAAGCCGACATTGGAGTCTTTATTGGATCTTGTGATAATTCAAAGGTTTCGAATGGAATGCGTCGAACAAAGGAGGTAATGGAAGCGATTCATGCTCATTTCGATGAACTTCGCGAAATGGCTTACGGTATAACTGACTTAGAACCGGTCACAACCGTTTAAACTTCCCTCAACCCCATCATCGGTGAAGCCCTCGACTAACTTCGTCAACAAATGGAAAGGTTATTTGCTCCTGCGTTACGGTGGCGATATTGATGAGCGTGCTCGGTGTATCCGTGTTTCCATTGCACAACGATAATATTCCTTTACACGATACGCTACAACAACTCTTGTTGAAGATGCACCTACCCGTTGACTCAACACAACATTTGAACACACGCTTCCAACAATGATGAACCGGTGATGATATACGAATAAATACCCCCACTGCGATTTTGATCCAAATCGTTCTTCATCCGTTTGCTAATGAGGCATTTTGCACGGATGTCGCGGAATCTTCAACAAACCATTTGAACCCTCGAAATGCACATGTATACCAACATCAACCCTCACACATAGATGGACAAAAGACCATCCTCGGCTAACTTATGGCAACCAATCAACCGGTCGTTGCGACAGCGCGTCTTCACACCGGGCGGTGAACATTGCATTTATGCACTTCAGCATGCGCAATCGAACCTAAAACATCAAAGGCGCAATGACAAAAGACAAGCTGGATTGAATCCATGCGGGAAGAACTCAACCAATTCAAGCGTCTTGAAGTATGGGAGCGGTTGAAAGACCAGCGAGTCGTCATTGGTCTAAATTGGATCTTGAAGGAACGTCATCCGAAGTCCGCGTCTAGTTGCTAAGGGTTATCGTCGGAAGAGGAATAGACTTTGAAGAATCTTTTGCTCCGGTTGCTTTCGTCTTGAGGTTGTTGGATATTTCTAGCGTTATTTGCTCATATGAATATGGCGGTCTATCGGATGGATGTCAAAGCTGCGTTTCTCAATGGACAACTTAAAGAGCGGTTTATGTCGACCAACGGATGGATTAGTTGATCACGAGTTCGAACCATGTTTACTAAAAGCGAACAAAGCTCTTATGGTCTCAAACAAGCCCCTCGGGCATGGTGCGATAAGCTATCATCTTTCCTCATTGCCAATAATTTCACCAAAGGTTCGGTTGACCCAACTCTTTTCATACAATATCACGGGAACACATCTTAATTGTTCAAATTTCGTGGATGACATCATTTTGGGTCTACACATAAAAGTTTTCAATGCGCTTTTGCAAAACTAATGAAGAAAAATTTTGAAATGTCCATGATGGGTGAACTTACGTTCTTTCTAGGACTACAAGTTCATCAATCACCCCGTGGTATTTTCTTGAGTCGATCCAAATATGCCCTTGAACATTAAACAAATTTGGAATGACAACACGTGACACCTATGCCATGGCTCATACCAAAAGAAATTGAATCTTGATTTACATGGGAAATTGGTGGACCCTATCAAACACCGAAGTATCATTGGGTCTCTCATGTATCTAACGCTAGCGGACGATATTGTCTTTTGCCGTTTATCTATGCTCCGTTATCGATCGCGACCAGCTGAAACCCACCTACGAGGCTAAAAGAATCCTCCGATACATCAGGGAACCATTAGCGGGGATCACGGTATCGAAGGATTCGGTTTTGAACTAATCGCTTTTTGGGGCGATCCGCAGGGATGCCTAGACTCAGGAAAAGTGCCGGGAGCACTACAATTTCTTGGTGATAAGCGGTGTCTTGGCAATCAAAGCGAGGATTGTACATGTTGTCAGGCGAGAATATGTAGCCATGTCGCGTGTTGTGCTCAAGTCATCTGGATGAGAACACAACTCAAAGACTATGGTTGCAGTTGTGAGAATCGATATGCTGCGACAATCAGTGCCATTGCCATCTCGTGCAACTGATTCGGCTTTCGAAATCAAAGCACGATCTTCGCTATCATTTCATCAAGGACCCGTGGAGCAGTGCTTGTTGAACTATACTTTGTAGTGCTGAATACCAATTGGCGGATCGCTCACCAAAGCCTTGCCTCCGCTAGGTTTAATGAGTTGGTCCACGGTTGGTATGAGGTGTTTGACTCAGAGAATGGATGACCTCTTAAAGCGATCTTAAAACACATCAAACACCAAAACATCTTTTTGTAAATATCTTTTCAAAAACAAAATACAAAAATATAAAATTCGATAAAACAACAAAAATATTCTCCTAATCTATATTTCTTTCAACATTGCAAGTACATTTCTTCTGTCAACACTTTAATCTTTCAAAATTGGTATTTTTTCGATCAAGTGTTGAGGGGAGAAAAATAATTAAGCGCTTCAAAACATCTGTGTACTTGTATGTTATCTTATCTCGGTTGAATCTTTTACAAATGGTGGTACATTTTCTGGTTCAAAGACACTCCTCGGACTTAAATTAATAACCTTTCATTATATTCTCAAGTCGAGGGAGTGTGCGTCATGTTCTTTCAAAAATCTTTGATTGGTAACCAAAATGGAAGTTAAAAGGCTTTGTTTGAAAAAGGAAAAGGTGGAGGGACCAAAACTGTCTAAATGCTAAATTTATTTTACTAAAACACCTCCCCACCTAACCTACTCTTCACATTTAATTCTAAACCTATACACATCCTACGCCTAAGATTCATTCAAGATTTTTGTGTTTTGGATCATTAATTTGTAAGTGGTTTTATGATCTTAACGTGTTTACAAACATAGGTTTTAATTCTTATACAAAACCAGCGGTCGATTACGATCTTGATTTAGTGTTCGCATGCAGCGTATGAACACTCGATCAAAAATGGGTGTTTGTGGTTATAAACATTGTGTCAAAATGTTTCTTGTACATCAATATATACCAATTTCATCACCTAAACATACCCGGAATCACAAATTAAAGGTTTTTGAAAACTAGGGTTTATGTGTTGATTTGGGGATTTTAGATGTGAAGTGTTTTGGTCAAAAGATTGTTGTGTTATGCTTATGTGATGATGAATTGATGATATCCATGCCTTATAACCACCCAGAAACCTTAATTGATTCAGAATTAGAAATTAGGGTTTAATGTTCTAAAATTGGGTATTTTTGATTCACTGCAAATTAAGTGTTAAAACTTGGTCATTATGCTCTCACAACATCTAAGATATACTAGAAAAACTTTGGTGCATATTCCATGGCTAGATCTCATAAGCGTAGAATTTAGGGTTTAGACTACTGCATTATGCGGTTCTACGTAGCTTGTTAAGCGCTGCAAATGTGTTTTGATTGTCATAAAAGCAATGTTATGTGTTTAACTTTGATGATATGATGCTTTATTTGGGGCTTGCAACACGTAATATTGAATCAAGGTTGTTGTTAATCTACGCATAAGGATCACCTTGCGTAGCTTGTTATCGTAAGATTAGTCTTCTGGCGTAGCGTCTACGCATAAGGTTCTACATATGGGACTCTGGCGTATCTGTGAAGGATATCGTTAACGATGTCCTCTACGCGCCAAGGTCAGCTCTTACGGTAGCCTTACGGCGTAAGGTTAATATGCCTACGCATAAAGCTCTACGCATAGGTCCTTTTTTTTTCCTGCGTAACACTTCTTACGCGTAAGTTAAGACCCTACGGCGTAAGTTTACGCCTCGCGCTATATCATTCTGTCTACGCTAACTTTACCAATCCCTACGCATAAGCGAGATCATACCGTTATGAATTGTTACGTGTACAAACTTGTAAATAAACTAATCATATCATCACGAATCCTAAAAATGTCACTAATAAGCGAAATGGTTTGATATGTTGTGAACAATAAGTGATAAAATAAACTTTAAAACTTAAAGTTAACTAACTCACGAAACATTTCACGGCGTCATTGGACTATTGAATATACAAGTGACTTAGGACTCGTAACATTCATTGCCACTGTACATTCAATAACTAGACAATAAGACCATCTGTTGACTAACATTATGTCTTGCGATATGTTGGTTCTCTTGGCTAATGTTATTTCGAGATCCGACATGGTGAACAAATGAATATGGATGCACACGAAGTTCTCTCCATTCTTGATATCTATCCTCATGGCTATCCAATGAAGATAGGAAAGAATAATCTCCGTGTTGATTTTGACACCCTCACTTCCGGAATCTTCGTGTTTAATTGCTATTGACATTCGAGGACTCATCCGTGTCGAACATGCTTTCACACTCGCAGCTGTTCTGAGATCTACATCAACAGTTACGGAACACTATGGAAGGGTCAAAGGACAAGCTGTTTGTGGCGGTGACTGAATCACAAACAAGTCACCATTACACTGCGACTTAAACGTTCTCCTAATTCACGATGTCGATCCAACCAAACTATATGCCACACTATCGAAGAGCTCACTCTCGATTCTTAATCAATATCGGTTATGGCGAGGCTACGGAATAATCACCAAGCATTCTCACGTAGAGCTTAAGAGTATTCCTCAACCACGGAGAACTCTCTACATGATCATCACGGTCTGTTTACGGTGCGTTGACTATTTATAGCACCAAAGCTCATGGGCGCAAATATTAAGGCATTGGTCAACAAAAACACACATATGAAGCTCGATTTGGGATGACATGATGTCATTTCTCAACAAACTTGGCTCAAAGATTCCCTACATCGGATATACTAAATTGTTGATCCAGAGAGCACTTGGACTTCATCCTGACATTCCCAAGAGGCAGATGACCCGAACAATCACGACATGTTGGCGGAACCCATTCTACCTGTCCGAATCAAGGAAAGCGTCTACAAAGAAACAAGGTGATGTCGCGATTTCCTTCTAGCGAAGATGTCGAGCTGAATCATTACAAAAGGTATGCGGAAAGCGGTCGGACAAGGCAAAGTTGGTCATCTCGACGAAAAATCTTACGGAACCCGTAAGGAGAACCAGAAAAGGAAGTCTTTGGAAGTGTCGCAAGTTGGGATAGTCGGAAGAATGTTCCAAAGAGAAACCTATTTCAAGGAAGCCTACCACTAAGAAAAGTTCAATACCGGGAGCTCAAATCCTTTCACACGAACCATGAAACGGCTGAGGGCGAGATTTCGATGCCTCTTGACGCGAGATGAAAGAGATCACATACTCACGAAGCTGCAAAGGATGAAAATCCTCGATACCAAAACCTCCAAGTCCTCAAACTAATAAAGGAAAAGGAAGACTCTGCACTTGTGCCACATGATGAAAGCTCGGAAGATGAAGAGCAAGCTGGATCAATCATACGGGGAAGAAGTTTCACATCGCTGAACATCTTCAGTAGAAGAATTTGCTAAAGATCAAATGGGTGGCGGAGGATCAAGTGGTCTTTGCTCACTCCTCTCGAGATCGATCGGTTAATCAACAATAAGGGATGCAGGTGCCACCACTCTTGTGCAACAACAAAGCCTATTGAGGACACTATGAGTATGATTTTGGCTGGAAGATGAAAGAAAAGTCTAGAGATGGCGAGGATGACTATACAAAGTTTCTTCTAGGCAGGTCAACACACTCGAGGGAGAAAACCTCGAAACTCCTAAGGACACGAAGTCTCCTCATGTCTCCTCATCATGGAACTCTTCATCTCACTCATCACCACCATCTACAAAAGTCAACCCGAGATCATCATCCCGAATCAGTGAAGAAACGGCACAAATCTTGGATTTCC
>OU343225.1:114340378-114491578 GCA_910596185.1 Chrysanthemum makinoi | reverse complement strand
CCCTCGAATGTCGCTCTGCAGTGCGTCTATAAAATCCATCGATTATGTTCTATACAACAAGTATCGCCAACAACGTCTTGTGAAAAGCCTTGATCGCGAAAAGCGAGTTATAACTATCATGCCTCGGGTGTAGTTGGTATGCATAGAATGCATTCATCGACACCCGTTTTGGCTCAATATTTGGATCTGCATTTTTAACTGACTTTGTGATACCGGGTCGACCATATATGAATATCAGCGAAACTACAACGACATGTCGACTTATGGATCTTGGCAGTTCTTTTAGGGCCATTCACGTACTCGGTATAACATTGTAATCCGATTCACTTCGGGCCGGTAACGAAGACAATGGAGCTTGAGCGGTGGAGCTTCACCCATTGTAAAGCTTTATCTTAAATTCAAGACATCATGGTTGACACATTTGTCACGCGGTCCTAAATATTTGTACAGTTCATCGCGAAGGCATCTAAGAATTGAATGAGCCCTTGCACTATATCCGGGTTCAAGTCATGGCCATCCGAGGTTGAAAATGGCTCAACCTATATTGGACTTCATCCTGCGATATCATAGATGTAGAAACGTAAAAACTTTGGATCATCATTAACAGGGCAAAGTGAACCATCGATGGTATATTTGGCCAAAGACTTTAAAACATACGGCCCTCCACCATTGTTAGTAGCATTATCAGAAACATGGCACGAATGATGTAATTGCAAACATCCGGTTGTATGTTCGTATATTTTCCATTAGGGGGACGTTGGTAAACAACTCTTTGATATCTTGCGAGTGTTCTGCACAGTTTGCATAAAACTTTACTACCTCATATGTATGTATGGTATTTAGTCGGAAGCATCACTAGGCGATGGCACAGAAAGCTCACCATGCCAAAAAATAGCATCACAATAACTTGTCGGCAGTACAATCTCCTAGATCATCATACTCAGGGTCAATGCCTGCATTGATCGAGAAACCATATTCAAGTTAAAGACGTGACAATATATGTTTGGGAAAAAGATGAGTCACAGGAAAATGTTAAAAAAATAAATAAATAAATAAATAAAAAGCGGGCACCTTGCATTGTAGAAGGAGATGCCTCTTCATCAATGTCGCATGCACTATTATCCGGCGAGCGGAGAACAGCATTGAGGAAACGCATCGCCGCCTGATCCTCTCTTATGAGGGTTTATCAGCGCTATCTATCTTTTTACGGTATTGGCTTCAGCCAACATTTTCCGTGACACTGGTTACTATATAAAGCATGTACCACTGTTGTTGGTAACAAAAACCACCACAATAAATTAAAGCCATGTTGGATCACGAGCATGTGCCTAAAAACACAAAAACTTACTTTCAGTTGCATTAGGAGTAGAGCAGTTCAGCGGTGCTGTGACCAAGGCCTTTGCACCCAATCGATGCATAGATGGTGTAGAGGCTTTGAGATGGTTGTTCGTTTTGGGAAAGCCGCTCGCAAAATAAAACTATCGGATGCAACATCGTAAGGGAACACCATCATCATGATTCTTGTTCTTTGGAAACGAACAGTTGAAATTCAAAGCGAAAACTACATGCACGGACGCCATTTTTTAAATGCGCAGGATGAATAACACCAAGCGACCTTGGCGCGCATCGTGGTGGCGGCCAACATCTTCCCCGCACCATGACATGTGTCGAGGGTCATGCACACCGAGTCCTAACAACATCATCAGGCATTTTTCCTTTTCTACTTTGTCACGGCAGCGCCGGCATTGCGTGTAGGAAACCTATTGATGCTAAAGAACACCTGCGAAACACTAACTCGGCATTCTATAAGAAACAATAAAGCGGATACGGATCAGAGGCATAGGATAGTAAACCAGCCTTCATTGTATTAGTCATTGCGTGACCGCCAAGATGCGCACCCGGATGATTCACGCAGTCGGTGCCTTTGGCTCTCATTTACAGATGGTGGCTATTTTATTTGATTGTCGCGAGGATGGGCCATCATCAACCGCGTAACCTATTCCAACAAAAAATTACACCGTTGCCAATGTGGTGACGAATGAAACCGGAATACAAAACAAACTCCGAAATTTAACAAACCGCATTTCAATTAGAGGTGAGCGGCCACTTACCGCAGCGGCATTATCAACCATTGGCCGATTAATCGGTGTAATGTGATAATCAGTTGGGTTAGACACGTCTTTGGTAAATGCGCCTCCACGACCTCCTCTTTTCTAAAGCTGCGCAAAGAGGCGTTCAAAAGCGATTTATGCATGAGAAAGCTTCACACAAAAACAAACCAACAAAAGTTAACAAACCACAGCTGAAAATAGAAGCGGCTCACCTCCCATTATACTCCGGAGCCATGGTGACCTCCCTACTTCGCGAAGATGCACGGCGTCACATGATCTTGTATGGTGGGGCGGGTTGTTGGCCAGTGCTTTTCTTAGCCTCCTTCTTTTTCTACATTGCAAAGGGGTGCTCATCATCCAAATCTGACTGCTCCAATAAAAATAAGATTATACTATGGCGGTATGATTGGAATGTAAAAGAAACCGAAGTTTAACAAGCGTACTCGAAAGCAGAATGAGCAACACTCACCGCCCATGACATTATGAACCATTGGGTGATTACTGGTGTCGCAGAATAATCGGTTGTGTTAGACATTGGTGACCTCCAACTCGTCTGCGAGATGCACGGTGTACTTGAATCTTGTGGGTCCAGACGGGTTGCTTGCGGTTTATTTTCGGCCTCCTTCTTTTCCTACACTTCAAATGGGGTGGCCCATCATCAAATCTGACTGTTCCAATAAAAATAAGATTATACCATGAAGTGATATGATGGTGGGAATGTAAAAGAAACCAAGAAATTTAACAAAGCGCATCGAAAGAATGGCGGCATTCACCGCTCGTTACATTATAAACCATTGGCTGATTAAGAATTATCTGAGATAATCAATTGGTTAGCCACGCGTTCTGGTCGTTTGTTTCTCGGTCCTCCTCTCTCTTTCTAAAGACCAGACAATGTTCAAAAAAGGAAGCATGAAGATGTGATTTATGCATGACAAAAGCGGCATGCAAAAACAAAGCAACAAAATTTAACAAACCACGGTGAAAGCGTAAGAAGGCGGCTCACCTTCCATCATATCGGAGCCATTGGTGGCGTCAACTGCTACTTGAGAAGACGCACCATCACACACATAGGCAAAGGCCGGATGAAGGCTGTTGTGCCGCCTCCGCACACTCTCCTTTCCAACAACATCTACCCAAAAACAACATTAGCACGAACATGTTTCCAGCGAAAAAGCACAATAAGTGGCAAGAGCCTTTGGAAATTGAGCAACAAAAAAAGAACACCTAACACCGTAGCATCATGATGCATGATACATCAAGCAATGACACATATAGTTCTACGGCACGTACCGGTACATGTAATGGTGTTACACATTTGGCACCAGAACCACCATGCGTGTGGAACATTGTTTTGCATCGAGGTTTTGAAGTGAATGGTCGTAGAATACTTTTGGGGCGGTTATCGGTTTTGAAGTCATAATTATAAACAATAATAGGCAGTCCAATTATCAAAGCAATAAACATGAACAAACCAAAGCGACTAACATATTCAAAGCGGATTAATGTGAGCAACAAAAGCATTATCAATTGAGGATTTACCAAAGAGAGCAGGCACCAAAAGAAAAGAAAAAAAAGCCAAACAAAAAAATCAAAAAAAGTCAGTGACCATCATTTAAAAAAAGGTATAACAAAATATAAAAAGGAAATAGAAAGCAATACCCCCCAAAAAGCATATATATATATATATATATATATATATATATATATATATTACGCACAAAATTTAATAGGAGCACATTCAATTGCACCTGGCTATAATAGTAAACCCCAAACAAAACCATAAAACTCGTTTACTCACCCCAACACCTAACAACACCTAACTATGTGTAACATTTCAACAGCCATGAGCAACATCTAACCACTCTAACTACACTTGGCTGTAACAAACAACAAAACCCGCCTACTCAACCCAAAATGTAACCAACATAGCGGCATTTCCCAAACATAAACCTTATTACTCACATAAGCCCTAAATATAAGAAAGGCACAATAAATAAACCTAAAATAACGCACAAACCAACCTAAACACATCATACCATAACCACATAAAGACCAACAAAAATAAACCCTAAAGAAAGGAAAAAAATATCAAACCTCTAATGATTTCTCCCAATCGGAAATATGCAATTAGGTTTTATGATAATCAAGGATTGAAATTGGTAGCGTTACCTTGGTTACCAAACACATGGATATATATGGACCAAAAGAAAGTTACCATTGTTTCCATGATAAAAATATTGTTTCCATGATACGAATCACTGTAACCCTTTCACCAACCAGCATACGAACACGCAAAGATGTCTACTTGAATCAAGGCACGGGAGTTTTTTTCCCCGGAAATATACAGTAGGATCTAAGATGAAAATGAGGGATGTGAGTAGGGATGAATAGAACGGGCGGGTTTACCAAATGGGGCTCCAACCAAAAGAACAGAAAAAGAAAAAAAAAAACCACGTCACATTTATTCTCTCTCTACACTGTAGAAAGATATCCCAATAAATGTAAGATATTATAATGTAAATATATAGTTAATAGTAGCAGGGTAGATAGTATAAATAGTTTAAATTCTTGTTAAACCGCCTATAAGTAGCCGTTGTATTCTGTTTGTAAATCATAACTTTCAGTTTGAAATAAATCATTTTTCCCCAATTCTCTCTTTTAGCTTCCGTGTTCATAGGTTCGATAGATATAACTTCGAGCACCTACCTTTGTTCTCTTGATTATTATTTGCGAAAGTCATAATGTAGTTGAATAAGGATTTCTTATGTCTAGTGATATGTTTTTTCTTGATTCTAAAAACAACTAATAAGTATACATGAAACATGAAAGATATTATGTAACTGAATACCGATTCTTTAAGTTTAATGATATATTTTTTATATTTATTTAAAACACTAGTCGGATACAGCATACAGTGGCGATAAATATTATTATATATTTCTTACCCGTTTAGTAATTCGTTTCACAACACTGAATGTGTATGTTAGTTCTAAAGTGTTTTTTGGGTTAGCTTTCCCACGCGACATCATTATTCCCGCGTATAGAAATACCACCATCTCTTTACAGCGTGAACCTCCCCAAAAGGTATATGATTTTGACAGATCAAGATTATATTCCATTTAAATAAATGAAATAAAGGTTAAAGTTGTAAAATTTGAATTAAAATAAAATAAACTACTAAAATATAAAAACTAAAACTCATAAAATATATCAAAATGGATGTTGAATTAAGAAGCGTAAAATTTTAAAAATATGGTGAAATTAGATTATAAAAAAAATAAGTAGATAAAAAGATATTTTAATTTAAAAATAAAGATGAATTTTAGTTGAGAAATGCTATATGCGTTTTATAATTGGAAATTCTTTATCTTGCTTTTAGTAGTTTAGGAGTTAGGTTTGGAGAAATGACATTATGCATTAAATTGGGCTCATATCTTAATTTTTGGTTAGGAGTTAGGCTTGGAATTCTTTTCATAATAAGCAAGTAAAAAAGTCTGAATTTTTAAGCCTTCTAATTTTAAAAGGCCTAAATGCATTATAAAGTAGTATAGATATGATAATATGGAACTTGGTTTAATTAATGAGATATGTCGATGATACATTTTATGTACTGCGTTAATGATTGTTTTCTATCCATTTGTGCACGTATATGTATGCATAGGATATAATTTACCGCACCAAACATTGTGAAGCTCCAAATACTTTGTCAATCTTATATATCTTTAAGTCTATAACTAACTAGCATATTTGTTGTTGTGAAAGCTCTTTTAAGTGCACAACCAAATGTTCGTATACGTGCATTTGTACAACAATAATTACTAAAACCACTACACTGCCAGCTTATAGCCTTACTTACAGGTCATGACATTTGTAAATCATAATCTGAACTACCTTATCAGGGGCGGAGGCACGAGTATGAGTTAAATGGGGCCGCAATTTATTTTACGTTAAATGTAGGTAATCTAAGAACGAACAATGATATCCTTATAACTGAAACTGGCAACTATTTTCTTTTACATGAGCACATAAAATTTTAAAAATGAAGAACTGCATTTTACTATTAGTTAGGTATTTAAGAAAAAACTAAAACAAAGGACCTAAAGCATAGTAGAGTTGGTGAACCATATATGAATTAAAACAAAGCTCTACGTTTATTAATCCAACAATCTCTAGAGAACTTATTAATAGGGCCCAGAACTTCTTAATAATTTAGTTACTACCAGAAGATCATAAATGGATGTTTGATTGCTATATTAATATTACGAAAAAGTTTAATTATGGCTTTGCAAATTTCAAATGAACCTGTCTCCTTGTTAGTGTTTGAACTGTTACGGGCTAAGCTATCACAAATAAAAAAGAAAGTGTTGATCGTTTGTTATATTGTTGCTTCTAATGATCTAATCACATAACATGAAATTCAACCCACCTAAGAGCAGCAACAAACATAAACGTCAACATTTAATTACAAGTAATATATTGAAGGGAAAGGATCTAGTCAGAATGGAAAATAAAATAAAAGGAATGAGAAATACTTATAGAGTTATAGTCAAACATTTCGAATGAAGATGGAGAAAATTCATGAGAAATGCATTTATTTTTTAAGTTGCATTTGAAATGTCGCTATGATTATTTATTATTATTCTCATTTTAATTTTATTTCTTATTTGGTCCTCTCTCGTATATTGAAAGCACTTAATTGCATAAAGTTGGCAGCTGTTAATGTAACCAATGAGGTGACGGAAGTTATATTATTTTTTTGGGTAAATCACTTGAAAATGTACTTAACTTACCACTTTTTGTGGTTGTATGTATTTATCTTTTATTTTCACATTTTATCATTAAACCTCCATCCGTTAGTCATTTTTGTGTACCCGTTAACAAAAAACCCTGCATCGTTAGTCCTTTATACTAACGACCGTTAATAAATAACTTAATATTTGGTTATCCTACCCTAAACTTGCATCGTTGGTCTTTTATACTAACACTCGTTAAAAAATAACTTCAAATATAGTTTTCTTACGTTTTTGTTCATTTTTTTTCATGTTTTCGTCCGTTTTTACACGTTTTTGTTCGTTTTAACATGTTTTAATCCGTTTTTATACGTTTTTGTTCATATTTGCACTTTTTAATTGTTTTCTGTTTTCATCCGTTTAACTGCGCGTTTTCGCGTTTCATCGTTCTAACGCGTTTTTATCCGTGTCTACCGCGTTTTCGTTAGATTTTTACACATTTTAGATCGTTTTGCTGCGTTTTCGTCCGTTTTTCGCGTTTTCATCCGCATGTTTTCATCCGTTTTACCGCGTTTTGTCCCGTATTTGCATTTGCGTCGTTTTACACGTTTTCATCCGTTTTACACATTTTATCCGTGTTTGCATATTCTTATCCGTGTTTACCGTTTTTAGTCCATTTACGTTTACGTTCGTTTAACCGCGTTTCGTGCTGTTCTTACATTTCGTCACCTTTAACTGCGTTTTCATGTCTGTTTTTGTTGTCATCCATTTTAAATGTTGTCATCCATTTTACATGTTTTTGTCCGTATTTTGCGTTTTACCGCATTTCATCAGGGCTTTCCGTTTTTAGCCGTTTTTCGTTTTCATCCTTCACTTACTCATTTTTATCGTTTTACCGCTTTTGCGTCCGTTTTCATGTTTTACGTTCATTTTACATGCTTTCATCCGTTTTATACGCGTATCGTCCATTTTGCACCCTTTCATCTTTTTGTATGTTTTAAATGTACATTTTTACCTGCGTTTGATCTTTTACATTTTCGATCCGTTTTGCACGTGGGAGAAAACATGGAACAACGGATGAAAGCGATCTATCAAACGTGTAAGCGATCAAAAATCAGCGAAGCGTGCAGCGTGAAAGCGCAAAAAATCTGAAAGCGTGTAAACGAGCGGCGTGCAAAAGCGGACGAAAATGTAAAGCGAATGAAGCAGTCGAAACGGATGAAAGCGTGAAAAATTGACAAAACGTGTAAAAGCGGAATGCGTGTTAAAAAGGAAGAAAGCGTGTAAATACAAATGAAAACGTGCAAAATAAATAAGCGTGTAAAAGCGGATGAAAGCGTGAAAATGGGCGAAAATTGTTAAACGGACGAAAACGTGTAAAAAGACGAAGCGTGTAAATATGAGGCGAAAACATGCAAAACAAATGGCGTGTAAAAGCGGATGAAAGCGTGAAAATGGGCGAAAATGTGTTAAAGCGAACAAGCGTTTTAAAGCGGGGCGAAATGTGTAAATAATCTGAATGGCGTGCAAAAGCGAATGAAAACGTGTAAGGCGGATGAGCGTGAAAAAGCAGTGAAAACACCTTAATCTGGTAGCGTGCAAAAAGCGGCGAAAACTTATAACAGCGGATGAAAGCGTGAAAAATGGGCGAAAATGTTTAAAGCGGGAAAAGCGGTAAAAGCGGATAGAAAGCGGAAAAAAGCATTAGCGAAGCGTGTTAAAACTGCGAAGCGAAAGTGTGTAAGCGGGATGAAAGCGTAGAAAAAATGGTGACAGCGTAAAGAAATCAAATTTTAAGTTATTTTTAACGACGTTAATTATAAGGACCATGATGCAGTTTAGCATAAGATAACCAATTTAAGTTGTTTATTAGCGGTGGGTTGGTATAAAGGTAACAATGCGAGGTTTTTAAGTAGCGGTACAGAAATGACTAGCGATGGAGTTTAGTGATAGAGTAAAATAAAAAAATAAAAAATAAAAATAAAAAATTGCTTAAGTTAACTGCATTTTCAAGTGAATTACCCTATTTTTTTCGCAATAGGAATGAAGCAAATAATTTAGAATCACAGTGCGGTTCATTTGGTTACATACCAATAGCAGCTATAAGTGGTTAGGAACCAAAATCATTTGAGATCTGGAATTGACGATGAGTCAAGGATTCGTTTAAGCATAGAATGAGGATTGTTACTTGGTGACGTATTTATGTTCAATTGGTGGCATTCAATAGTAACTTCTTCCTGTCGCTACTTTTACCAGTTGTATTCTCAAATGGATAATGTGATCAACTGTTCAACTGGATATGCACAAGTTCGGGAAAGTATATGGTCCATGTATGGTTTTGCAGTATTGGTTAATTACTTGGTTACAATTAACCATCTATATTTTATCTCCATTTTAGGGGGTGTTTGGGATTGCTTATTGAAAACTGATTATTCGTTTTGAAAATGAATAATCAGATAATCAGCTTTTACAAAACGTGATTTTGAAATGTAGTGTTTGGATTTGATTATATTGTATGATAACGCACTAATTAGAAAATCAGTTTTTAAATGTTTGGCAAATTACTGTAGATTATTTGATACTTTAATAAGTGAAATGACAAAAAAACCACTTATAAAATATTTTAAAGTACAAAAGATAACAATAGAAATTAAATGCTTGAGGGTGAATTCATAATTTGATGGGAAAAGGAAATTGCGTTTCCCAAAAGCATGTGATGGCTTCCAGTTGCGAAATGACGTTATGAAGCAATGATAACGCAAATAAGTGATTATTATTTATGCTTTGCCAAACACTATTTAACAATTATTTGAGTTTTGCAAACGTGATAATCAAAAGGCACCTTCATAACGCAAAGGCAAACACCCCTTAATCATATACAGTAATGCATATGAAGATGACACAACTTTTTCAGATTTTTGTCTTAAACAACTTTCTGGTCTACAACAACCAAAAAATGTGTCTAGCAAATATCACATGACTATTATTGTAGTTTATAAATGTTAAGGGCTGAAGTAATACGAGATGGTATTATAACAAATAAACAAAAAGTTTATATTAGCTTGTAAACAACAACCCCAAACATTAGAAACTATAAATGTTCACTCAAATTTTTACCAATGAGGTGGAAGTTGATACCACCGTGGGTGAACTTATAGCATCATCATCAACCATTTGTTATCCAATGATGATGTGGAAAAATAAATGCTCTTACACTTCAATTCCTTGCTTTCAGAGAAATGTTTGTATGGACTTAGACCACGCGTAATGCATGATCATGTACTCGATCCTCAACTCGGTCATGTCACTAGAAGATGTATTCTCTAGCCTCTCAAATGGATGCGTCCTGTACCCAAAAAAAATAATAAAAAAAATATACCAAACATGTTGGGAATTCTGCTAAGTTAGAATTACAGTATTTACCTACCGAAAGGATTTTCAGCTGAAGTTCAATGTTTCCTGTGAAGAGAATCTATTTGCAAGTAGTATAATGCGTGATAGTTTACGGAAATAGTTATTTCGTGTTTTCTATAGTTAGTTAGGATATGCATGAGCTTTATTAGGAAGTGATTATGTATATCTTATTTAGATTTATGAATATCGTTTCTTAGGAAACAAGTTAGGGTTCCTTGCCTATAAAAGGAACACAATAGTATGATTGATGTAACGAGTTGAAAACAAAGTTTTAGTAATATAAAGATCCATAGAGGATCAACGTGTTCTTAGTTATTGTGTTTTTGCTTATATTTGATTTCCACTAAAGATATAAAATTCAGAGATTGTCTATTAGTTTGCTTATGATTACATAAGTATTACTAACGATCTACTTGAGTGCTCAAGATCTATCAAGGTCTATAGTTTCAACAAGTGGTATTAGAGCCTCGTGAGTCTCTCACGATACTAAAACAGTCTTTTCTAAACACTCATACAACCAACACACCATTCACCATGCTTGGATCACAAGATGATATCGAAGTCACCAACAACCGAACACGCCCATCTGCAACAACCGAGTCTCTCGAGCGGCAGCGCCAAGTTTCCTTATCTAAAGAAGAAGGAGATGCGATCTATGGGCAATGAAGATCTGCAGGATTTCCAACATTGATTGGAATCTATGGGAGATAGTAAGGAAGGGGAACAGTTTGAAGAGAACTACCACAGATCCTGATGGTAATCTTATTTATGTTCCTCCTAAATCTCTTTGAGAGTTCTTTGTGATTGAGAGAAACCAAAGTAAAAACGATTCTTCTTCAAGCTATTCCTGAGGATCACTTGAGTGATTTTCACTTCATGAATGATGCTAAGGATATATGGTTGGCCATCAAGGCCAAGTTTGGAGGAATGAGGAGTCTAGAGAATGAGAGAAAAATCGCTGCGACATGATTTGAAGACTTTCAAATCTGAAGGAAAAATTCACAAGGAGCTATGTGATTTCACAAGATATTAGAAATTCGGTTAAGATCGGCTTAAAGGCAAAGCCGGATAATGATGATTGCAATTCCAAGTTTGCGATCTTTACCTCAATCCACGGTTACAAGTAAGCATTGCCTTTAAAACTAAAGCGGGTTGCATATGATTACATTTGATGGTTTTGTACAACAAGCAAATCTCTTGAGCTGATGTCACGAAGTCCCTTCGTTCATCATCTTTGCTAGTCACACAACTGATTTGTGGGGCCTCTACTCCAAATGATTCATGCTCCAGCCCTACTTACTCATCATCATCTTACACTACCACTCCATGAGTTCTCAATCTACAACTAGTTATTATAATGGAAGATGTTCTTGGATCCTTCTTTCTTGATTATGATCCTCGTGAGGAACTTGCATATGAGGATTTTGATCGAATAGATCCTTGGAGATGGGAAGAGATGAAGTTGAAGTGGCAAGTGGCTATGCTCTCTATGGACATCAAGAAATTTGGCGTAAGTAAGGGGAGAAAGTTTGGTTTCAGGGAAGAGATCCAGCAAGGTTTGACAAAATAAGGTTAAGTGCTTTACATGTCATGGATGGTCAATTCTCTAGAGAATGCAAGGATAGGAAAATTTGGAGATGAGTGAGATACTCTTCTATCATGAATCAAAGGGATCTTGGAACTTGAACCTAGATCCTCGGTTGCTATGGTAAAGCTGGATGCCAATGTATTTGGAAGTCACATGAGTGCGAGATGATGATGGTCATGTGGGAGAATATCTGGGGTTCTTGGCAATTTGTACTTGAAGGATAGGCATGATTAGATTGCCTTGATGGGCATCCTCGGTACAAAATTATTTGTTTGGTTGTAGTGAACGTTATAATGAACTCAAGGAAGCATATGATATTTTGAAACCTAAATACAATGAATGCTATGTTGAAGTTGAAGCTTATAAACAAGTTTTAAAAACATTAGAAAGACAAAAGGTTTGGTTTCAGAAGAATCAAATTGCTGCGATGAAAGATTAGGTGCTAGAAAGTGATTTAGATTGCACTAAAAATGACTTAAGAAGGACTGAGAAAGAAAAAGCTACTGTATTTCTGAAAAATCAAGAGCTTAAAGAAAAACTAGATGCAGAAATAAAGGACATAAACAATGGTTAATATCTGGTAATAATCTAGCTAAAGAGATCTATGGTAGTCAATCTGAGTGGTCTCTCTAAATAGGTTTAGGTTTTAAAAAGTATGTAGGATTAGAAGCTAGACATGATGGGCGTAAAACTACTCAGCTTTGGTTTAGCTCAAAGAAGGTGAATTGCATATTGTACCTGGACCTATTAGAGGTGAACATATGCCCATTAACCTTTCCATCACAGTTGACTTTGATGGATCACATCATTTATATGGCAAAAAGTCAAGTGACTTGCTAGACCTTAGTAGCAAAACTAATGACTCTGTCTCTTGTTCTAAAAGTGACAAGTCATCAGATCTAAAGTCCACTGACTATGCCTCATGTGATTCAAGTGAAAAGTCTGACTCACCTAGGCACACATCCAAGACCACACCCAAGGCCAAAGTTGCTGATGATGAGCCCAAAACAAAGCCAGTTACTTATTCTGTTAAACACAATTTTGCTTCTAGTTTTGTTTCTGATAAGTTTATATGTAATAAACAAAGTTGTGTTAAGAATAAGTCTTTTAAGAAGAAATCTTGTTTTGTGTGTGGTAGTAAACTCCATCTTATTAAAGACTGTGATTATCATGAGAAAAGGATGGGTGTTTCCAATGGCCAACAGACCTTTAGACCCACATGGACTAATGTTGCTAGTATTCTTCCATTTGTTCCCAAAGTCGCACATGTGATAGCGGTAAACCAGTTCTCTACTGGTAAGCCAAAGGTGTATGCATATGTTTCTGCTTATAGACATCATAGGCTTTTCCGTTCCCTCCTGGAGGATATTCTTCACAGGTACTCATCGTTGGTGGAACAGTAATACTAGACTTATGCCCTATAGACCTACTAGTTCTTATTTTCAGTCATATACACCTTATGTATCTCATATGAATATGGCACATGGTGGAGTACGAGTGGGAAATGTTGTTAAATCCTCAAAAGCTTATTCTTGGAAAACTCAAAGGAAAGGTTTATTCTGGGTACCCAAGAAAAATAGTATTCGTCAGGTGCATTGATTGAGGGGAGGCTTATTGTTGGATTTTTTGTATTCTAACCATTTTTGCAGCTGTTAGATCCTTATGCCTAAAGGGAGGCTTTGTGTTCTGCCACTACAATTGTCTTTGGTTCCTGCATTGATGGTTTATTTTACATGTTTTGGTTATTTTATTCTTTTTTATTTTATATTTATTAGTGAAAAAAAAAAAAACTATGTATATTTTTTTGTTTGTCTAACTTTTATTGCATGTTTGTTGTATATATTTCATGGTTATTAACTCACCAGATGTACCTTGTGTATGTCAAAGAGTTGGCTAGTCAAAGGGTACAACTTTGGTAAAGACACATCAAATCTGTTGATAGCTGTAATGGTTTGCTCAAAATCATAGGGTACGCAACCACCCATGCTTCATTGATGAGGGTTGTATGGTCATCAATTCACCATTGTTTATTCCTTTTTGGAATCCAAGAATTGACTAGCCCACATGTATATTGCTTGTGGTAAAGGCAGTGGAATACCATATTTGGTAATCAGTTCACCAATACTAAGAATTGACTAGTCCTGAGCAAACGCTACGGTAAAGACATTTCAAACCGTTATATGGTTGTGATTTGCTAATAAATCGATGGTTATCAAGTGTACCATAGTTTTCGAACTGAAACATTTGGCTACCCGGTAGTGATGGCTATTTAACAAACCATTATTTTCATTATTCACCTCTCACGGAGTTAACACACCGGATGTGATGAGAATAGCATGAAACTCAAATGTTTTGATGTACATTATGTCATTTGTTGCTGCAAAGAACTGGAGCTTTAAAGATTTGTCATCATCGAGGTGTCACTGTTTTGTGTCTTTGTTGCTGATGTTCGAGTACAATCCTCTGAAGCGTTGAAGATCTATCAAGAAACTGGAACTTAACCAAGTCAAATTCCAGTTTAGGGGAGGATTGTTGGAAATTCTGCTAAGTTAGAATTCTGCTGATGTTACTACCGAAGGATTCTGCCTTATTTCTTGTGAGTAATTTTGTGTGTGTGGGTGTTTTATTTAATTGATTTTTGTGGGGTATTTTTGTGGTGGTATTGTCTTCCCATTATGGCTAGTTGGTCATAAAAATGTTGTAGAAAAAAAAATTGATGTGGTAGTGGTATCTTCGGTTCTGAGTTGGTCGTCATTACGAGTAGCCTTACAGTGTATAGTGTATTAGTGTGATTACAATGTATATAAAATATCAAAATTTATAGAAAACTAATTAAGGGTGGTGGCAACCCTCATTCCCCATCCCTCACCATCCCTCACTATCCACCAATAACATTCTTCCAACTCATCTCATCCCCACACCACCCTCAACCATGATTTTAGTGGCAAAACCATGTATCCCTACCCCTCAATTTTTTTAGCCGTTCAACGGTTGTTTTGCTTAGCCCGATCGGCCTTCTTCCCGCTGCATGGTGAACCCGCTCCATCCCTCGTTGGTTGCGGCGGTGTAGCCGCGCGGGCTAGGCCAACCCGCAGTTGAGCCCGAAGCCGTTGCCACCACCCTAAGAAGTTCTCAATAAAGAATGCTTTAATACTTATTAGCTCACTCATTTGTTTTGTATGCTATATATATATTCATAAACAATATAAAATTACACGATTTAAAATATGAAATTTAATGCCAACGTTTGTGAACAACACATTAGATTTTGTAGTCCGTTCTTAAGATCGTGAATTCGTGATGTTGACAGAAATCACTATTTTACGTAAGGCATAATTTGCTGAATACAATAAACACCAAAATTCAACGAAATTTATTGATTCAAAATCCCATGATATATTATTTAGGTTGAACCACCAGAATTGTTTGTATATTTGTCCAAGCGAAAGTCGCAACATTTTCATGGGATTGTTGTTGGTTTTACTCTTCTTACTTTCTTAAAGCAACATAAAAATGCTAATTGTTGGTTGCGTACTTGCGTTACTTCTCATTAAGGTCATCAGTTATTGAATACTACTAATGGGCTAAACATTTCGTAATCCATAACTAGGCTGAATAAATGTGTAAAATTACCACATTCGTTGTGGTAAATTCTCTTTGACCGCAGAACCAAACAATGTGTAGCAGGCTATGTCATTCATACACTACCATTCACAAGAAATACATTCAATGTTTGCTTATGGGGAAACAGGAACAAGTGGGTATTCTTAGGCTGGCCACAGTCGTGACAAAGGTACCACCGCCACACCAGCTCATCGATTACCCACCAAATTGCCATAGTCGATGATCGAGGTTTTTAATATCAAATGGACATAGTTTTTGTGCGCAAAATATCGGTCATAAATTAGACCGATTGTGTTTTTTTATGTTCGACGACCGATATTCGACCAACATCCCACATTGGGGACAACCGATTTCCAAATCGGTCGAGCACCTTGACCAACCGATATATTTCGGCCCACTGTGGGCAGCCTAACAGGTTGTCATAGATAAACAATGTTTATACTAATGTTTTCAAACCTGGGTCGACCCGGCCGGTTCAACCGGTCGGACCGGTACCCGGCCACTAAAACTGGTCAAAAAAACCCGGGTTTCTAAAACCGGGTCAACCGGTTTGACCCGCCGGGTTTTGAGTAACCCGGGTCAACCCGGGTCATGAAACCCGGCCGGTTTGGTTTTTCAAATTTTTTATGAAAACCGGTTGACCCGTTAGACCCGCGGTCGAACGGTTGACCCGGTGATCCAGTTGACCCGGCCGGAAAAAATAAAATAATAAAAATGGAAAACCGAAGGTCGAACCGGTGACTCGACCGGGTCGATTAAAAACCCGGTTTTTAAAACATTGGTTTATACTATACCTGCTCATCAGTATATTTACCCAAAACATTTTAATTTAAACTAGTAGCATCATTTGATAATATTAAACGACATAATAGCTAGCTTTGTGATTAACTAGCAAGTGTGCACCTCAACTTTATAGCATATCTTCGTTGTTATCCAATGTGCACCTCGACTTTAGTCATTGGTAATCTATAGAAGTCACCCGTTATACATGTTTAATCATTAACGAGTATTGCGACCATCCGCCGCGTTGCGGCGGAGCTTTTTTTTTGACATTTTTAGATAAAAACAGACCTGGGAAAAATTAAAATTCCAATGATAGATAACCACATAAAACCCAAATTAAAGAGCTTAAACTTGATAAATTTCATGATATCAGAAGTTTGTCTTTAACAATCAAAAAAACAATTTATGGGTGGTTAGGCACTATCTAAATCACTACTCTATTATTAAATGTATCAATAACCACAAATACATTTGCAATAGAAGGCTATACTCGAGCATCACAACAACTGGTAGGTGTAAAAAATTCGACTCGTGGTACCTACACAATCATATAAAATATACACATTAAATCAAACCTTATGCACGTAAAAAAAACATGTCAAATTCATTCATTTAACCACCAATTATGCAACAAAAACATATCCCACTAAAAAATGAAACCTTTATATACTCAACAATCAAAAAACAATATTGCTCACTGTTGGTCTAATGTTCTACTCGAGCTAATGAGTAGTTCAAAAGTCACGAGCTTAATGTGCAGTCCAGAGATCCGAGCAGATGGAAGACAAAACAGTTTCCAAGCATATGGAAGTTTACAATTCTAGTCTTATTAGGACTCCTTATTTGTTAAGGACTATCTAGCTTTATTAGAATTGTAGTAGGATTAGGAAAGCATGTTCTATTCCCTATATATACAAACCGAGCTGTGGTTTGTCATTATGCATTCAATATGTTTTGTAAGCAAATACTTTTCTGATTAATTGGAGAGCTTATTCCAAGTATCTAGTTATTGTTTTTGTGTTACTGTTTATAAACCGATCAGACGTGTGGACTTGAATTGGTATCAGAGCCAGGTTTCAAGTAGTAGCCGATCACCAGGTTTCAACCAGTAGTCGATCACCAGGTTTCAAGTAGTAGTCGATCACCAGGTTTAAAGTTAGTCGATCACTGAAAGTGTTCAAACTTAGTCGATCACTGAAGGGTCCAACATCGACATACAAGATCAAGATAAGCAACAGGTTACAAGAACGAGCAAGCGACTAAAGGGTTACAAGATCAGTAGCAAGCAGTCGACAAAGGGTTAATCCAAGCGCCGACTATCACGAAGGGTTCCAAGGTCGATCACGTAGGTTTCCAAGCAACGACTATCACGAAGGGTTTCCAAAGTGTTGATCACGGAGGTTTCCAAGCATCGATTATTACGGGTTTTCCACAGTCGATCACAAGGTTTTTTACAAGGTTTCGACTTAAGCAAGAAGTCGATAAAGTTTAAAACTTTACACTTGGTTTACTTAGGCAAGAAGTGTGCTGGAAGATAATCCAACTACACCGGTAACTTACAAAAGGCGTTCAAGAAGGATGGTGCAAGGCAAGTCGAGTCAACCACCTATTGAACATACTAAAACGGCTCTTCAATGTCCAATGTTAACAAGCACGAACTATAACATATGGGCAATAAGAGTTAAAGCGGTATTCTGAGTCCATGGAATACTCGATGCACTGGAACCCGTGGAAGGAACACAAGTAGTTGCTAAGCAAGATCACATGGCAGTTGCATTACTTTTCCGCGATTCCGTAAGAACTTGTTTTTCAAGATTCACAATTCAACACAGCCAAAGAAATCTGGGGAGCTTTGAAGACCAGGTATGTGGGTGTTGAAAGGTTCGAGACGGTTGCAAACCTTGGAGACGGAATTAATCTTTAAAGATGTCAACGAATCAATCGATGACTTTGTGGCTAGGTTGGGCAAAATTGTAACAGAAGTAAATAGCTTGGGAACAATTTATGAAGACAAGAAACTTGTTAAAAAGCTACTTGCATCCGTTCCGGATAGGTATGTTGCAATTGTTGCCTCAATAGAACAATTTGCTGACTTGAATACTATGTCTTTTCAAGAAGCAATTGGAAGGTTGAAAGCTTTTGAAGGAAGAATGAAGGGTGTTGACACCACTTCTGAAGATCAAGGCATGTTGATGTTCGGAAGGGCTGAAAGATATGATAAGAAAGGTCGAGGAAGGAATTCCTCTGGTGGCAACGGTAAAGGTCAAAACTTTTCTTCTCAAAACAAATTTCATGATAGTGGTCAAGCTAATAACCACAACCGTAACAACTCCGGAGCATACGGAGCAAAAGAAGAACAAAAGTCGAGATCTTTCAAAGATTCATGTTTCTTGAATATGGTCACTTTGCTTCTAACTGCCCTGAACGAAGTGAACAGAAGCAAAAGCATGAATCAAACCTTTTGCAAACGGAGGATGATGATGACCCGACACTTTTTATGATGAAAAGCGTTCAAGAAGTAGTTTTCTTGAATGAAGAAAAGATTATCCCAAACCAATTGAATACTAAGCCAAACGAGGAAGACACATGGTATTTGGATAATGGAGCAAGTAATCACATGACGGGGATCCGAGAATACTTTTCAGAGTTGAATGAGAATATCTCCGGCAGAGTGAAGTTTGGTGATAACTCCTACATCAAGATAAAAGGGAAGGGTTCGATAATCATTGAAGGGAAAACGGGTGAAGCAACGGTTAATCACCGGAGTCTGAGTTAATAATTGGCCATCAAGGCGATGTGATTCAGTATGAAAGGTAACCTTCGTACTATGCGTGACTCAGATGGCAAGCTTTTGATGAAGGTTCCTAGAACAAGTAATAGACTTTACAAGATTAAGCTTCAAGTTGGAAGTCCGGTGTGTCTCAAAGCAAAGATGGAAGATGATGCTTGGTTATGGCATGCTAGGATGGGTCACATTAATTTCGAGACGATGGAATTAATGGCAAGGAAAGGCATGGTTGAAAAGTTGCCAATAATTCATCAAGAGAACAAGTTGTGTGAATCTTGTTTGGTAGGAAAACAAATTGGTGAAATTTGAAAAAAGTCAAATGCAAGAAAGGTTCGATATGAGTGACTTGGAAAAGTTAAGCTATTATCTTGGCATTGAAGTAAAGCAAGAGGATTCGAGTATCTCAATAAGTCAAGAAAGCTATGCAAAGAAGATCTTGAAAGATGTTGGGATGCATGAAGCGAATTCTACACAATGTCCATTAGAACCTGGAATGAAGTTAAGCATGGACAAGGAAGGAAGACCAGTTGATGCAACTCTGTTTAGACGACGAGTTGGTTGTTTAAGGTATTTACTACACACTCGACCATTTATCTTATTTCGGTTGGTTTGGTTAGTCGTTACATGCAAGAACCAAAAGAATCACATATGGCAGTGTGGAAACAAATACTAAGGTATATCCAAGGTAGTTTAAATTTTGGAATACGATACAACCAAGAGAAAACCAAGGAGTTAGTAGGGTTTAGTGATAGTAGTTTTGCTATGGACCAAGATGATGGTCGGCAACAACTGGGCACGATTTTATCTGGGAAATCACCTATCACTTGGTGCTCACAAAAGAAAAACACGGTGGCTCTATCGTCTTGTGAAGCCGAGTTCATGGCTGCAACCTCAACCGCGTGTCAAGGGATATGGTTACGTGGATTGTTGAGTGAAATAACCGGAATGGAAGAAAGAGTGGTGGTCTTATTTGTTGACAACAAATCGGCTATTGCACTTATGAAAATCCAGTCTTCACGAGAAGCAAGCATATAAACATACGTTATCATTTTATCCGAGAATGTGTTGAAAGAGGCCAAGTACAAGTTGAGTTTGTAAGAGGTGATTTGCAACGTGCTGATATTCTGACGAAAGCTCTCTCAAGGATTAAGTTCAAGGAAATGCAAGAGTTACTCGGAGTTGAAGACCTACCTATCTCGAAGAAATTAGTGAATGTTGGTCTAATGTTCTACTCGAGCTAATGAGTAGTTCAAAAGTCACGAGCTTAATGTGCAGTCCAGAGATCCGAGCAGATGGAAGACAAAACAGTTTCCAAGCATATGGAAGTTTACAATTCTAGTCTTATTAGGACTCCTTATTTGTTAAGGACTATCTAGCTTTATTAGAATTGTAGTAGGATTAGGAAAGCATGTTCTATTCCCTATATATACAAACCGAGCTGTGGTTTGTCATTATGCATTCAATATCAGTTTTTGTAAGCAAATACTTTTCTGATTAATTGGAGAGCTTATTCCAAGAAACATTGTGTGTTCCAGTTTTATTTGTTTTAGTGTTTCTGTTGTGAACCGATCAGACGTGTGGACTTGACTCACAATTATGCGTACCTAATGACGTACTCTTTAAAGCTCATATTAAGTTGCTAATGCTTTGACCAAACTATATTCTAGAAGCTTGTACAATAGTTCACAGCGGCCAAATTCTTACCCAACCAATTTACCCTGCCATTGTCTACCTCTAATAAGACCCGCCTATTTGTCTACCTCTATTAAGACTCATACCTGCAACTTCAGATATACGTTACACTCGACAAAAACTTACCATGCAATCACCTTTCAACATTGCTGGAATTCCTTCTATTAGCCATAGTATCATCTTGCTCTTACCATGACCGCTTTATCGGTTCCTTTGCCTATAACTGAAGAAACAATGGCATCGAAAACCTATATGAGCAAAGCCATTCTAAGTTAAACAATATTGACGAAGTAAAGCTTTTTCAAATATAAGATTCTAAACAACTACTTCACGTCCAAGATTTCATGAAGCCTTTTACTTGGATTTTGTTGTCGAACAAATATCAACCGCATCGCAGATTATACATAGAGGTGAAGGAGTTTTTGAGTTTTTGACTGACCAACGAACAAAAAAAACAACACCGACTCAATTCACACAAATTTTAGCCAATGTAACCAAAAAGGAACATTTATCAAATTTAGAGCTCAATTCAATTAGAAAAAATTACATGTATCCCAACTAAAATCGAATATTTGGGAGAAATCCTAACAGCTTTCACGACAAAGGTAAGCATACCAGTGAATCCCAGATGGTGTATCTCGCAAGAACAAAACGAATAAGTAACCACACGCTCGTCCTTTACACATCATATGTCACGGGTATGAGAAGGTGATGGCAAATATGAACGCTTTTTACCTTGCAGTGGATGTTTCCGTTTTCACGCCAGAAGTTGTTGCAGCCAGAACGCTAGCCATTCCTGTCGTGGCCCTCAACATTTTTTCAAAGAATAGCTTCTCATTTGCCCCAAGTAATATCGTACATCATGTACCTATATACATTTATAAAAAATGAGGTGCAAGTTCTGAAATAAGTATGCCCGTCCAAAGGTGTTAGAAAAAATTGTGTAACAGTCACTTTGGTCTAACCAACGTATGCAAGAAAATGCTAAAATAATATGGTATATAGAAGTGAGGGCACTTACGTAGAGTCGAGTGATGTGCCAAAACAGCTAAACACAAGCCCGCCACTCGTGAATGGCGGACCGTAACCAGCTTAAAACTGCTTAAGCACGAAATCAATGAAGATCAGAGGAGTATAGGGTCTCCCCGGGTCGTTATGTCCCAGCGAGCTATGCAATGGATCGACTCACGAATAGTGATCGAGAAATTTGAATGGAAAAGAGATTATGATTCGATTATTATAACTACAGAAATATCAAACAAACACAAAGGCTAAAATGCAAATGAGAGGAAATTAAAAAGATAAATTCTATTAAATAAACGCTATCACTATAATTAAAATGATGTTTTTGTTTTTAAGTTTTTATAAAACTGGAATTAAAAACTACGCGACGTACAAATTAAAAAGTGAAACTAAAGCAATATTAACCTTAAAAATATGAAAATGATGTTTTTACAATCCTAATGATAAAATAAAATTTATAGAAAAAGAAAATTATTTTTAAAACTAATTATCTAATTAAAAACTATTTTTAATTATTAAATAATTACCTAAAATACAAGAAAATATGAAACAAAGCTAGAAAAATAAAATTATGAAATGGAAAAGTCTAGAATATCAAAATAGAATTTTCAAAACTATTTTTGTATTTTTCTGATTATTTTTATATTTTCTAGGAATTTTAAACTATTAAAAACTAATTAAATTACTAAAAATTACAAAATGAACTATGAAAAATCTGGAAAATTACTTTTTACTTTTTATATTTATCTAAACCTAAGAAAAATGAAAACTTATTTTTTTGAAACTTTTCTGAATTTCGTATTAAAAGCTAATTAAAAATGCTTAAAAACTAATTAAAATTAAGAAAAATAGCAAAACAGCTAGGAAAAATCTGAAAATTTCAGGAAAACTCTAAAATAATACTAGGAATCTGAGAAAATTAGAAAAACAAGTGCTTATATGGAGAAATATAGAACTGCTGTGGAAGTGTTACTTGAAATAAGCACTTGATAAGCCAAAAGCTCACCAAAAGCTACCACACTGATAAAGAAGCTATAATAAGCTAAATTAACCAAAATGCAATGAGTTCCAACAGACTAATACCACTGATATGCAAGATACAACAGAATTGATGTTTTGAGATTTTTGCTTAAAACACAGGTTTGGGTACCAACTGTTGATACAAGCACAAGCTTTAAATTAAGCTCAAAATGAAAACTACCACTTGCAACCTAAAGTAGACCTGGCTGAGATTAATTGTACCAAAAATTAGACCCTGATAAGCTCTTATGAGCTCTGTGCAACTTCTGAAATCAGTGAGAAAATCAGCTTAAGCTGAGCTTTAGCAGGGCAACTGAGACCCAAAGTACAAGCTTGTTTGGAGCTTGTAAAAGATTTGTAAAAATCAATAAAAATGGTAATAAGTAAACAGACCAAGAGAGGTTTTTAAAACAACAAATTTCACTAAATAAGACCCAAAATTGAATCCTAGAAAATTCCTTTAGTATGGTGAAAACCAATTTTCATGACTTTTTGTGAAACAGTTTTGACTTTATGAGATTTGCAACCAATTGTTGGACTGATCTTGTTGTATTATGATGGAATGAAGCTAATACAACCTTTGTCTATGTTTTTTAAACACAATTCAAGATTTTGGTTTTCCAAAAATCTCAACAGCAACTGTTGAGATTGTTTATGATGACTTTTGCAAGTTATAAGGACAAAAGCAAGACAGATATGAACTAGAATATGCTATACTAACTCAAACCAAACAAGTTTATCTACTGAGTGAGCCTTGAACACAGTTAACTCAGCAATACCAAACACTCCTATAATTGACTGTTATGCCAAATTATTAGATAGCAACGATTAATGATTAATGATCAAACTAAGTTCTAATATCTTAAATACAACTTAAAGAACAGATAAAAACCAGTTATAGCTACAAATTCAGATTATGCAAAAGAACCTTAAAATGACTTACACACTGTCCCTAGCCACAATGGCTTGCACAAACAACCAGTGAACCTCTAACCTATCCAAACCCCTAACCTAGCTTAATATCAACCCCCTTCCATGTCTGCTTCACCCATTGACCAAATCTGCACTGTTGGCTTTTGTTGATCAAATGTCAAAATGAATGGGAACTTGAATGTGAGCTTGTACAAAGCTATGCTAAGATTATTTAGGCTCAATAGAACTGAGAAACAAGCATGATGAAGCTTTTGAATAAGCTTTTGACTTTGAAAATTTCAACAGTGGACAAATGAGATCAAATGTAAACATAAACTGAAATTTGTACTTGGAATGAGTTTCAATACCTTTAAATATTCAAAGTTGATACAATTTAACAAAACATTACAAGTTATACACTGAATTGAAAGATTAAACATAAAACGATATGAGTGAAAATTGAAAACTAGTAGACTCTCTTGCTTCCAAATGCTTCTTTTATAATCCAATCTCTTAGTCTCTCTTCTGAATGTTTCCAACAATCTAAGCCATTGGATGGCTTTGAAATGATCTCAACCTTCAAAATGATTTTGGCGCCAAATGGTTATTCCAAATGGGGTTGATATGGTGGGTGAGGAAGCATTAATTGCTTCTTGGAAGCTTGTGAGAGGGGGGAACATGGTGAGGTGAGAAGGAGGCTGGTGGGTGGTACTGGTGAGTGGTTTTAAGTGCAAAAGGAGAGGGAGGGGTGGATGCGGGTTTGGTATTTGTTTGACTGGTTTGACCAGATATTATGGGGTCAAATTTGTATTATGACTGGGTCACAAGTAGAAGGCAGGTCCAAAGCATATGATAGGGTCCAAAATAGGTTTAAAGAGTTTTAATAACCAAGGGACCTTTTGTGCAATTCTAAAATGAAAGGACCTAATCTGCCATTATCAAACTTGATCCAAGGGCTAAAATGACACTTTTAAAGGACCAACTTGTCATTTTGCAATTTTTAGCCATTTCTGCCAAATTTCAAACTTGAAGGACCACTTTTGTAATTTTCTCAAACTTTTGTCATTTTTCACCAAAGGACTAAATTTGACAACTTATGATTTAAAAAGGACCTTTGATGATTTATCTTTTGAAATTATGTGCTCAGGGACTGTTTTTGATAACTTTTGAAACTTAGGGGACTGAAACTGCCAAATCTGCAAACTTTGCTCATTTTTCATCTGATTTTAAACATTTTGCATCTGAAACATATAAAATGCACTTTTGAGATATTTTCAGTATTTTGATGCATTTCTGAGCATTTTAAACGTTTTGCAGTTCAGATTTGACTAAAAATGATGAGTATTTACACACTCATCAATCCCCCACAATAAACTATTGCTAGTCCCTAGCAATCTTTTGAGAAAAACTTAATGGATTTGCATCTCTTTACCAAAAGCCATTACTTCTGGAGTAGCCAAATGTTTCAGTTCAAGCAAGAACCATGGTACACCGATAACCATCTGATTTATTGGCAAATCATAAACCATATAACGGATTTGATGTGTCTTTACCAGAAGCCGCACCCTTCTGGACTAGCCAACTCTTAGATAAATTATCAGAATTATCTTTGGTGAGCTGAATACCAATTATGGTTTTCCACTGCCTTTACCACAAGCCATAACCTTGCGGGCTAGCCAACTCTTCACTTTTTAGGACATGGTGAGTTGAGAACCATACAATTTTGGGCAAATTGCAAGCCATATAAACGGATTTGAGAAATCTTTACCAAGAGCCGTTTGCTCCTGGATTAGCCAATCCTTTTGTCTTACAGACATGGCGGACTGATAACCAAATGAGTAAGTGTAGAACACTTACTCCAAAAAAAATTTTGGCCAAAAACGGGGGAATTAGGCGGATAATTACATGATAAAATTCGTGAGAATCCCCCCCACACTTAGAAATGAATATTGCCCTCAATATTCAAAGTACCGGCGGTTATGCCGAAACAAAGAACGTGAAAGGGAAATACTACGGCCATTATTTAGAAAGAAGATTTTTTTTGAAATGTATATACAAGTGTGGGGCATCTCCACACTAGAGTGGTAGAAAGTAGAGAAAGACGAAATATGGGTGAAAAAGCCATATGGCATGCTACTGTTTTTGATTCCCGAGTCGCTAGCTTGACTCGATCCCCGCATTCATTGGTTCATGGGGAAAGTTTGTAAGTCCGGACAATCACAGGGGAAATGTCCTCTCCAAAGTAATGCTTCACTCGATGACCATTCACTTTAAAATTAGGACCATCGGGTTGAGATAACTCAATGGTACCATAAGGATAAACCTTAGCGATAGTAAATGGACCAGCACGGGATTTTAATTTTTCCGAGAAAATCTTCAATCTTGAGTTGAAAAGAAGGACTCGATCACCGACGTTGAAAACGCGGTTTTTGATTTTTGAGTCATGAATCTTCTTTGTCTTTTGTTTATAGATCAAAGAGTTCTCGTAAGCTTGATCACGGAGTTCATTTAATTCATTCATTTGAACTTTCCGATGATCACCAGCTGTCTGAATATCAAAGTTAGCATGCTTCAAGGCCCAGTATGCCTTGTGCTCGAGCTCAACCGGTAGATGACATGCCTTCCCGTACACAAGCTTGTATGGAGTGCACCCGATGGGTGTTTTGTATCGCGGAAGGCCCAGTGTCATCTAGCTATCCGACCAAGAGGCACGGTTTTCGCCAACCGTCCTCTCCAGAATTTTTATCCCCGGTTAGAAACTTCCACTTGCCCACTTGTTTGGGGGTGGTACGCAGTAGAGAGACGGTGCGTTACACCATACTTTTGCATGACTCTTTCAAACTGGTCATTGCAGAAATGCGTACCACGATCACTGATTATGGCTCGTGGAGTTCCAAACCTAGCAAAGAGAGATTTCAAGAATTTCACCACAACTCGGGCATCGTTGGTGGGTAAAGCCTTAGCTTCAACCCATTTTGACAAGTAGTCAACGGCCACGAGTATGTATTTGTTACCACGGAAAGAAGGAAATGGCCCCATAAAGTCAATGCCCCAGATGTCAAAAATCTCACACACTTGAATGGCGTTTTGCGGCATTTCATTCCTTTGTGAGATATTCCCGTGACGTTGACAAGCGTCACAGGTTTTGACGAATTCATGGGCATCCTTGTAGATCGTGGGCCAATAGAATCCCGAATCAAACACCTTCTTGGCGGTGTAGTTGGGGCTATGATGTCCCCCGGTAGGTCCAGAATGGCAAGCCTTGAGAATGTCAATAGCTTCCTGACCATACACACATCGCCGGATGACTTGATCCGCACAGATTTTAAACAAGTAGGGGTCGTCCCAGAAATAATGTTTCACATCTTTAAAGAATTTATTTTTCTGTTGGGACGACATCCCTTTCACCACAAAGTTACCCGCATGGTAATTTGCAAAGTCCGAAAACCATGGGGTAGAAGAGTCTCCACGAAAAGAAACCATATTGAGTGTTTCGAAATGTTTCATTTATTTCCTTTTTCTCAAACACATCCTGGTGAGGGTTCTCTAATCGACGGGATGATCAGCACAGGTTCTCAGCTCCTTTTTATCACGAATAATGATATCAAATTCTTGAGGAGAAACCCAACGGAGCAATCTCGGCTTTGCATCTTGTTTTGCAAAGAGATATTTGAGAGAGTGATCCGTATACACAACGCATTTGGTCAAGATAAGGTATGGCCGAAACTTTTCAAACGCATACACCACAGCTAATAATTTTTTTTCTGTAGTGGTGTAATGGGTCTGAGCTTCAATCATAGTTTTGCTTGCGTAGTGGATTGGCTGAAAATGCTTGGTTTTATGTTGCCCCAACACCTGCACCGATAGCAAAAGCACTTGCATCGCACATGAGCTCGAAGGGTAAATCCCAGTCGGGGGCAACTAGAATGGGTGCTTCCGTAAGCTTTTTCTTAAGTGTTTCAAAAGCTTCGATGCACTCAGGAGAGAAGATAAAAGGAGCATCTTTTTCGAGAAGATGGGTCATAGGCCGAGCGATTTTAGAGAAATCTTGAATAAATCTACGATAAAACCCGGCATGACCTAGAAAACTCCTAATACCTTTAACGGTAGTAGGATGAGGTAGTTTAGCAATGACATCAACTTTTGCTCTATCTACCTCAATCCCATTCTTGGAAATCTTATGGCCAAGGACTATGCCTTCTTTGACCATAAAGTGGCTCTTCTCCCAGTTTAGACATAGATTGGTGTCTTCACACCGTTTAAGCATTTTGTCTGGAGAGACATGTTTGAAAAGAATCCCCAATGACCGAGAAGTCATCCATAAACACCTCCATAGTTTCCCCGATCATGTCGTGGAAAATTGCCATCATACATCGTTGGAACGCGCCAGGAGCATTACATAAGCCAAAAGGCATACGTCCTAGGCAAACGTCCCGTATGGGCAGGTGAATGTGGTTTTCTCTTGATCCAGCGGATCAATGGGGATCTGAAAGTAACCCGAGAAACCATCAAGGAAACAATAGTACTCGTTCCCTGCTAATCTCTCAAGCATCTGGGGTCCGAAGGGTAGAGGAAAATGGTTTTACGGGTGCTTCGTTAACTTCGATAGTCAATACACACACGCCAACCCGTAACCAATCGAGTTGGAATTAACTCGTTTTCTTCATTCGTGACAACAGTAATGCCACCCTTTTTGGAACGCAATGAATGGGGCTAACCCAAGGACTATCAGAGATCGGGTAAATCAGACCGGCATCAAGAAGTTTGAGAACCTCTTGTTTGATAACCTCGTGAATTTTAGGATTCACCCTTCTCTGACTTTGGACTGCTGGTTTGAAGTCATCCTCCATTAAGATTTTGTGAGTACAAAACTCAGGGTTGATACCCTTAATATCGGAGAGTTTCCAAGCAATTGCTTGCTTGTGTGACTTCAAGACCTTTATGAGAGCAGTTTTCTCCTCCTCAGTCAAGTCTTTAGCAATTATGACTGGTAATTTATCATCACCCTCCAAGAATGCATACTCAAGATGAGGAGGTAGGTCCTTAAGTTCAACCTCGGGAAATTCTTCAGTGGATGATTGCACTGATTTAGTTTCCTCAATCGTGATCTCCTTCGGAGGGAGTGAAGGTAATGGATCTTCATTAAGCAATTGCTCAAGATAGAGAATATCCCCCTCCGAATCATAAACACCATCAACCGGGAATTGATTCATCATTAGCCAGAAATTCATCGATCTCTTCCAGAAGGAAGTCACCTCCCTCAAACGGAGTGAGAGAGGGGGAAGAGTCGGCAATGATAGGATGAGAAGATGTGGTGGGATTGGAATTCCACCACGAATTATGAAGATAACCAAGAAACTCTTGAGAGTACTCCTCTGAAGCAATGTCAATCAAATCGACTCGATTAATTGATTCAGTATCATAATTTGAGGAGTACCTCGAAGTTTGATCGAGGTTAAAGGTAAAAGCTTCATTACCCACACGTAAAGTGATTTCTTGCTCAAATACATCAATAAGAGCACGGCCCGTCCTCTCAAAATCCCCGCCCAACAATGAGGGGAACTCGAGGGTCAGCATCGAAATCAACGACCACAAAGTCAGCTGGAAAATGGAACTTTCCTACTTTCACAAATACATCCTCGGCGCTGCCAAGAGGACGCGAGATAGAACGATCTGCAAGCTCAAGAGTCATGCAGGTAGGAATAAGTTCCGGAAGAGAAAGTTTCTTCCACACTGAGTAAGGCATCAGATTGATGCTTGCACCAAGATCGGCGAGGGCAAAGCATTCAATCATCCCAGGAAAAACACAAGGAAGAAGAAATTTTCCGGGATCTCCTAGCTTCTCGGAAGCTTTTTAACAAGACAGCTCAGCAATTCTCATTCAAAGGAGTCTTAGCCATTTCAAATAGCTTTTCTTTGTTGCTCAACATGTGTTTCAGAGTAGATGCAAACTTGGGCATTAACATGATGGCGTCCGCGAAGCTTATGTCAAAGTGAAGTTCTTGGAAAATTTGAAAGAATTTTTCCATTTGATGACTAGCTTTTTCGCGGAGCTTTTGCTCATGTAAACTGGGGATAAGGAATAGAAGATTTGGATTTCTGATTCTCAACAGGAGGTTCAAAAACAACTCCTTGATTTGATTTGGGTTTCTGGACCACTTGAGGTTGGACTACCAAGGTTGGACGCGGTGCGGTACTCGTGGACTTGAATAATGCACCTTGTCCATTGTTTCCTTGGTAACTTGACTTATTGCCACAGGTGGAGGAGGCATTGGAGTCGTAGGTCCATTGTGTTTTGGAGGTTCGCTTCCACTACCTTCGGATAGAAGAAGAAGAAGAGGTAGTAGGAAAGAAGGTCCAAATATGAAGCACCACTTGGTTGTGATCGCCTTTGCATCGCCCCTCGGATTAGCGATCGTGTTGCTAGGTAGAGTACCTAAGCCCGAGGGTCGATCATTTAAAGACTTCTTGATGTCAGAAATCTGACTACCAACAACCGATTCATCTTTGGATTTCATGAATTGCTTTAACAGCTCATCAGATGATGGTCCAGTTGGAACAATGGCTTGAGTTTGCACAGGAAAATTTTGGCCTCTATTGTTAGGATTAGGGCCTTGGTTCTGAAAATTCCCTTGATTGTTTGCATGAAAATACCCTGGGTTGAAATTTCCTTGACCTGGGTTTCTATTGTAATTTCCTTGATGTTGGAAACATTGATTCTGATTCTGAAAACCGTTGTTTGGATTGAAGTGACCTTGGTTTTGAAAACCTTGGTTTGGTCTGTTTTGATTCTGATTACGGTTTTGATTGAAACCGGGAGGTCCAGAGTAGTGGTTAGGACGGTGGTTCGGTCCAGGAGCACGATATTGATTCCTCCTTGATTAGGCATCCCGCCCACAGCATTAGCTTCCAAAGGGTTACCATCGGTGGCCATACAGTTATAGTAAGCATGGGGGCCACCACAGGTAACACAGACTTCCACTTTCTTAACTTCAGGAGGGGTGAAGTTTGTGGAAAACAGACTTTCTTTTGGTTGGAGAGAACCAAAGCTTGAATAGCTTCCGTGAGTTTATCAATCTTAGCATCGGTGCTAGACTGACTCACGGGCGATAGAAGAAGAAGGACCAACACTGACGTGGGAAACAACCGGCTTGCTTCGTGCAGTGCGGACTTTAGACTTGTTTTCGATTATCGCTAAAGCTTCTTTGACAGTTTTGCTTAGGAAATTTCCTCCCACGGAGGAATTGAGCGAATCTTGATCAGATTGACTCACTCCATTGTAGAAAGTATCGAGTTGCATCAACTCGAAGAAACCGTGGTGAGGACATTTGCGGCAATTCCTTGAAACGATCCCACGATTCACTGAAGGATTCATCAAACTTCAGAGTGAACTTGATGATTTCATTTTTAAGACTCGTGGTCTTGGAAGGTGGATAGAATTCATTCACAAATTTCTTCACCAGATCTTCCCATGTCTCTATTGATTTAGGGGGTTGCTTTTCAAGCCAAATCCGGGCTTGCCCCTCAAGAGAAAACGGGAACAGAAGAAGCTTAACAAGCATCGAAGGACATTCTTATACTTGATGGTAGATGCAATCTTGTTAAACCATCTTATATGAGCATGAGGATCATCCCGCTCAAAACCGTAGAACTGATTTGAAGTTACAAGATTCAGTAACCCGGTCTTGAGTTCAAAATTTTCAGCCACGATGGCTGGTACAACGATAGCATCTCCATACCCGTCGATGGGTGCCTGGAGAAGCTCACACATAGAATTTCATCCGCCATGATAGCGAAGAAGTGTGAAAGTCCGGATCTCAGATCCGACTGATGGAGCAGAAGTTCACGAACACGCCTTCTTGGAATCTTGATAAGCTCACGAAATGGGCTTACAGATCTAGAAGAGCGAGTGCGCATACACAAGAGTTAACTCTAAGGAAACTCAGAGTTAAGGAGAGAAATGGAATTATGAAGACGTTTGTAAAAATGGTGGTGTGAGAAGAATCTTTATGGGTTTTCTGGTTCAGAAACGTCGATATCACAACAAAATCAATTAACACAAAATCGAGGCAAAACAAAAGTGAACTTAACCAATAATCCAAGATGAATGGCTTCTTAAAAAAGGTACACCAATCACAAGGACACAAAGGCAAGTTTTATATCTTTAGTTCGGGAACTTATTATGGTCGCACCCCCAGTTAGGTAGTGCACTGCCTTGGTTTGCGGTGGTAATCTTTTAAGTTGTTAATTATTAAAGAAAACGACGATTCTTTTTGTATTTTTATTTTGATACATATATAGAAACAAAAGGAAAAATATTTTTGTGTTTTATACGTTTTTGGTTGTTTTTGGGTTTTTGGATTTTTAGAAGAAAATATGGATATATATATACAGAGATGGATGATATAAACAAATGAGTGAGGATTCAAACAACTAATCTGCTAACGGAAAATAGATCAAGACACTCCTGGGCGCCAAAATTTGATGCGGCCAAACAAGCCGCTAACACACAAGCCAGCCACTTGTGAATGGCGGACCGAACCAGCTTAAAACCGCTTAAGCCACGAAATCAATGAAGATCGAGGAGTATAGGTTCCCACCCGGGTCGTTATGTCCCAGCGAGCTATGCAATGGATCGACTCACGAATAGTGATCGAGAAATTTGAATGGAAAAGAGATTATGATTCGATTATTATAACTACGTAAATATCAAAAACAAAGCAAAGGCTAAAATGCAAATGAGAGGAAATTAAAAAGATAAATTCTATTAAATAAACGCTATCACTATAATTAAAATGATGTTTTTGTTTTTAAGTTTTTATAAAACTGGAATTAAAAACTACGCGCGTACAATAAACAAATTAAAAGTGAAACTAAATCAATATTAACCTTAAAAATATGAAAATGATGTTTTTACAATCCTAATGATAAAAGAAAATTTATAGAAAAGAAAATTATTTTTATAACTAATTATCTAATTAAAAACTATTTTTAATTATTAAATAATTACCTAAATACAAGAAATATGAAACAAAAGCTAGAAAATAAAATTATGAATTGGAAAAGTCTAAAATATCAAAATAGAATTTTCAAAACTATTTTTGTATTTTTCTTATTATTTTTCTATTTTCTAGGAATTTTAAACTATTAAAAACTAATTAAATTACTAAAAATTACAAAATGAACTATGAAAAATCTGGAAAATTACTTTTTTTACTTTTTATATTTATCTAAACCTAAGAAAAATGAAAACTTATTTTTTTGAACCTTTTCTGAATTTTTCGTATTAAAAGCTAATTAAAAATGCTTAAAAACTAATTAAAATTAAGAAAAATAGCAAAACAGCTAGGAAAAATCTGAAAATTTCAGGAAAACTCTAAAATAATACTAGGAATCTGAGAAAATTAGAAAAACAAGTGCTTATATGGAGAAATATAGAACTGCTATGTGGAAGTGTTACTTGAAATAAGTACTTGATAAGCCAAAAGCTCACCAAAAGCTACCACACTGATGCAGACTAAAGAAGCTATAATAAGCTAAATTAACCAAAATGCAATGAGTTCCAACAGACTAATACCACTGATATGCAAGATACAACAGAATTGATGTTTTGAGATTTTTGCTTAAAACACATGTTTGGGTTGTACCAATGTTGATACAAGCACAAGCTTTAAATTAAGCTCAAAATGAAAACTACCACTTGCAACCTAAAGTAGACCTGGCTGAGATTAATTGTACCAAAAATTAGACCTCGATAAGCTCTTATGAGCTCTGGCAACTTCTAGCAAATTGTGAGAAAACTCGCTTAAGCTGAGCTTTGGTACAGGGCAACTGAGACCCAGAGTACAAGCCTGTTTGGAGCTTGTAAAAAATTTGTAAAAATCAATAAAAATGGTAATAAGTAAACAGACCAAGAGAGGTTTTTAAAACAACAAATTTCACTAAATAAGACCCAAAATTGAATCCTAGAAAATTCCTCTTAGTATGGCTGAAAACCAATTTTCAGTTTTTTTTTGACTTTTTGAAATGAAAATGAAGCTTTGACTTTGATGAGATTTGCAACCAATTGTTGGACTGATCTTGTTGTATTATGATGGAATGAAGCTAATACAACCTTTGTCTATGTTTTTTAAACACAATTCAAGATTTTGGTTTTCCAAAAATCTCAACAGTTAACTGTTGAGATTGTTTAAGGTGGATTTTGACTTTTGCAAGTTATAAGGACAAAAGCAAGACAGATATGAACTAGAATATGCTATACTAACTCAAACCAACAAGTTTTATCTACTGAGTGAGCCTTGAACACAGTTAACTCAGCAATACCAAACACTCCTATAATTGACTGTTATGCCAAATTATTGAGATAGCAACTGATTACACTGAGATTAATGATCAAACTAAGTTCTAATATCTTAAATACAACTTAAAGAACAGATAAAAACCAGTTATAGCTACAAATTCAGATTATGCAAAAGAACCTTAAAATGACTTACACACTGTCCCTAGCCACAATGGCTTGCACAAACAACCAGTGAACCTCTAACCTATCCAAACCCCTAACCTAGCTTAATATCAACCCCCTTCCATGTCTGCTTCACCCATTGACCAATTCCATCACTGCACTGTTTGGCTTTTGTTGATCAAATGTCAAAATGAATGGGAACTTGAATGTGAGCTTGTACAAAGCTATGCTAAGATTATTTAGGCTCAATAGAACTGAGAAACAAGCATGATGAAGCTTTTGAATAAGCTTTTGACTTTGAAAATTTCAACAGTGGACAAATGAGATCAAATGTAAACATAAACTGAAATTTGTACTTGGAATGAGTTTCAATACCTTTAAATATTCAAAGTTGATACAATTTAACAAAACATTACAAGTTATACACTGAATTGAAAGATTAAACATAAAAACGACATGAGTGAAAATTGAAAAACTAGTAGACTCCTCTCTTGCTTCCAAATGCTTCTCTTTTATAATCCAATCTCTTAGTCTCTCTCTTCTGAATGTTTCCCAACAATCTAAGCCATTGGATGGCTTTGAAATGATCTCAACCGTTCAAAATGATTTTTGGCGCCAAAATGGTTATCTGCCAAATGGGGTTGATATGGTGGGTGAGGAAGCATTAATTGCTTCTTGGAAGCTTGCTGAGGAGGGGGGGAACATGGTGAGGTGAGAAAGGAGGTGGTGGGTGGTATCTTGGTGAGTGGTTTTGCAGACAAAGGAGAGGGAAATGGGGAAAGGGGATGGCGGGTTTGGTATTTGTTTGACTGGTTTGACCAGATATTATAAAGGGGGGGTCAAATTTGTATTATGACAGGGGGTCACAAGTAGAAGGCAGGGTCCAAAGCATATGATAGGGTCCAAAAATAGGTTTAAAGAGTTTTAATAACCAAGGGACCTTTGTGCAATTCTGAAAATGAAAGGACCTAATCTGCCAATTCATCAAACTTGATCCAAGGGCTGAAAATGACACTTTTAAAAAGTATAAGGACCAGACTTGTCATTTTGCAATTTTTCAGGGGCCATTTCTGCCAAATTTCAAACTTGAAGGACCACTTTTGTAATTTTCTCAAACTTTTGACATTTTTCACCAAAGGACTAAATTTAACAACTTATGATTTTAAAAGGACCTTTGGTGATTTATCTTTTGAAATTATGTGCTCAGGGACTGTTTTGACAACTTTTGAAACTTGGGGACGAAACCGCCAAATCTGCAAACTTTGCTCATTTTTCATCTCGATTTTAAACATTTTGCATCTCAAACATATAAAATGCACTTTGAGATATTTTCATTATTTTGATGCATTCAGAGCATTTTTAAACGTTTTGCCGTCAGATTTGACCAAAAATGATGATTATTTACACACTCATCAGTAGGCAAAGAGATGAACAGAATCAGCAAGAAGTTTCGATAAGCCATCCTGGATAGTTTCAGAACAGCAAATCTGTATGAGAACGCAATAACATAAGCATGATTAATAACCACTCCTAAATATAAACATTTTTTACACGTTACTAATTTATTAAAAAGCGATACATTAGTCGTAATTGTTTGGTTTTCCTTACTTTTTATTTAATATATAATCCATGTCTGAAACTAAGGTTACAAAAAGATACTATTTTAGCTAGATTCTAATGCTCATGATTGCTTAATAAAACTACGTATCTAATATCTCATTGTCTAAACAGATGTTTCAGGTTGCTTATTAGGATTAGTTATCTCAGAGTAGCTCATTTGTAACTGTTTGGTATTCCTTACTTCTTAAACTGCTTATATACTAAGCTATTTCAAATTCCAAATTACTTATCGAAAACGCTTATTCTACTGGCATCCAAATATCACATTAGTCTTATAGATAAACAAAACACGAAAGTCCAGTACACCTAAAATCTGGCTATTTCCTATAGCAATATTAAAAACCCAAACAACCGAAACATTCTAAAACATCATAGTTTCCCCTAAAATAACTTTAAAACATCCGAAACTGGTTACTTCCACTAACATCGATTATACTTGCCACGCTATTAACCAAAATAACACAAAATCTGATCAAACCCATAATTAAAATCCGAAACCAAATATACCTTAGAATTAGCTTTTGAGTACAGGATTTTTAAAGCTTTTAGAACAACAATTGTAAGGTTATTCGCCTATTCTTATTTCTTCCCTCTCGCTTAGGTATGGATCTCGTTCACAAGCCTAAACAAACGCAATAAGCATTATTAAAAAAAAGGGCAAATTGTCTGAAAAGGCATCGAACTTGCCACATTTTCCTTTTCTGGGCATCAAACTTTTTTTTCTCCTAACTTAGCACTAAACTTGCCTAATTTTCCTTTTGTGACACCAAATCTCACTTAAAGTGTAATTAACCTTCTTAATCCCATTAAACCCGTTTTAAGTGTGATTTTGTGTCACAAAAGGAAAATTAGGCAAGTTTAGTGCTAGAATAGAAAAAAAAAAAAAAAAAAAAAAAAGTTCGATGCCCATAAAAGGAAAGGGAAAATTGCATAAAAATGCATCATACTTGCTACTTTTTGTCATTGTGTGTAGCGAACTATTTTTTTAATCATTGTGACACCAACCTTTTTAGATCGTGCTATTGTATGTACCGGTGACCTGTTTAACCTATTGGAGCCGGTCAAGTTAACGACCGTTAATTTTTTTATTGCACCGTTAGTCCTTTTCGTCTGTTTTTACGACCGTTATTATATTATTGCACCGTTAGTCCTTTTCGCCCGTTTTTTACACGTTTTCGTCCGTTTTGCGCTCGTTTTTACGGTTTCATCCGTTTCACCGGTTCTGCTTTTTTACACGTTTTCGTCCGTTTTTGCACGGTTTCGTCGTTTTACATCGCTCGTTTTTGCATGTTTTACAGCTTTTTTAAGTTTTGCACGGTTTCGTCCGCTTTACACGTTTTTTAGTTTTGGGCGGACGTCCGTTTTACCGTTTTCTTTCCGTTTTTGCAGTTCGTCCTTTTTACACACGTTTCATCCGTTTTTGCACAGTTTTTTTCGTCCGTTTTTGCGTTTCGTCCGCTTTTTTCCGTTTTCGTTCGCTTTTGCACTTTTCATTTGTTTTTGTCACGCTTCTACATGTTTTTTTGCAGGTTTTTACACGTTTTCGTCTGTTTTTGCACGGTTTCGTCCGTTTTTACACGTTTTCGTCCGTTTTGCACAGTTTCGTTCGTTTTTACATGTTTTCATTTGTTTTTGCATATTTTCGTCCGTTTTTACACATTTTCATTTGTTTTTACACGTTTTCGTTCGTGTTCGGACACTTTCGTCCGTTTTTACACATTTTCATTTGTTTTTACAGGTTTTCGATCGCTTTTGCACGCTTTCATTCGTTTTACACGTGTAAAAATGGTCGAAAACGTGTAAAAATGTGCAAAAATGAACGAAAACGTGTAACATCAAATGAAAGACAGTAAAAACGTGCAAAAACAGCAAACGTGCAACGACGAAAACGTGAAAAACGGGAACCGGCAAAAACTAAAAATCAGAAAAACGATGAAAACGGTAAAACGTGCAAAAAATAAAAAACGTGTAAAGGACGAAACCGGTAAAAAACGACAAAACGTGTAAACCGGACGAAAACGTGTAAAACGGACGAAACCGGTGCAAAACTAAAAATAACGGTAAACGCAAACCGTGTAAAACGGACGAAACCGGAAAAAAACGATACAACGTGTAAAACGGACGAAAATGTAAAACGGACGAAAACGTAAAAACGAACGAAAACGCAAAAACTAAAAACGTGTAAAACAAAAAAACACGTAAAACGGGTAAAAACCGAACGAAATGTAAAACGGACGAAACCGTGCAAAAATGAACACAAACGTGTAAAAACAGGCGCAAACGTGTAAAAACGGACGAAAACGTGTAAAAACGGACGAAACCGTGTAAAAACGGACGAAACCGTGTAAAAACGGACAAAAACGTGCAAAAAACTACGAACCGGCAAAACGCACAAAACTGACTAAACGTAAAAACGACGCAACCGTAAAACGGACCGAAACGTAAAATGGACGAAAACATGTAAAACTGACGAAACCGTGTAAAACGAACAAAACGGACGCAAACGTAAAAACGGCGAAAAGGACTAACGTGCAATAATAAATAACGGTCGTTAAAAACACGAAAAGGACTAGGGTGCAATAAAAAAATTAACGGTCGTTAACTTGACCGGCTCCAACTTCGATGCCTTTTTTTTTCTTTCTATTGTAGCACTAAACTTGCCTAATTTTTCTTTTGTAACATAAAATCACACTTAAAACGGGTTTAGTGGGATCAAGAAGGTTAATAACACTTTAAGTGTGATTTGGTGTCACAAAAGGAAAATTAGACAAGTTTAGTGCTACAATAGGAAAAAAAAAGTTTGATGCCCAGAAAAGGAAAATGTGGCAAGTTCGATGCCTTTTCAAACAATTTGCCCTAAAAAAAATAGAAAAAAAATACATTACATAAAGTAACCATGTAATGGTTTTTCCTACCTTTTCAGGTCAAGCAAAATAACCTAATAGCACACACCTGCAATAACATAACCCCAAAATTATGGTAAAGCCCTAATTTCAGATAATCAAAATCAAAAATTAAACCGATGTAGTAGTTTACCTGTTTCTAAGAGCCGAAATAGGAGTCGGCATATTTGCTACCGACGAATCAATAATCTCTTCTAATCACAATAAGTTTCTGGATTTTCCACCGACGAAATAGGAGCCGAAATAGCAGTAGAAGCTTGTGGACAGTTTTGAGAGGATAAGTTTCTGGATTTGTGTGGGAGGAGGCGGTGTATATAGATCGTACGATTTGCATCTTTTATAAAAACCAAAGGGATAGCAGGCCAACACATGTATAGCAGCCCAGGTGATGTATTGGGCTAACTGAAAAAATGGGCCACGCGTACTGTTTCTTGTGCGACGTCGTTTCAAATGCCTTATAATATATATAGTAATAGTTAGATTTAAAGTTTATCATTTTGAGAAAAATAGTATCTATTTATATTTTTAGACAAAAATACACCGTTGTTCTTTAATTTTTTCAAAAATTATTGTCGGGGCCCAAAAGTTGGGATTTTCGTCACTGTGAATCCAAACCTTGGGTTTTTTAGGCCAAAGAGGTCCCTTAACTCGTAATGATCAGGTCAACGTTCGTTTTGAGTTTTGTTAGCGAGGGTGTAATAAACCAAACACATTTTCACTATACCTTAGTTAAATTTAACCCAACCTAAACCCAACAGTTAACTTTAGGGACCAAATGTGAAAAAATATATTTATTAGTACTATGCAACTTAATTAGTTAAATCTAACCCAACCCAACAGTCAACTTTAGGGACCAAATGTGAAAAAATATATTTATTAGTACTATGCAACTTGATTGTATCTTCTTTCCTGATACACTATTTAATTTTGCACGCGAACCAATACTTATTGTTTCCCTCCATCTTCACCTAACAACTCACATATAGAAACAAGACTTAACAAAAACTTGATCATCTATCACACACATTCTTAGGAAAACCGCAACCCTCAATAATCAACCAAAATTTGTGCAAACAAAAGTGTGACAATGACATACAAGGACATTAGTATAACGGTTTGTCATTAGAACGATGTTGTCAGACAAGGACCTTAGTATAACGGTTTGTCATTATAACGGTGTTGGTAAGGCTGTGTCACGTTAGACTAAGGATGGAGGGAGGTGCTGTGTTAAGGCATGTTAGGGTTTGTAGGGAGAGGCTTTGAAACAATGGTGGTGTTTTTAAGGTTTTAGAGAATCATTATACCTTCTGATATCATGTAAAGATATGAATATGTATTATTGAATGATCATAATCAATGTACATAAAGGACTAGCAGGGTACCCGGCGTTGGGCGGCGTTACCTGAAATAAAATTTTTCGGTGAATCATGTATTTTAATTTATTATGCTCTTTTTGACAATAAACTTACGGATATCAAGAATTTCATGTGACGTATTTTAACTCCTTATCTAAGGAATATATTTCGTCTTTTTGGGTCTTTTTTAAATCGTATAACATGAGTCCGTTTGGCCCATGCCCGTTCGGGTTCGAGCCCGTTTGGCTCGTGTCCGTTTGGATTCAAGCCCGTTTGACTCACCTCAGTTCGGGCACTGATGTGCCCGGTTGGTGCAAGTTTTTAATTTATAAAAGGTGAATTACCAATATTACCAATAACACATACGAGCAAGTATACTCGTCCGTTATAGCAAGATTATGAAGGTAAGGCGGGATCGTTCGCAGGGATTTGAGTGAATCTAAACACAAGTTTGAATTAACGAAGTCTATCCAAAACATATAATAAAGCAAATAGATATAATGAAATTCAGATGATTAAAAACTACACTTGCTTAAACTAGTTTCATATCATAGATTAATGTGATTGTGTTAACCTCTTAACATGTTGGTTATGATAATTAGTTGGTGCACTAATCTATTGTTCTTACAAGTTAAACCTTGATCAAAAGTTTAGTTTATAAAAACAAGCATTAAGTTTAACCAATCAATTCAAGATCAATTCAAGTTTCATAAGTCTACATACATAAACTTAAACACAAAAAATCCACTTGTTCATCAAATTGCTTAAGAAATGGTCAATACAAAAGGTAACCGATCATAGACAAAAGGCTACAATTGATTCTCAACAACTAATCTTACGCCATTTAGATATTTTCCAACCAATCCAATTTGATAATCAAAAAGTGTTTCTATTACAACCACACCTTAGTTCCTTTGTATAATCAAGAATAATGGGTAAAAACAATCATCCATAGACAAAATGATTATGACTAGTTGAATAACAATAAGTTCTTTCGACCCCAACGTTTACTATCAATTAGCCAAACTTGATTAACAAATGTCACTATGAAACTTTAGCACAATTGGATCTTAGAATCAACTTGAAATTGAATTAAAACATGTTAACACAATCACTAACTAATCATATGATAATCAACATCATTTAAGCAAGTGCATAAAGAAACTAGCCACTCATAGCAAACATGAACATAAACTCAGAACTTTGAACATTAGAAAACATAATTAAAAGTCTTACAATGCTTGGAATAAGATTACAAATGGTGTAGTAATGATTCCCAAAGGATTGAGGTAGACTTCTCGGTGTTTTAGCCTCCAAATGTGGAACTTCTGGAACTCCAAACTTCTCTGGATTTCTAAGGACGAATTTTGAGAGCTTAAGGCTTTGTTTGATGAGTAGAGAGATTTGTATTTGAGGTGTGTCTCATATGCTCACAATTATCCTCTATTTATACTAGTTCCAAGGCGTAGGGTATTAAATGTTGAACTTGGCCTCCAAGGAGTAAGGAATGGACTAGAATACACCAAGAGAAGGACCTAGAACCGTTTGGATGCAAAGAGAAAGCTTAGTGATGAAGATTGGCAGATGCAGCTTCTCCAACCGGATCGGTCATACGACCAACCGATCCGGTTGGTCTTCTACAACAACTGGCCAACCGATCCGGTTGCGGGTTGCGACCGATCGCTGGCGATGGTTAAACATTGATTCTGCCGTTTTCCAACCGATCCGTTATGGTTGTAACCGATCCGGTGGATCTTCTGAGATACGGTACTTGATCTTTTCTTCACTTTGTCTTGTAGAACTTTGGTTCTTCAATCACTAAGGTCTTCAAAGGTCCTTGAGATACTGATTTAGTCTTACTGAAACGGGAATCTTCGTTTTGTTGAACATTTCTTTATTTTCCCTCCGATTCCCTGCACTTGGTTATAAACACTAGACAAACATCTTTTGATGCGTTTAAGTACTATAATCACGTAAATATAACCAAATAACAGATATTAAAGTACACATAACGCTACTAAAAACATGCACAATCTGAGCGTTATCAAATTCCCCCACACTTAAACTTTGGTTGCCCTCAAGCAAATCTAGGAAAACATCCACTGGTACAATATCGTGATTATGAAAATGTGATGCAAATCAACCAAGTATAATACGAGAGGATTCATCAATTGTGCTTTATAAGGGTGAAACATCAAGATGTTTGACAATATCCAATGATTTTCTTGCATGATTAACATTTAAAAACACCTCACGAAAAAGGAATGAAATATAATTCACTCAATCACTCATTTTTAGTGGAGTAACAAGATAAATCACACTCATTGCTCAGTCATGATTAGATTATTACCATAAGCTTGTACAAGAAACAAAACTCCACCGACGTGGGGTGATCACCAAGTAAAAACATCTAAAGAGGGCTTTTATTCGGGTTATAATGATATGGCTAAGGGTTAAGGGTATGGATAAGGCATGGGAATGTTTATGAAATTAGTGTTAAAATAAAGATGAAATCAAGTCTAATACCCGTGTTGCTAGCTACCAAACATTCCACGAACCAAATAAACGATTATAGCTTTGCTTTCTTCTTTTTCACTTTCCACAGCTTTTCACTTTGCCATGACAATTGTTCTACGATCATAGCTCATTGGCTAATATTTTCTCATACTCTTTTTTTTTTTTTTTTTTAACATAACATAACGCATGGCTCAATCAATCTCATAGGATGTGGTACTCATAATCATTTGAACAATCTTCACTTTTCAGGCGACTAGCAACCAACCGTTTAGACATTGATGAGGGATAGGCTAAGGTTTAAAATGTAAAATCTTTTTGTATTTTCTGGGTGAAGCAAAAATGAAAAGGATGGCTCAGAAGGTGTAACTAGGGGTATCTAGTGCTAAAAATGAGCACTACAAATGGGTTCATGTGGGTGGTTAACTAACCAAAGTGGCTAGCTAATATATCATTAAATGTAAAATGGAGGCCATTTGGTTAAATCCTAAGTGCCTCTTTATCACACGAATTCACTTATATCGCACGAATGCAATCTCACTGCGGTCTGGTAATGATTTACAAGCACAAGTTCTAGAATAAATAAAATCACCGGCACACTCATAGCAAAGATCCAAGCATAAAAGATGTATGCTAATAAGAAATAGGCTCAAATCCTCACAATTTAGTGGAAAGGGTATAATATGCGCTAGCAAATGTTTATCGATCCCAGAATGGATTGCAATAGTAATCGGAATACATCTCGAAGTTTCAAATATTACCAATTTTTACCAGTGGAATGATCCAGTTATTCTAATAGATAATCCTATAAGCGTGAAAACAACTAGATCACAAGGGCAAACAAAATTTTAAATTTAAGCATGAAAACTCTAATTTTTCCTATTCACCCCCCCCCCCCCCCCCACACTTAAGTTAGACATTGTCCTCAATGAAAAGCAAACTTCAAAGTATAGAAATAGGGAAAATAGAGATGAAACCAGATATGCCAGTGAGTTTTTCAGCTTAAAATTCTTCCTTCATTCCTGGCGTCCACTGGAGAAATCATCACCTGCACACAATCTTATAAACAAACAAAAGGTTTTATTAAAAGGTGGCACCCCTCCACACTTAAGTTCAACCAAAGGTTTAAACTTTGGGGAGTGACCACAGAAAATCAAATCTGAAACACACGGGTTGCCTCCTGAGAAGCGCTTGTTTTATTACCGAGTCATCAGCCTGACTCGAATCTTCCCCGGATTAGGATACTTTGACCATACGGTTCAAATGGGGAATTTCAGCTCTTAAACGTTGAGGGTATGGAATCTTTGGTTTGTACTCCACAATGGATGGGAATACATTTGATTCTTTTGGTTTGACCAAGTGAAAGTCCCTCTTTGTTATCTCGAACATTTGGTCGATTTCATTAGAAATGAGGACAGGTGGCGGATCTTTATGATTTTTTGGAGGATCATCGGACTTTCCACTCCCAGTGAATACGACATCCACATTCTTAAGGTGAGTTAAAGGAGGTGGCTTCGTCCTACCGTTTTGATTTAAAGAAACTGGATTTTGTGGTTCAGACCATTTGTCTATCTTTCTTTCCATTTTCCATTCCGTTTGTCACTCGATTTTGTTGAACTTCTCATCATCAACATGATTGTGTTCAGGACCTTTTAATTGCGTCATTGGGATATGCATGGTGCCATCCTCAAGAAAAGGTGACACGGTTGGTGAGTTAGACATGATTTGGTTCAGATTTGACGTGTTGGAATATGCTCGTCCTCGTCCCGCCCTCTTCGATAAATTCAACCTCACCCTTATCGTTCTCATATTGAATTGAGGGTGGTTTGTAGACAAACTCATGTCTAGAGTTGGAATCTGTGGTGTAAGGAAGAGATTCAACATGATGGACTTCCTGTTCCTTACTTAATCTTTTTATCCTCCTCTCCAAGTCTTGGCTTATCGCTTTTTGGTTCCTTCTTCCTTGATCGACTTTATGTTCCAATTCAACCAATAGGTTCGTCATATTCTCATTGGCTTTTTTTGATTGGCCATCCATTCTCTCATCATCTCCTCCGGTGAGGTTTTAGGTGTATTGAAATGTTGTGATGGATGAGGTATTGTATTCCATGACTGATATCGAGGATATGTATGGGTTGGGTTGTGATATGGATAAAAGTACGAATTTCTGGAATTTTGGTGGTGATATCCTCCGTGATATCCTTCATGTTGGACTAGGTTCGCTTCCATGGGATCACACATCGGCGTGTCATCCTCAACATCGTAGTTTGAAGCGTGGTGATTATTTCGCAGTTCCATCATCTCCCTCCCTATGCTTATGAATTGGGTATCGATGTTTGTGGAGAGAGCTTCCAATTTCTCGATCAATGAGGCATGATCGGTATTGATGTTGCTTCCACCGACGGAAACAACGGACTTTCGGATTGGACTCGTTCGAGAGACCACTTCTTGTGAAGATAGCATTGACATATTCATGTCTCGTTTGTCGTGGATGGTACGTCTTATCATTTGATGGTTTTGGGTTGGATTGGGTATTACTTGGTAATGAACCAGATGGTCTAGAGGAATGTTGGTCATAAAATCTGCCAAACTTGTTTTCAAGATCTTGGATAGATGCTTGATGATTTTCTGTCCTTGCTCAACTTTGGCCAGGGAGATTAAAATTGATTTTTGATAAAATCATTGGCGGATTTTTGAGCAGCCTACAATTCTCTCATGGTTTTCTCCGAATTCGGTTTTCTTTCTTCATCTTTGTCGAGATTTTGTGTGGTGGATCGTCAGTGCGGGGGGGAGAATCACGGTTGTCATCCCTTGGTTGGCGATCTTGCCCATTTCCGAATTCGAACCGTAATATCCTACGATATCCTCTCCACGTCCCCCGCCTCCTTGAGTGTAACTTGCTTCTCCTTCCTTGGTCCACCCTAGGTTTATCGTCCACCCACTCGGACGATGGATGACTTCCTCCACAATTGTTGCATCTGTCTCGCATTTCCTTCATTTCATCTTTGATATCTTGGTATTGCAGTCGATTTTTGAGGTTAACGCTTCCATCTTCTCCAGGATTTTTGAGGGTATCGGTGTTTTCGACAAAAGCAGCGGTTTTTAGGATAGGTTTGGTTTTGGAATCTTTGGACCAATCAAGTTTGAGAAGTACTCGATCTTCGAGCAATCGATGTGCATCGTTGGGAGTCTTATAGAGAAAAATTCCTCCAGCATCAAGGATGCCTTGAGAGATTTCACCTAGTCCATGGAAAAAGATTTGGATAATGGTTCCTTTTGATAATCCATGCCATGACAACTACTGAAGCAAATCTTTCATTGAAGCCAATCTTGACAAGTGATTCGTTTGGGTTTTGGTTGAAAGCACGAATTTCTCCCATTAATCGATCAAAGATGGCAGGTGGAAAGAATGCGGCTTACAAAATTGCCTCATCTCCTCCCAGTATGATGATTCCGGGGTTGGTCGTTGTACCATACTTTAGCATCTCCAGCGAGTGATGATGGAAAAAGTTTAAGTTTGATGGCATTGACATCGCGTGGTCGCCATAACGGAACATGCGCAAATTTCGATGAATTCGCAATGTGCTTATGCGGATCGGCCAGCGCGCGCTGGCCATCGAATTGTCGGTCCTTGATCATAGAAAGGTGATGTCCCTTCACGGTGAAGTTGTCACCAAGATTGGACAGCAACAATAGCACTTTCGGGGGTTTGTTCTACGGTTTGGTTGGTTCCCCACATGGGTTGATCGTCCGCCATGGGGAAAGGTAAATTGGTGAAAGGGTTGTAAACAACTTTGGCTTCTATGAGGTTACCAAATGGTGGGTTTGTACTCTTGGTACACGATTTTCGAGTGGTATGAAAAGTGTTTTTCTTCTTCTTTCGAATCAAGCGTTCGGGGTTGGTAAGAGGTATAATTGGTTCTATTCCCGCTGCTCGAGTGTTCATACAATGTCCTAGAGAATCCAGGTAATATCTAAACACACGGACAAACAACGAAAACAGTTTTTATGGGTCAGAGTAGGTAACCGGATCGGTTGCGGGTTTTCGACCGTCGGTTAGACCATTTATTGATGGGAAAAATAAACCGATTCGGTTGAGGACAACCGTATCCGGTTAAGGTTTTGAGAAAAATTTTTTGGGTTGATCGTGAGGGAATTCAAAACTTATTGAAACACATCAAATCCGCAATCGCGCCAAAAACCTTGATGTGCCGGTTGGTGCAATTTTAAAATTTATAAAAGGTGAATTACCAATATTACCAATAACACATACGAGCAAGTATACTCGTCCGTTATAGCAAGATTATGAAGGTAAGTGGGATCGATTCGCAGGGATTTGAGTGAATCTAAACACAAGTTTGAATTACGGAGTCTATCAAAACATATAATAAAGCAAATAGATATAATGAAATTAGGATGATTAAAAACTACACTTGCTTTAACTAGTTTCATATCATAGATTAATGTGATTGTGTTAACCTCTTAACATGTTGGTTATGATAATTAGTTGGTGCACTAATCTATTGTTCTTACAAGTTAAACCTTGATCAAAAGTTTAGTTTATAAAAACAAGCATTAAGTTTAACCAATTAATTCAAGATCAATTCAAGTTTCATAAGTCTACATACATAAACTTAAACACAAAAACATCCACTTGTTCATCAAATTGCTTAAGAAATGGTCAATACAAAAAGTAACCGATCATAGACAAAAGGCTACAATTGATTCTCAACAACTAATCTTACGACCATTTAGATGTTTTCCAACCAATCCAATTTGATAATCAAAAAGTGTTTCTATTACAACCACACCTTAGTTCCTTTGTATAATCAAGAATAATGGGTAAAAACAATCATCCATAGACAAAATGATTATGACTAGTTGAATAACAATAAGTTCTTTCGACCCCAACGTTTACTATCAATTAGCCAAACTTGATTAACAAATGTCACTATGAAACTTTAGCACAATTAGATCTTAGAATCAACTTGAAATTGAATTAAAACATGTTAACACAATCACTAACTAATCATATGATAATCAACATCATTTAAGCAAGTGCATAAAGAAACTAGCCACCCATAGCAAACATGAACATAAACAAAACTTTGAACATTAGAAAACATAATTAAAAGTCTTACAATGCTTTGAATAAGATTACAAATGGTGTAGTAATGATTCCCAAAGGATTGAGGTAGACTTCTCGGTGTTTTAGCCTCCAAATGTGGAACTTCTGGAACTCCAAACTTCTTTGGATTTCTAAGGACGAATTTTGAGAGCTTAAGGCTTTGTTTGATGAGTAGAGAGATTTGTATTTGAGGTGTGTCTCATATGCTCACAATTATCCTCTATTTATACTAGTTCCAAGGCCTAGGGTATTAAATGCTGAACTTGGCCTCCAAGGAGTAAGGAAGGGACTAGAATACACCAAGAGAAGGACCTAGAACCGTTTGGATGCAAGAAAAGCTTAGTGATGAAGATTGGCAGATCAGCTTCTCCAACCGGATCGGTCATACGCCAAACCGATCGGTTGGTCTTCTACAACTGCCAACCAATCCGGTTGCGGGTTGCGACCGTCGGTGGCGATGGTTAAAACATTGATTCGGCGTTTTCCAACCGATCCGGTTATGGTTGTAACCGGATCCGGTTGGATCTTCTGAGATACGGAAAACTTGATCTTTTCTTCACTTTGTCTTGTAGAACTTTGGTTCTTCAATCACTAAGGTCTTCAAAGGTCCTTGAGATACTGATTTAGTCTTACTTGAAGCGGAATCTTACGTTTTGCTGAACATTTCTTAATTTTCCCTCCGATTCCCTGCACTTGGTTATAAACACTAGACAAACATCTTTTGATGCGTTTAAGTACTATAATCACGTAAATATAACCAAATAACAGATATTAAAGTACACATAATGCTACTAAAAACATGCACAATCTGAGCGTTATCAGGCACAAGCCCATTTGGCCCGTTGCCCGTTTGGACTTGAATATTTGTATAATGTGCTTTATTATTTGTATTAGTGAAATTTAATGCAGGAATTGTGTTTAATTTGGTTGTACAATATACTTGATAATTTGTATTTTTTTATGTAAGGGGTGTTTTAATAATTGCATTAATTATATTTATTGAACAGTTAATTAACCGACTACATTAAATATCTTGACTACATTAATAGCACTAAAGTGGTGTTTTTGTCTTTTCAATATGTGCATTAATGTACATTATAATGTAATTAGTGTAGTGTAGTAGGTAGTACTAGTTATAATACATGTGCACGCACAAGGTTTTGACCAAAAAAATTTATTTTGTATTAATGTTGAATATTGTGTCTTTAAAAATAATTACATATAATTTTGTAAAAAATTTATTAGAATTTTGTATAATCAAATTTTGTAAAAAAACTTGTTAGATAACTCAAATTTAACTATATTTAGCTGATATATATGTTGATGTTTCTATTTAAATTTCACTATTTATATTATGATGTACACAAGATGCGAGTTTTGTTGCACATAATAAACGTTGATAAAGTTAAAATATACTATTTAAAGTTTTTTAAAAATGTTTTTTTTACATATTGTTGCCTTTCCAAAAAAAAAATGTTTTTTCTACATATCCTTATATGAATAAATAAAAATTACATGAGTAGTTGTTATAAGTACAATCACGTTTTTTTTTCTTTTCATATTACAGTAGCTTGTTCTTACAATTTGATAATTATATTATCATTTTCAATAATTTAGCCGTATTTAATATTCAAATTCGTGTCCACACTTGTCATACTTTTAATATGAAATAAATGAGTCCTTAGTAACATACATAGTAAAAAAATGATATTTATAGTCTTATGCATATTTATATGTTAGAGTTTTAAAACAACATATATATTGTATTTTTAAGTTATAAAGTATAGGGGGCATAAAGTATAATGGATTATTTGTTTAATTTCCAAAGTTATTAAAAAATTATGAAAACTTATAATATTACACTTAACTCTATACAATTTTAAAAAATTTAACCACTAAAGTTTTATTAATTACCCCCTCTTTTTTTAAGTTTTTGTTTTTACAAAATTGACACCTATGTTTTTATGTGTTTTTCTTCTCAATCAAATTTCTCCACAAAATTAATTAAATGTTGACCAAAATCAATTTAATTTTGACTTTTATTAACCAATTACATCACACGATTTCGCTTACGTGTCAAAATCAAGCTCTCCTGTTGGTCCAAATTTTTTTTAATGAGAAAGGTTTTGCAAAAGTACTCCGAAATGATGTAATTCTTTTATTATATAAAAGATTTAATTGTATGAATTACTAAATGAGGAGAGTTATTTTACATACCAAATTTTTCTTATATACTAAGGGACTCATCTCCACCATTCATCTAAAATGAAATCAATAACTGAGATTAAAAGCATTTTATTATTTCATATATTTTTTATAATTTAAATATCTCTTAAATCGTTAATTGTTAAGTGAAAATATTTGCACCGTCGCGAAGAGCATTTAATTATCTTTCTATAGACGGGCATTTTGATATACTTTCGAAAAAAAGAAAAAAAAATCGTTTTTTTCACCTTTTTTCACCTTTTTTACGTTACTTGAAATTTGCATGAAAAAAATCATATATGATTAAACACTAATTTTGAATATCACATGTGATATTAGTATTGAATCATATATGATATGTGATACCACATGTGTGATATGATATATATATCATATGTGATATTACACTAATATCACATGTGATATTACATATCATATATGATGTAACACTAATATCATATATGATATAACACTAATATCACATGTGATATTCAAATTATTGTTTAATCATATAAGATTTTTTAATACAAATTTCAGTAACTTAAAAAAACGAAAAAACTTAAAAAAACGTGAAAAATACGATTTTTTTTCCCGAAAGTATATCAAAGTGTCTATCTATAGAAAGGTAATTAAATGGTCGTCGCAATGATATTTTTTTTTCTCTTAACGATTAACGGTTTGAAAGTTATTAATATTTGAAAAAAATGATAAAAGTGAGTTTTTTAAATTGTTGAGATTAATCTCATCTATTAGATCAAATAAAAATGGATGGTGAAAATTGATCTCTTGATATGTAAATAATCTTTTATTCTCAAATGATCTTAAATCATATTAAATATAGTAACATGTCTAAGCTTAAAAAAATTAAGACTTTTATTTATAAATGTCTCAAATGCATTATAGATAGTTATATTATAGATATAATACCTACTTAGTGGGCCATTAACCCAAATACAAACAATGCTAATTATGAATGGGCCTAATAATAAATCCGGTAACATATATGACAAAGCTATTAATATTTTCATTTTAAGTCACGCATGTAAATATATTTTGCATTTGTTGTCTCTAATCTCTATGCTAGAAGTTAAGAAAAATGTTTTAATTTTTCTATGTAATCGTTTATATCGCGAACCTTTGCATGCTATTTCTTTTTCACTAATCAGCTGTATGAAACTAGCTCGATTATATAAGTAGGATATAGAACTTGTGTAGCAATATCAATTTATTTTGTTTCAATCAGATTAAGACATGATTAATATTAGGATGTTTACTGGATGGTTTGCTCAGTTGAAAATTTTAACAAGCCATAGCGAGGCTGATAGTTTATTTTACTATCCGAAACTGGATCGTATTAAGTGGGTAACCGGACCTGCGGGTACCCGAGATCGATAATTATCCGCGGTTTATGTCACGGTTAACCATTTTAAACATATAGGTAGTGTTTGATAATAACTTAATGTGTCTTAATTGAAAAATAGGTAAGTTAATTAAGTCACCAAATAGATGTTTGTTTAATGCTTAAAACTAACATGTGACATTCTAGAAAAAGCCAGGGAGATGAGGGTCTACAAATTAAGTTCATCTCTTTTATCTTAATTTTACATGTCTACCCTCCAACTTCTTTAACTTTATTTCAAATAAAAGGGTATAACAGTAATTTTTACTAATTCAGACATTTTATTCAACACATGATGAGTGTGTAAATACTCATCATTTTTGGTTAAATCTGAACTGCAAAACATTTAAAAATGCTCATAAATGCATCAAAATACTGAAAATATCTCAAAATTGCATTTTTTTATGTTTCAGATGCAAAATGTTTAAAAACAGATGAAAAATGAGCTAAGTTTGCATAATTGGCGAGTTTAGTCCCCCAGTTTCAAAAGTTGTCAGAAATAGTCCCTGAGCACTTATTTCAAAAGAAAAGTCACCATAGGTCCTTTTAAAATCATAACTTGTCAAAATTAGTCCTTTGGTGAAAAATGTCAAAAGTTTTGAGAAATTACAAGTTTGGTCCTTCAAGTTTAAAAATTGTCAAAAATAGTCCTTGGAAATTTGAAAATGTCTATTTTGGTCCTTGTACTATTGAAACTTGGCAAAAGTGACCCTTGAAACAACTTTGAGATATTGGCAGAATTGGTCCTTGATTTTTCAGAAATTACAAAATGGTCCCTATGTTATTAATACAAGCCATGGACCTTGGACCCTTGTCAAATCCTTTTTGGACCCCTGTCAAACACTTGTGACCCCCTGCCATTTGACCCCCCTTTATAATATTAAACCCAGTCAACCCACCCACTCCCGCCTTTTTCTTCTTCCTTCAACCACCATGTCTGCAAACCCAGGCACACCCATCCTTCCAGCTAAACTTCACCTTTCCTTGTTCCCCCCTCCTCACCAAACTCCAAGAAGCATTTAATGCTTCCCTTTCCCTTGCACTCAACCCCAACTGCTAAAACCATCTTTTGGCGCCAAAATTCAATCAAACGGCCAAGATCTACTCAAGTAATCCAATGGCCAAGATATCAAGTGGGAATTGATCAGAGAGGTGAGAGAAGCATGTTTGGTGTATAAAAGAAGCAAGAGATAGAGAGAAGGAGTAGTACTTAGTTTTATTTTCAAAATGTATGTCGTTTTTAAATTCCTATGTTTTAAATAGCTTCTCAGTTGTAATTTCAAGTGTAGTTGTATCAAACTCAGTTATTTCAGTGTATTAGAACCATTTTCAAGTATCAATTCAAGTTGCATTACCATTTCATGTTTTACTGTTAACTGTTAAAAAATTCAATCTCAAATTCTTATGTTCAAGCTTCAAATAGCTTCTTTTTAAGTTCAAATAAGCTTATTAAAGCTCCTTATAGCTTTTGGTTAGCTTAAAATTAAGTTTCAAGCAACTTTAATATCTGGTCAACGAAAGTCAAACTGGGCTCAAATGGAAATGGAAATGATGATGGGTTGTTGCAGAGCTTGGAATGGGTTGGTTTGGTATAGAATAGTATAGTTTGGGTTCTGGTTTAAGCTGCAAATGAGCTGGGACACTTGTGAGCTCTTCTTCCTTTCTTTATAAACTGTTTTTAAGTCTGCATAACCTGTTGTGTTTGAGCTTGTGGTCATTAATAAGCTTAAACCTATTTATTTAGCTGTAATTAGATCATAGTGTTGTAGTTTTATTGCTAGTATAAGCTAGTGAGAAATCAAGTGAGTTTAAAGTTCAAATCAGTTAGTTAAATAGTGTTTGGATCATAGGGTTAAACTGAGATTAAGGATAGTACAGTGGTTAGCATTAGTTGTTCTAGTCTTGCTGAGGTGAGAAAGAGTCACTTTGGTCATTCAAGTGCATCTTAGAACCTTAAAAGTCAAAATCATGTTTAAACTGTCTTAATTTCAAGTCTATTAGAAATTTGTAAAACCAAAAGCTTGAATTGTGTTTAGATATCATTAGGATAACTTGCATTAGTCTTAGTTCACCATAAAACATCATATTAAGTCAGTCATTGGGGATCAAATCTCATTTAAGTCAACTTGTCATTTCTGTTTTAAAAGTCAAAAATTGAAAACCGGTTTCCCAAAACTTTGTAGATTTATCATTTGTTAATCCTTGGTCAAGAGCTTTTGGTCTTTTTGGATTTAAAAACTTCAACTGGTCAAGAATTGGAAAATGATTTTTGGAAATTTTTTGTAAGTTCTTATAAGCTCCAAATCAGCTCTTCAATAAGCTACTTTTGCCCTGTGCACTGACTCAGTGTATATTGAGTGTGCACAGGCTTCTTGCAGAGCTTGTCACAAGCTCAATAGAGCTTATCTTGGTCTCATTCTTGGTTTATAAGTAGCTAGCCAGGTCTACTTTAGGTCCCAACATCTGGTTTTGAGTTTCATCTTATTGAGTAGCTTATTTTCAAGCTACAAAGTAGCACCCCAAAACTGTTAAGCACTTGATTTTCAAAAACATCAAACCTGTGTAGTTTGCATTTTAGAGGTTTAGGATAGTGGTAATTAGTTGCATTTGAGTACTTTTAGTATATTATAGCTTCTATAATCAGTTGGTGGTCTTTGGTGTTCATTTGCTTATTCCAAGTGCTTATTTATAAGCCCTTGTCACTGCAGCTTCATATTCCTTCACACAGGCCACTGTTTTTATATTTTTCCTAGATTCATAATATTATTTTAGACTTTTCCTGAAATTTTCATAATTTTTCATCACTGTTTGCTATTTTTCTTCATTTAAAACAGTTTTTAGGCCTTTTTAATTAGCATTTAATACAATTAAATCAGAAAAACTTCAAAAAAATAAGTTTTCATTTTTCCTAGGTTAAGATAAATATAAAAAGTTAAAAAAATATTTTTCCAGATTTTTCTTAGTTAAATTTGTATTTTTAAGCAATTTAAGTAGTTTTAAACAGTTTTTAATTCATAGAAAATAGAAAAATAATCAGAAAAATACAAAATTAGTTTTGAAAATTCTCTTTAGTTATTTTAGATTTTTCTAAGTCATAATTTCATTTTTCTAGCTTTATTTCATATTTTCTTGTATTTTAGGGTATTATTAAATAGGTAAAAATAGTTTTTAATTAATAATAATTAGATAAATAGTTTTAAAAATAATTTTCTTTTTCTAAAATTTTTCTCTTATCATTAGGTTTGTTAAAATGTCATTTTTATATTTTTAGGATTAATATTGTTTCAGTTCACATACGTCACGTAGTTTTTAAGTTAAATTTTATAAAAGAAAAAATCAAAAACATCATTTTGCAAATAGTGATAGCGTTTATTTAATATAATTTATCTTTTTAATTTTCTTTAATTTGCATTTAAGCCCCTGTAATTTGTATAATTTTTCTTTAGGTATAAATCAATCATATCTCTTTTCCGTTCAAATCCTCTCGATCACTATTCGTTTGATTATTCTCGCACAGCTCGTTGGGACATAACGACCTGGGGAAACACTATACTCTCCTGGACTTCATTGCATTGTTCCTGAGCTGTTTTAAGTTTGTTACGGTTGGCCATTCACAAGTGGTCAGCTCGTGTGATAAAACTTGACGGTTCGGAACCAATCAACACACAAAACAAACAACCATTTATTCATCTACAAACAGACTTAATATATCTAGACATACATTTTAATTTAACAGGACTTAATAAAAAAACTAAACAAACAGGCCTTTAATTGAATGAGATGGGAGTAACTTAATCTAAAAAGTAAAATCTCGTTGTAATATATTTTCAGTCTCGGGTTTTTTTATTATCGATTTTTTGTGATTTTCGTTTAAGTAGTTCGACTCGATTTATTGATCTATACTACTTATAATGCACGAATGTACCTCACTCTTAATTTTAAGACGTACAAGAAATTAAGCATGATTTACAATACTTTAATGCACTCAATTTTTAGAATTACAACAAAGTAAGCATATTGTACAACAAAATAAAGCGTGGTGTCATTTTAAGACCAAAATTCTATCAAACAACATTAATGCTATTAAAAAGACCCCTTCACCAAAATATACAACCATTTAAGCACAATGTACAATAGCTGCAACCAATTTTCAGATTTACAACAAAATAAGCATAGTGTACAACAAAATAAGTATGATGTAATTTTCAGACTTACAACATTAATGCTATTAAAGTGGTCAATTTTATTAATGACTATAATGACTACTACTTACAAGAAAAGAAACATAGTGTACAACACTTTAATGTACATAATTTTCAGATGTACAAGACAAGAAGCATAGTGTACAACAAAACACCATATTAATGCTATTTAATGTAGTCAATTATTTAACTGGTCAATAAATACAACTAATACAGTTATTAAAACACCTTTTACATAAAAAATACAAATTATCAGGCATATTGTACAACAAAATTAAACACAATTCTTGCATTAAATTTCACTACTACAAATAATAAAGCACATTATATAAATATTCAAGCCCGAACGGGCAACGGGCCAAATAGGCTTGAGCCCGAAAAGGCGCGGACTAAATGGGCTCGAGCCTGAGCAGACACGGGCCAACGGGTCAAGCCTAAACGAGCACAGGCTATACGAAATTATTAATATCCGTAAATTTATTGTTAAAAAAACATAATAAACTAAAATACATTATTCATCAAAAAAAAATTATTTCAAGGTACCCGCCGCTGCAACGCGCGGGTACCCTGCTAGTTTATTTGAACGCATCTAATTGATATTTTACCAAATCAAACATAAACGTTGATAATTTGTGGAATTTGCCTGTTATATTCTGTACAGTTCAAAACTTCCATAACTTAAGTTAGCATAAAGAAAAATCCAATGCTAATTGGAAATGAAAGAATAATATTTTCTACTCTACTTCATATTTTTATAGTCGATATAATGAATAATAGTATTTTATTCTTGAATATAACTTCTTACCAAATGTAGAAATACAAGGTTTTTAGCCCGCGCTTCGCAGCGGGGTGTTTGCATACATAAGTATTATTTAACATCGAGCTAAGTATGTTCCTATTAGATATGTTTAGTATTTTAAGCGTGAGCAATTTAATTAAGCGGTTGCGAATTTACCAAAAAGTATGTTATCAAGCCTTGGTTGCGTTGCGTTTTATAGAGCTTCTTAATTAAAAATGATAGAATGGCGTTCTTTAACAACCGTTAAGTACGGCTGTTAGCAGGACTATTTGTGTAACGAACGTTTAACATGAAGGACCAATTATGTAAAAAAAATTACATCTTTAGTCATTAGAGGACCTATTTTGCAACGCAAGTTAAACCTCAGGGACTCTTGCCGCATTTTTGGTTTTTATAAAAAGTATTTAAAAAAAAAAAAAAAAAAAAAAAGTAACGACCGTTAGTAGATAACGGGCGTTAACTAACGACCGTTAGTCACTTTTACATTAGTCCTTAGAGGACCTATTTTGAAACGCAAGTTAAACCTCGGGGACTCTTGCCGCAATTTCATTTCTTAAAAAAGAAAAAAAAAGTTAACGACCGTTAGTAGATAACGGCCGTTAACTAACGACCGTTAGTTACTGTGCGTTCTACTGTTCACCATGTTCCTATTGGGTGTGGCAGGAGCACATTACAACTTGCCCATAGCCACGTTCGTAAATGTACTTTAGTACAAATTCCGACGACTTGGTCGCAAATTATTTTTTATGATGTAAAGTACCAAGAAATTCATTTGTCTTGGGTACATAGGAATTCGCAAATATTTCGACGATTCAATTCAAAAGATAGTTACATATATTATTATTATTATTATTATTATTATTATTATTTTATAAAACATCACTCCATTACAAAATCATAAGATTTACAAAAAATTAGTGAAGAGCCGAGAAACTAATTGGGCCCCCACTCCTCTAGCTATAGTAAAACTAATCCTACTAAAAATATGCTCAGCAGTACGTGCGCCAATCTCCTGAGTCAACAAGAAACTTCGGATGCGCTTTAGTAGGGTTACTGCATCCTTCTCAAGCTCTCCAAAAGAAGAGAATGAGAAAGGGAAAAACCTATATCCAATGTCCGCACATTTAGCCTCGTACTTGACGCGCTTACGTTGCGCTGCTTTGACCACCGCACGACACGGTGCGAAGTCAACCATATTAGTTTGTGTCAAAGGAGACGACCCTGTCAAATCGACACATGCATCCTGCCCACCGTCACAAGAATAGAGCAATATATCAGCCGGACGTAAGGATTTGTCCCTATCACTGCAGAGCCCAATATCTACCTCTTTACGAGCCGAAATCCCAGACGGAGAGCATATGTCACCAAGGGTATCACACACCACATTGTGCCGATGTTTAATACCAATGATACCAACACAGGATACCACGTGATCCCCATAAATGTCTCCAGCAAATACCTTGGAACAAGCTGAGCATGGCATCTGAGCAGAAAAAAAATGGACACCTAACCGGTAGCATAACACACATCGATAAGTTCTAGCATTCATGGTCTGTGCCAACCCAGATATCAGAACCACTCTAAGCCAGTTAGAAGTGTAGTCTTCTTTTTGCGATCTACATAAAACCATCTGCCGAGTAGATAAGCAAAAGGTTCAAAGATATGTTTTTTTTGTTGCTAGAAATACAAAACTGATTTCTCAAATTTTACGTTAAAAAGCATTACGATGATACGTGAAATTAAGGTTCAAAGATACGTTTTTTTTTTTTGAAAAAAAAATATAAGAGTTTGTTCAAAGTAGAATAAGGTTTTGCATGACCAAAGAATATGTACCTCATAATCTAACACAATATTCACATATGTAGGACGAGAAGCCTTTCATTTAAATATAGCTTTTGGTTAGTTTTTATCGAGTTCACAATTAAAATGTCAAACCCAACCCGACCTTGTATCGTCAAAATAAAACCTATTAATAATAAAATGACATTAGTAACGATGAAAATAATAAGTTTAACATTGAATTAGAAATATTAGAGAAATTACAACAGTGTTCGTATATACAGTATATATTGTTAGAATATTTCGTTTTCTTACAAAAATGCCAAATAAGTGATCAAATCTTAAAAAGGTATCAAAGTCAGATACCTCGCAAGAATGACAAGATAGAATGACATTTTCATTCATATAGATCCCCATGTTACTATCATCGTGAGAAGTGGTTGACTAAGTATAAGTCGACATTCATAAAGTAAACGTTGAATAAAAACTATTTTTGTTTTTATAGTATCCATTTGCATAGTTTGATTAAAGTTGATGGCATCACTCATCTATATAAGCTTAAGTATTCAATCACAGTTTTACTCATCCACACTTTCTCCAAATACATACTCCAAAGTTTTATATACAACTCATAAATGGATAACAAAGTGTTAGGGTACTGCGCCGTTGCAGCGGTGCTCGGAATAATAGCCGCAGCCACCGGTTTTGCAGCAGAGGCCACTAAGGTTAAGGTAAGAATCAAAACCAACAAGTTTGTTTACCAGAAATTGAATAAATTTCATGTTTGAACTCAAATGAATATAGAATGATGGACATATATATATGCATGCAGGCTTCTGAAGTTTATATCGTGTTAGATACATGTATTTATCCAAGTAGTCCAGCTCTTGCTCTTGGAATCGTATCAGCCGTGTTCACAATCATTACACGAATTTACATAAGTGTTTCTTTTGGGGGATCTGGTTGTTGCCGAACTGACCCTAATTCAAATCCAGTCTCAAAACTCCTTTTTGTTTTTTCATGGTACGAAACGTTTATCATATTTTGCTTCTATTTAAGGGTTAATTCCATATATGTCCAATTTAAACCTTAAAATACCTTATTTACCCAATCAAATTTCATAATGTCATATATACCCGACTAAAGTATCATATTTGTCATATTCACCCATTTCATAATAAAACTAATTTAAAATGAAATTACATCATTAAATCCCAATTCTACCCTTTAAGAATATAAATAAATAAGTATGATTCCTCAATTGTTTAGTACATGATATGCAAGATAATGATTTAAGGACTTATAATTGAAAATTGTTGTTACTTATTTGAAGATTCCAAGACTCCAAGATAATAATTTAATGAAACACTGGTTTTGTGATGCTTGCTACTTTCGTGTATGATATAGTGGAATTGGGTACCATGAATGGAAACACTTGCTACTTTTTTTGAAAAAGGGTTGGAAATGGAAATTGAATTATAGGAAACTGGGAATGGAAATGTATAAGCTAGACACATAGATATTTCGTCCTCATGAGTCATGCACTGTAAGGTTCACACTACTATTAACTTTCAATCTCCTAGTCAAAGAATTGCCCTTGATACAAATGATTTGACATTACAAAAGATCAACCAAGGCAATAGAATAGTTGCAGAAGTAGAAAACCAAGCAAACTTTATAGAATTTTAGGGTATAATGGGAATTTAATAATGAAAATACATTTTTAAATAAATTTTATAATCGAATAGGTATAAATGACAAATATGTTGTTTTAGTTGGGTATATATGGCATTATAAATTTTAGTTGGGTAAATATGTCATTATAAGGTTTATATTGGACATATATGGAATTAACCCTTTATTTAATATGTTTTCATTGATTTATTTTCACAACTAACTTAAATATACTTTTGTAAATCCATTCAGGGTGGCTTCGGTCGTAGCAGTGGTTCTATTGCTATCGGCTGCAAGACTTAATAATAGACAAGGTGGACAGGTTGACTCATATGGTTATATTACATGTTATGTTGTCAAGCCTGGAATCTTTGCAGCAGGAGCTATTTTAGCTCTTCTAAGTGCGGTTTTTGGGATCGCTGCTTTTATTACTTTAACTCCACCACAACAACCCATCACAAATCAGGGAACCGCTTTCCAAATGGGTTCTAATGTTGATCCAGAGAAAAATGCAGTGCCTTTCCCTCCTCAACAATACCCTCCACAACAACAATATTAAAAAGAACGATAAAAGGGTGATTCAACAGTCGATTGCCTAAATCCATGTAACGACACACAAGATCATATTACATATGTTTTCAAACTTGTTTTTAGATTATTTGCCTCATGCAGCAAGTATATTGTATGTTAAGTCTGGGTATAGTATGGTACTTTGATAATATTTGAGTTTTCATAGTCGTTTAAATTTCTAATTGATATTTTCATTTTCAGCCGTCTTTTATTATTTGGAACCTATTAAAATAACTATTGTTTATCTCGATTAATTTATATCCATATATACTACATATAATTGAGGAAGGCATTTTCCCTTCATTAAATGTATTTTTAATCTTTAAGGAATACAAATTAATATTCCTAACGCTGCTATATCACCCACTCATGTTTGTGTTGGAAAATCATCCGTTTTAGCAATGTTAAGGGTCGAAATAGTGAGTAAAACTACTAAATTTGTGTCGAGAAAGCACTTTGACTGCATAAGTGCATAACGAAACATTTATATGTGTGGTTGTGTATAGCATCTACACTACTTTTAGCTTAATTGCCAATTGATAGAATAGCTTACAAATGAGATGCAATAACTCATCACTTGATTACCTTTTTGTAAACGACTGAATGTAGTTATACAATGAAAGCAAATTCATTTAAAATCTCAATGGTCGCAGCTATAACTGATTAGCAACCAAAATCATTTGTGATATGGAATTGAAGATGAGTCAAGAATTCGTTTATGCATTGAATGAGGATTGTTTTCTTAGTGTCATATTTATGTTCAAATGGTGGCATTCAGTAATAAGTTAGTCGTGTCACTACTTTTACGAGTTGTGTTCTTGATTGGATAATGCGATCATGTGAATATGCGTGAGTTTTGGAATGTAACAGGGGTCTGATCCATGTATGGTTTTGCAGTTTGATTTAGTCAAAATGGAAATATATGAATTATGGATTCAAGCAGCAAAACCTATCAAGCGAAATTATGACAACTAACTGATAGTATAATCTCAAGACTACCATTGGATTCATATTCTAACATTTGAGTGTTACTCATTAGTGTAAGCCTGCAAGGATCTATCTTTTTAGGAAATGGAGAAGTCACTTTTTAGGGCTTATGAGCTCATCAACTTGAGCTTATGAAGTTAAATAACACATAAGCTCAACTTGTGCTTGCTAGTTAAGGACGGGTCAGATGTCACGGGTCAACCGGATCGGAAAGGGTATGAGTAAACAGTTTAATACTTTAATATTGGTCTTTAGATGTTATTAATACTTTATAAATGTTCATAAGTTTAAAGAATACTAGTCTTTAACTGTTTAACATCTAAAGAATATTAGTCTTTAACATCTAAAAATATTAGACTTTATATAAGCTCGGGTCGAAACTGTTTTGGGTCAGAACGTGTCATTTGGAAACACGGGTCAGAAGGTTCAGGGGTCAACCGGGTCTTGTGATAAGGACATCACACTGCAAGAAACGAAGTGATAGGAATAACATTCCTCACAAGTGTAAACTGTTACATTTCATATACCATAAACCATATGCATGCCAATGAAAACATGGCTCTTAAACTGCGAAACTCAAGTTTGACTTTTGTACTTACATGCGTATCAAGAGAAACAAAGGAAGAACTTTAAGACTTATTTACTTAAACCCTCGATACAGCAATTAATTATTTTGGGAGATTTACATGTATATCCTTATTTTTATTAACCTACCTAGACCTATTCAGGTGGTGTTTCATTTGCAGTCCCAAATCCCTAAGGTGTGAGTTTGATAGCAGGGTGGAACAAGCAACTGTAAAACTTATACCCTTAAACCAACCACGTTCTGTCATTCTCAATTCTATCTCTTAACCCTCTATCCAAACACTCCCTCAGTCTCATCAAATTTACTAACATACTGTTTGCAAGTGCCTAGATTTTGGTTTGCAAGCACCATGGCTCTATCCAAATACATTTCAGCTACTAAACCGGATCGATTACAAAACTGGGTTTTAAAACATTGGTTTACACAAAAGGTGTTTTCAAGTCAAATCCAACCAGCCCTGGTTTGACTTGTGCCACAACTACCCGTTTTGCTTAGGTACTTGCAAACCAACCTAAAAAGTGAATATGTGAATTTACCATCTACTGGTTGTTATCAACTTAAAAAGTGAATATGTGAATTTTGCAGTACAGTTTAGAAGAATCAGAGTTGAACACTTCTAACTAACTTAACTGACTTGGCTAATTTATCTATTGCACTTCATCAACTATGAAATATTACAGAAAAGGTCCTCAATTCACTGAACATAAACATTAACTCTGATCAAACCTTGATTTTGGGCTTAGATCTATTACACAATCTTGGTTCACAAAACTAACAATCTTTATTGGTAAATAAAAGACTACTACTTTCAACAATAACACAAAGATATAAAATCAAGAACTACTAATAATCTTTTTAGTTCATAAACCCAACAATAAAATGCCAAGAAATTAAATCAAGAACTACTTAACATAATCAAGAACAACTTCAACAACTGTCATCTACATTAATAATCTAAATATGTTATACTTTATAATAGAATACAGCATAAATCCACAAATTAAAGAATTGAATCACAAGTTCGTTCAGTTCCGAACCAGGCTACTCCCTAAAAAGAATCATGCTAATCGACTACGTCTTTATACCAAAGAATCGATCAAAACCATAATCGCAGTTCTTTCGCTGCCATTATCAACTCTCTTCTAACCCGCATCCGTTCATCTACCTCTGCTTGACGTCGCTCTAGTTCCGCCATCGTCAACACCGAATCACTCTTTTGCCTCCACAGTTCTTGTTTCTTGATCGCATTCAACGCTTTTTCATCCCTATGTTTCCTCATGTGCCCACCTAACATCTGCTCAGTTTCAAACACTTTTGTACACATGTTGCAGCGATGCAACCCAGTAGGAATAATGTTAAGACTTAACATGCACATCATGTCATCTTCGTTGGGTTTAATCCTTTTATTATGGATCCCTTGATGACCACCAAGCGCTTGAAACGATTTAAACCTTTTCTTGCACGTTTTGCATTCGTACCCATATCCATCAGTTTCTTGAAAACCCGAGTTTTCTTCGAGATGTTTGAAGATCACCATCTTCCTACATTTATTTTCGCTTTGTGTTCTGTTGGTTTTCTTCAACTTTATGATCATCATATCGCTCGAACTATAATGTTTATTATGCCAAAAAGACCAAAGAATAAAGCCCGTATGTTTTTCAGGTTTGGGCCGCAGGAACAAACCCACAAGATGGAAAACATGGCAGTTAAAAAGAAACGGTTTAGTCTAGGGTTATGTCGATTACTTTTAGTGAATCGTTGTGTCTTTTGACATGAAGCAACGTTTCTTCTTGTATAAATAGGGATCAATTTCTGTAAACAAAAGCAACTATTTCAGATTCATTTATATCAATATAAAGGGTTCTACCCATCTTCTTTTTGTCCTACTTTTATTCGATTCTCTTTGCATGATTATACATGATTGTTGTTTGATATTTTGGATCCTGGAAACACCCCCTAAAGGGCCTGTCAACAGATTTTGTGTGCGTTTTCAAGATTGAGAAATCTTGAATTAGGTGTGTGTGTTTGTGTGATTGTTATGAGAATGTAGAAACCTGAAGGCGTAAGGCTAGTATTTATAAGGTTGATGGAACTTATTAGTAATTTGTTATCGTTCCTTGCATACCAAGTAATCAAAGACAATTAAGCCCATCATTGATCAACGGTTTATATTTAATTTTTTTAAAGGAAAGTTTACATGATAAATACGGAGTACTATTTTGTTTAGATTTTACGAAGAATTGAAGATTTTTGAAGTGATGATAGCAACAGTAAAAGAAAAGGGGGAAATTTTTAATTTGCAAAAAAAGTTTTTAGAGGAGGGCTAGGGATGAGAAAAGGGGAAATTTATAATTTTTTTAAGGAAAGTTTACATGAGAAATACTATTTTGTTCAGATTTTACGAAGAATTGAAATTTTTTAACGTGGTGATAGAAAGAGTAAAAGAAAAGGGAGAAATTTATAATTTGCTAAAGAAAATTTTAGTGGCACATATGTGAGACAATAGTTCACTGCGGTGACTGGTTTTTGGTTTTGTTTGCAATGATCAGTGAGGTGATCGGATTACAAGTTTGTGGCACGCACAATTTTGGTGACTGCTATGTTGTATTATACTACTATACACTGTCTTAAAATTGCTATGATGTGGCACGCACAATTTTGGGTCAACTTAAAACATTGGTTTATCAAATGGTCCTTTGAACATTGTTTATGTGCAAAGAGACCTTTTTACTTAAATAGAAGTTTAAATCTCAACATTAGTATAATAGAAGTTGTACATCATATAAATTTTGGCAACTAATTGATATAGATCACTCAAAACTTGTAAACACTGTAAAAAGTTATCAAAAAAAAAAAATTCATCTTAGTCATTTGATTTAGTTTAAAACAAAGATTTTGATTATGTTTAAAAAGGCTTTTATATATTCGATGTTGCGAGTTAATTGTACCGACCGGACTCGACCCATTGAAATGTTCATTTTGTCTGACTTGACTAGAAAAATTTTGTCGATTAGAGAAGGGAAACACCTTGATTTTTTTCCTGGGTCCGCCAATGCTGATGTTCCGATTTTAATTTGAAACTATAAGCATATAACCACTTTATAGGATCTTCTTTTGGGGTAATTGCTCTCCAGCAGGCAATGTGGGTAAAATATTTATACTGGTTCTTCATCTCATGCAATTCTACTCTAATGAGTAACTTCTCATCTCCTTTTTCAATGCAAAACTTCTCTTACAAAGAAAAATAGTAATTAAACAAGTGAAAAGGCGATGTTACAATAATTACGAGTAACATATATGTTCAAATCATCAAAAGGTGGCATTCAATATTAAGTTAGTCGTGCCGCTGCCTTTGAACCGCTGCTTTGGAAGGTAAGAGGGTCTTGGTCCATGTATTTGCAGTGCTGGTTTGTTAAAATGGTATAATTTAATAGAAATAAAAACCATGTAGTGTAATTTCGTATATGTATAATGGAGATTAAATAGCTCTGTCACACTTAAAAGTTTTAAGCATTTTGTCAATCTTAAACAATGTGTATGGCCTTGAGGCAATAATTACTTAAACTAATGAGGCAGTAAATGACTATGCGGATAAGGAAATATTTTCAACTTTAACATTGTATTGAAAAACAAAATTATAGACTATATTGTAGTTTAGAAATGTCATGGATGGAAGCATAAAAGTTGGTATCCTAACTTTTTACCAAAAACTGATTCGATCGCAGCGAAGGGCAGTTTTAAATTTATGTTTTCCCGATTAAGATTTAACAATCACTTGAGGACAAATGATAATCAATCTTCCGGAGTCGTATTCTACGGCGAGATATGAATTGAGATTTACGTTATTGTCTTTTGTTTAAAGCTTAATTATCGAATATTGTTGGTTTTGGATTTTTGAAAAGATTTTAAAAACTATTTTATGCTAATTAAAATTAAATAACTAATGACGAAATAAAATTAAGCTAAGAATATGATAGTAAAAGCTATGCTATTCAAGTCTGGTGAAAAGGTAAATAAGTGTGAACAATCTATTAAGCTCTTGTAATTAATACCCGTCGAAATAAAATTATTTTCTCACAACGTTGGCTTATATTGAAAACAATCATTTTTCTCTTGGTAAAAATCACTAGATTTAAATAATCAATTATTCCCACGGCTTTTGCCCGTTAAAACAACCATAGACGGAACTTAAACATTTTTTTTGAGGGGGCCGAATCGGAGATTTGTTTGTAACCTCAACTAAATTACCCCTAAAACCTATAATATTTACACTAGGTGCACAAATTTTGGGGGGGCCGGGGCCCTCCCCGGTCTCCATTAAGGTCAATCCTTGAAAACAACCAACTAATTATATCTAAAAATAATCCGGAAACTATTAATCAACAATCTTCGATACCCGTTTAAAAAACTATATTCTCACAACGTTGGTTTATTTTGAAAACAATTCTTTATCTAGGTAAAATTACTAGATTTAATTAATTACCCTAACGGCTTTTGCCCGTCAAAACAACTAATTTCAATCCAAGTAACCGAAGGTTATTAATCAACAATTTCTAAGTTTTCACACTTTATTCACGTATCATCATCACTTAACAAGCATATAAAAATCTACTCAATAAGCATAACTACCAAGCAAACAATAATAACCTCAACAATAATAAACATTTTATTAACTAGAATATAAAAGCTAAACGAGAAATGTGAGAAAGTAGAACCCGGTCCAAAAGATGAAACGAATTTAACCACTCAATTTTATAAACTTGACAAATTGTAAAGTTTACTTCTTTTTAAGCATTAATAAAACCAAATAATCAATAAAGTTTTTGACTTTATTAACTAATTAGCTTATTAAGACTAAAAAGCTATAAACTTTAGAAATAAGCTAGTTTATAAAACCCTTAAGCTCCTCGCCTTAGGAATGAATGAAAGCATGCTTAAAAATCGCAACTTTAACAAAGGTTAAGACAAATAAGCAATATTATGAATCAAATAAGCTATGAAAAAGCTTATTGATTTAGAAAGTACTAAACTTTAATAGAAATAAGCTAAGAAAAAACTTAAAGATAAAAACTTTTTAACTAAAAATGCTAGATCTAGAGTAATAAGTTAATGAAAAACTTTTTATAAAAGAAAAACTAATAACAATCAAATATTTTTGGGTTTTTATAAAGTATTTTGCAAAATAAAGATTAGATCTATGTTTATAAAAGGTTTTAAGCAAAGTAGTAAAAGAGTGCTTATTAAATAAGCTAGATATAAATAAGCCACAAAAAACTAATAAGCTTTCATAACTTATTAGATAAGAAAAGTAAAAGAAAATGAAATAAAGAAAAGAGTAGAAGTAGAATAAATAAGCACTAAAGATGAAACATAATCTTCATTTAACTAAAAATCTTCATTACAAAATAAACACTTTAAATAAGCAATACAAAAATAAGCTACCACCAACTCTAAAAAAAACTACTCCTAGACTAATCAACTCCTACTTTATAAAACTAAAATAAAAACTACTGTGTGTGAATTTTTTTTTTTTTTTTTTTTTTATTTATTAAGAATGCTTAGGTAATACAACCGGTTCTATGCAATCTAAATTTATAGCATCTCCTCCACAGCCATTTGTTCTCCACAAGTCGATGTGGGACAAGCATTTTACTCTTTTTCTTAAAGCAAAATACCAATAGAAGTCGCTTGTCGATGGCTAACAAGTAATAGAAAAATAGGAAGGCATCAATGAATCTCAAAAGAAAGCGTCGATTACAGGTAAACTGTAAATTTACTTTGTTAAGCAAAGACGAAATTGTAATGTAATTTGTTGTAAAAAAAAACTGTTGCTGACAATTATTTTCTTAAAAGAGAGAGAGTTAGATCGAGTTCTAGGTGTCCTATATGAATACACCGCTTCGAGTAATATTTTTAATATGGCAAAATCATGGGGTGAGGTTCTTTACATGCCGCGTGAGTCTCACGAACCACGTGATGTCAAGTATGTTTCTGTTTTAGTAGAAGTTGCTGATCCTAAGCCAATTTCATGTAGCAGGAGTATCAAATACTTAAAACTTTCTTGTCATTGAAACCGTTATGATATGACATTCGTATAACATATACGACCCTTCGCCTTTTTTCAATACCTTCTATGGGTTAAAACTAAAAAAGTCGATATATGCTGATTGAAGATTATAATATTCAAACTTTTTTAGCTTTTAATAGCTTATAAATATTAAAAGAAGAAATTGATAAACTGGTATTTTGTAACATATAAAAAATAAGTTTTACACCAATTTATCAACATCTACCTCTAACATACAAAACTACATGCGGGAGTATTGTAAAAAGAATTACTCGTTTAATAATTTTACCAATTAATCTTCCGTGTCATAATAAGTGTTCACTATCAAAACGCGTAAAATTTTAGAAAATCTCCCTAACTACTCTCTAGCAATCAAATATCATTTTTACCCACTAAAATCTTCTCTCATTGTAATACAAAGTGAACACTTATTTTAGAACATTCTAAAATAGTATTGTCGACACTTATCATCGGGTGAAGTTAATGTAATGTAAGTATAGCAAACTCATATTCAAATTTCTTTTATATTTACGTTAAAGAAATATGTAGAAAACGTTCATGTGAATGCTTAAGATTCAAGTCCTTAGTAACCTCGATTAGCAAAGTGATTAAGGAGATAACTAGCAGGATACCCGCACGGCGGACACCCTATAACTATAATTGTCAGCGAGTAATATTTTCTCCATTATATGTTATTTGTGGCAAATGGCGATAATATTATAGAGTTAATATGTACTTGCTCATTGTTTCTTACGATAATAAATGTAACAAAGCATTGTAGTTATATATTTTTTGCACGTCACGAATGAAACATATTTACGATAATAAATGTAACAAAGCATTGTAGTTATATATTTTTTGCACGTCACGAATGAAACATATTTATATAAAATCACAGTGGTTCATGTAGTTATTTACCAATAGCAAACATCATTAGCGGACACTAACATTAGTAATAGAGCATGCACTTGCCAAAAAAATTGAAGACACTATACACTTATTGTTAAAGTATCAAAACTTTATTAAAGCTACGTATATTTTACACTAGAGGTGTTCATGGGTTGGGTAATACCCGAATAAACCGAAAACTGAAACCGAACCGAACCGAAAATAACCAAACCGAACTTGTAACCGAACCGAATTTGCCAAAACCGAACCGAACCGAATTAAATATTCGGTTTTCGATTCGGTTATGGTTTTAGCCATCCAAATCGAAAACCGAATTCAAATAAAAATATATTTTTTTTTATACATTTATATAAAAAAAAATAAAACTCTTTTAAATATAACATTTTTTAAGTTTAATTTTTTTTTATTCTAAAAAATTATATAAATAAATTAATAAATAATTAAATTTATGTAATTCGGGTTATTCGGTCCGATTTTTGGTTATGGGGGTTGGGTTTTCGGTTATTCGTCGGTTTTCGGTTCCGTTTAATCAATTTAAATTCGGTTCGGTTCGATTTTCGGTTATACCAAAAAAAAAGTAACCGAACAAACCGAACCGAACAACCCGATAAACACCCCTATTTTACACTATGAATGTCTCTTGCTTGTCTTTGTCACTGATGCAGGCTAACATGTTGGTGAATTAGGCCCAAGCACTTTCCAAGCTTTGATCCACAAGAGTAAAAGGGTTGGGAGATGTCCAACTAAATTTAAGGACTTTATTATTGACAAAGGAAGTAAAATATTACAATTTTTTTTTTTCTTTTTTAGAGCTGCTAGTTAGAATTTAGTAGTTCGATTAAATGCGATGACATCGAGCGGTAATATGGCTTCCTCGAACCTTTGCCTTTGGGGAATAAACCCCACTCATTTTTCGCCGCTTCGCCTAGGAGAATAACCACATTGGCAAACCTCAAACTCGAGACCTTCAAGAAAAACAACTCCCCAAGGTTACCTCTGGTGGCCACTTAATCTATACCAAGTGGTTAACATGTTGTCTAATCTAGTTATGTTTTGTTGTAGAAATCCCATATAAACAATGAAATGGAAACGCTAAAGGATAGTTAGAAAAATTACACATTCTCAATGGCAGAGCCAACCAGCAATCTAAGGTGGTTCCTGAAATAATGAAGGCAAAAGTATAAACGATCAACAACTAATAAGTCGTTTCGGGTCGGGTCGGTACAATTTAACAAAAGCATATACTTGTAGAACATCAAAATGATCGTGTAGAAGCTTTATATTTTAACTTTCACAAAAACATTTGATCCATGTCAATACGCTTTTAGATTTCTTTTTAGAACGGTAGTACACTTGAAATATGAACAGGTTAAACCATCCAGCAGGCAGGGCGGGGCTTGAAAAAGGAGAGACCCTTGAAGGAAACCTCTAGAACTGGCGGCTTGTAGGATAACTCGGATTTTTTAATAAACTACGGCGCAGTAAAACCTCCTTCAAACTTCAAAGCTTCACGAACCAAGCGGTTGGTTCACGTTTAGATATTCCGTGCATGTAAAACGTGAAAACTATATAATTCGTATCTTTTAACTTTCTCTCAAACTAATTATCCTAACTATGTGATTGTAACTAAGAGCAAAATATTAATATGTATTGTTAGCTTATTTTAAATCTCTCACTTTAAAGTTTTAAATTATAATGATGGAGATTTATTTTTCAAAAATAGCATCCTTAAAAAGACAATAAATAGTTGTAGCTCCAAAAGATTCGAAGAGAATATGAGAAGTGGATAACTATTCGTGAATCGTGATTTCAATTTTCCATAAACATTTATCTCTAACTCACGTCACCTACCTTACATTTTTTTTATGTGACTTTAACTACTCCTCTTTATATTCTAGCTTTTACTTCATCTCTCTCATGATACACCACTCAAGTAAAAGACTCCATTAACAATCTTTCAAGACTTTCTCATAACAAGATCCATTTACTCCATTGTTTTCTCCTCATTTCGACTGTTTTAGTCACTATGTTTCACCATTTTAACAACTAAGGTGGTTCCCGACATATTTCTAAGATAGGTCCTAATTTTTTGTGATATCGCTTGTACACGAAAATATTTTTCAAGGTGGTTCCTGTGCACCATCTAAATGTGCTTAGATCCGCCCCTGCTCATTCTTTTTCGTATCCCTTTCTTTCCATCTTATATTGTATGCTTTCCCTCTTGCCTTTTTAATTCTAACACCCCATTGAAATATTATAAAATTATAAGCCATCAGTCACACAACCATAGAGGAACATAATGTAATTATTTTTCTGCAACACGATTGAAGCAATTTCCATAAAAGCTCAGTAATTCATGTGGTTACTTACCAAACGAGATAGTCTTATTTGAGATTTTTTGACTTTTAAATGATTTCTTTTTAAATTTGACTTTAAATATTTTTGTTTGTGTTATATAATATTTGATAAAAATAATTAAAGCCGGAGTTGAAAAAGAAAGAATAAGAAAATTCAAATTAAACATTTAATATAAGGGGGAAAAAGTATTAAAATTTGTATAGGATTTATAATAAGAGATTATGCGTTTTGTGTGTATACAATTTTAATTTTGTATAACTTTAGTAGAGTATTGTAGTTTCAAATACTGTTGTTTTGTATTATAGTTTCAAAACCCCAGGTGCTAAGAATGAAAAACAAGTAATGTAACACATAAACGAAGCTTAAACAAAAATTACTTGTTTTTCATCAATAGCTCATGACATTAGCAACTGAATTAATTTGCTCATAGACTTCAATATTTGTGCCCTTTGTTTATAGCATCTCCTCCTCCACATTTCCTCATCATCGGTCGATGTGGGACTAGTGATTTACTCTTTCCTCACAAACCCCAAGTATCAATATACATCAAGGTTATATTGATCATATGAACATTAATTCACACACGCTACAAGAAGGGGTTGTGAAATCGGCATGGAAGAAGGGGTTGTGAAATCGGCAAAGTTCCTCGATTCTACATGGGCAACCAACTAGCCGTTATGCTAGTCAAAGTTACCGTTGCATGTGTAGATTCATCAACTACAACCATCATTCCAGCACCTTCCATTTCAAAGTTGTTAATATTGTATCTTTTCTAAGCTGTTTTCCAGCCTTCTTTTTCACTCACAAATGATGAAGAACTAGTGAGTACAGATGAAGATGAAGAACTAGTACAGATGAAGCTAGTACAGATGATGAAAAACTAGTGTTTTCCAGCCTTCTGTTTTCCAGGCTTCTTTTCCAACACCTTCCATTGTGTGTGAGAGAGAGAAGTGACCAGCAAGAAGATTGACATGGACCGTTTCGAACTCGACTTCTTTTTCGACAAGACAAACGAGAACTCGTTTGGGTGATGCATAAGCTGGTCCGTACACCTTCACCACCATTTTTGCTAGTGTGTGTGTTTTACAGTATTGATGTTAAAGTTATGGAAATAGCATGTGATGATGCTTTGTCATTTTTAGGTAGGGGGTCAGTTCTAAATATATGAGAATTTATGTTTTGTTTCTACAAGAAAAAGCAAATTTGAGTTAAATCTCCATCTCGAATATTGTAGTTAAATTGTTTAATATAATTAAAAAAAAAATATGAGGTATGAGTTAGGCATGGTTGCCACTAAAAATCTATTGCTAGGTATGAGATTGGTATGAGATGACATGGAGGGATATTATTGGTGAGTGATTAGGCATGAAAAAAACCTTTAGGCATGGTTGCCACCACCCTAAAGACAACGTTCATACTAATAATCAGCATCACCCAAAACATTCAAACTTGAAACACGTACAAGTAGTGAATCAGTTATCATACCAAGAAGAATAGATTATGCTGTTGGTTAAACTCCAAAGCCATTTGTTCTTTACAAGCCGATGTGGGACAAACATACATTTTACTCTTTTTCTTAAAGCAAAATAACTATAGAAAGTGATCACTTGTTACAGTAATAATTTTTGTTTTAGTAGAAGTTGCTGATCCAAAGCTGATTCAAGTAGCAGGAGTATCAATTATGACTTAGAGTTGGGTCTAGGAAGTTTCCTTACCTATACAAATGCTCAAAACTTTCATGTCATTGAAACCGTTACGTTAATGAAGACGCAAGAGTTATTTTCGAAAGCAACAAGGATCGTCATTTTGGAAGTCATGTGATTGAAGGACAACGGTCATCAAGTTCGACTGTAGTAAATGACAAGGCTAAACTATATCACCATCTATATTTCCTTTCCGTTTGTTGAAGAATCATTCATTATTATAGCATTCATTTCACAATTTATTATGTACTACATACAAGTGTGGAGTTTGAACTCCTACGTCTATATTATCGTGTTAATATCGACCACGTGAGTGTGCCTACTTGACGTAGATTTTGCTATTTCTACTATAAGGGTGTGATTAATTTGTATACTTTTGTTCTCTTGATTACCTTTTTATCAAAACTGAATGTAGTCACATCATTTTTTTCACATTAGTAAAGCAAATTTAGTTACATACCAATAGCAGCCATAAGTGGTTAGCAACCAAAATCATTTGTGATCTGGAATTGACGACGAGTCAAGGATTCGTTTATGCATAAAATGAGGATTGTTTACCTGGAGACGTGTTTATGTTCAAATGCTGGCATGCAATAATAACTTCTTCTTGTCGCTACTTTTATGAGTCGTATTCTCAACTGGATATGCACAAGTTTTGGAAAGTATACGGTCCATGTATGGCTTTGCGGTATTGGTTAATTACTTGGTTACAATTAACCATCTATATTATTTTATCTCCCTTTTAATCATATACAGTAGTGAATATGAAGATGACACAACTTTATCAGATTTTCGCTTAAACAACTTTATCATATTTTTGCTTAAACAACATTCTGGTCTACAACAACCAAAAAATGTGTCAGGCAAATATCACTTGAACTACTACATGACTCTATAGCGACTATGGTGATTGTAGCTTATATAATTGTAAAGCTTATTTAGACTATTATTGTAGTTTATAAATGTTAAGGGCTGAAGTAATACGAGCTGGTATTATAACAAATAAACAAAAAGTTTATACTAGCTCGTAAACAACAACCCCAAACATTAGAAACTAGAAGTGTTGATTCAAATTTTTACCATTTGTTCTCCGATAGTCGATGTGGGAAAAATAAATGCTCTTACACTTCAATTCCTTTGCTTTCAGAGAAATGTGTGTATGGACTTAGACCACGCGCAATGCATGGTCATATATCGTTATTGGATTTGGTCCAACCGGTTAAGCCATCAAACCAATAGAGTAGCTAGGTTGATGTCTTACCCGGCTTCAGAAAACATTGCTCACTCATGATTTTCGATCTCTTAATCTGTCACTACGTACATTGCTCACACATGATCTTCAATCTCCTCGTTGTGCAAGAAACGAGTTGCACTTTTCTTTGTGTGCTAATCAAGATGGTCTAAACTGACTTGTTGTGACTTGACAACTAGTTGATTAGCTTGATTGTTTTGCTACCGTAAATGTCAAAGTCAAGTTCAATCACACCCAATTGCATTAATGAGTTGGGTTTGTTTATTTTGTGGCGATGCATCTACATGTATATAAATTTTCCAATTTTCATAAAGAAGAGTAACCAGAGACGTCACCTAGAATGGCAATGGTATATATATAAATGTAGCAGAGGACACGACGGCATGACGTACTGACTACTGACTATATCACCGTCTCATTTTGGCAATATACAAGTGTGAAGTTGGAGTTCATACTTTTATATCATCTTGTGGTTTTGATGAATATATATATATTCAACAAGTCTAACTAAGGACCGATTGATTGATTTCGAGCTCCTAGTTTTGTTCTCTTTATTATTCTTTTAAAGATATTATGGGTATGTTTGGCGCAATGGGCTAGGGCTAGGGCTTTTATTATAAGCCGAAGTTGAAATTTGTATTTTTGTAGACTTGTTTGGCAAATGGGCTGGGGCTGGGGCTTATTATTGCAAAATTACTAAAAATGATATAATTAAATGAGTTTTATGGTATGTGTTAGATATTTTTGTGGTAAATATGTAATTTATGGTTTACGAGGCTACATAAACTCGTGCGTTGCACCGATACGTTTTTTTTACGTAATATTGTATGCAAGTAGTTACATATAAGATATTGCAATTGATGTTATCATAAGATTTGTAATCGTAGGTCGAAGGTAAATTCTTGTTGCGTAATGTTGTTGTAACCTTGTCGGGTAATGTTTACGTGGGTTTCGTTATGCAAATTTGCATGGTTCGCAAATTAATAACCACCGCATTCATTATCTGCCAAAGTTGCTTCTTCAGTTCTACTGTAGATGACTACAAAAACCCAAGCGTTGCACCGATTAATTAAAGGTTGAATATATACGTGTTTTTTTTACGTAAAGTAGTTACATGTAAGGTATTGCAATTGATGTTATCATAAGTTTTGTATTTAAAGTAGTTTATTTAATATTTTAATATAAATTATGTATATATTCGTTATTTTCCATATTTATTTGTCACTTTTGTTATGTGTTTTGCTCTTATAAATTGCACGATTTTATGCGTTTATTGTTTGTGCAATAGGCACGTGAAGATGATGTATTCTCAAAATTGCTTTTCTTTTTCTTTTTTTTTGTTTTTTGTTTTTTGTTTTTTGTTTGTTTTTTTTTGTGTTATTTTTCATGGTATTTTATACAACCCGTGCGATACACATGCTATTTGTCGAATAATTAACTAATTTTTCATAACTAAATGTTTGGTCATTAGGTTCCTATTATTTTAGTTACATAAATTATGTTTTTTCCTACAACCCGTGCGATACACGTGCTATTAGTCGAATAATTAACTAATTTTTCATAACTAAATGTTTGGTCATTAGGTTTCTATTATTTTAGATACATAAATTATTTTTTTTCCTATTTACATAAACTATTTAAGATAGTTATTTAACACCAAATAACAGCACTTTTTGGGACTCACTTTTTTTATAATTATAATTTACAAATTTTGCCCTCAACAATTACATTCATTAAACAATCTAATACTTCATTAATAAAATTAAACATTAAAAAAAGAAAAAAAAGAAAACGACATAAAAGAATTACAAAACGAAAAATACGAAATTAAATAGAATAAGTAAATAAATTAAACTATTCGGTCGGCGACGAACGAGGAGGAAATTTGACTTGGTGCATTTAGGATAAACTAAACAACACTAGAAACACAATTTTTTTAGACCGATTGCATATATGAGAAAAATAAAGTTTTTATTAAAAATTAGCACCGCACCGCTGAAATCTACATGCGTCTCGTAAACACCCGAAACCCATATTGGTTCCGTCGCTGATTACCCATATTGGTTCCGTCCCTGATTTGAACATATACATCACCAGAAGAAAAGAAAAAAAAAAAAAAAAAATCCTCATTCAATGCATAACACGACAAATTTTTGACTCGACTTGAATTCCACAACACAAATGCTTTTGTTTGCTAACCACTTAAAGCTGTTATTGGTAAGCAATTAACCACATCTATCACTGAACTTTTATGGAGCTTGCTTAACTCGTATACAAACCTACATACTATCGAGTATTGTGGTAGAAATAGATAAATCAATGTCACCTGCACTACAAAAAATTGGTTCATTCTCCACACTAAATTTTCACACTTTTTAAAAGTGTGTAAAATTTTATTGGTTTATTAACACTTAATTATGTGTAAAAATTGTTTACATTAATAAGTGTGAAAAAAATTATAAATTTCACACTTATAGTTGTATCAAATAAAAGTTCACACTTTTAAGTGTGAAGAATTATAAGATACTCTACACTTGTAAGTATGGAGGTTATTTGTAACACCCAAATTCTCCACACTTTGAAGAAGTGTGGATCCTCTTTGGGTCCCCACACTTTGAGGAAGTGTGGAGAATTTAGGTCCACACCTATAAGTGTGGACATTTCTTAGATTTCTTCACACTTAAAGATGTGAACTTTTTTTTAACACAACTGAATGGGTGGAAAATTTATTGTTTTACAATTTTTTCACACATTTATTAATGTAACAAATTTTTACACATTACTAAGTGTTAGTAAATTAATAATATTTTACACACTTTTAGAAATGTGAAGAAAAAAAGTGTGTAGATTGAACCAATTTTTTGTAGTGCTGGGCATATTCAATTGGTCGATATATCATTAGAATAACAATATAACATGATAACATAGAAGTAGGAACTAAATTAAACTCATCAACTGTACAATGCTTACTAAAATAACTACATTCTGTACCTCTATGAAAAACTAATATGGCTAAACACATAGCTAGAAAACACTCGGATAAAAAATGAGGATATATTTTGATCTAAGAGGAATAATGCAACCAACTTTAGTGCTTCAACCTAGCTAACTATATATCTCATAACATTGAGTCACTAATATTGTTAATTTATAACTATCTTGTGAAACTGGCGTTTGACAAAGGTACTTGTATTGTCTTTCCTTAAAAGCGTATATTATCCCTTGATTAATTACTCTGCTATTTGGCCTTTGTTTCACAACTTTATCTTATGACTATTGATGAGTGTGTAAATACTCATCATCTTTGGGTCAATCTGAACTGCAAAACGTTTAAAAATGCTCAGAAATGCATCAAAATACTGAAAATATTCCAAAATTGCATTTTATATGTTTCAGATGCAAAATGTTCAAAATCAGATGAAAAATGAGCTAAGTTTGCATAATTGGCAGTTTCAGTCCCCCAAGTTTCAAAAATTGTCAGAAATAGTCCCTGAGTCCTAATTTCAAAAGAAAAATCACCAAAGGTCCTTTTTAAATCATAACTTGTCAAAATTAGTCCTTTGGTGAAAAATATCAAAAGTTTTGAGAAATTACAAGTTTGGTCCTCCAAGTTTCAAAATTGGCAAAAATGGCCCTTGGAAATTTGAAAATGTCAAGTTTGGTCCTTGTATTATTAAAACTTGTCACTTATGGTCCCTTGGAGCAACTTTGCAGAATTGGCAGAACTGGTCCCTCAATTTTCAGGATTTACAAAACAAATCCTTGTTTATTAATAAGCCTAAGCTATTGGACCCTTGTCATAAACCATTTGACCCCCTGTCAATAACAATTTGGACCCTTTCCCTTTTAATATTTAACCCCAGTCAAACAAAACCACACCTCGCGCCCTTTTTCTTTCTTCCCTGCCAAAATCTCTGCAACACTCTTCCCCCCCATCATCCCAACTCATCCTCCACTTTCCATGTCCCCCCACCTCTCCTAACACTCCAAGATACATTAAATGCACCCTACTCCATTTCACTCAACCCACAACAGGTCAAACACCATTTCCCGCCAAAACCAATCCAATGGCCAATATCTTCCTAACCAATCCTATGGCCAGGATTTTTAGTGGGAATCAATCAGAGGAATGGGAGAAGACATTTGGAGCTATAAAAGAGAGAGAGGAACTCATTTAACGACCCCTCAAACTTTTCCAATTACCCACCACAACCCGACTTATCTTCATATAATCAACATACCTGCTGTGAATTTTGTGGAGGACCTCACCTAGAATTTGATTGTCAATCGGGAAACACGTTTGTCTATGAACAGTTTTCCGGTGATGCTCAGAACTTTGGTTATGACCAATATCCATATAATTCACCAGTCCAGACTCAGCAGTTTTCTGTTGTGATACGTGGAGGTCCCCACTTAAGCTCTGATTGTCAAATAGGGAATCCATTTCCTTGTAACAATCATGACTCTCACAGGTTTGACAATTTCCAGCCTCCACAGCACCATACGGTTCAAACTCCACCTCAGCCGTTGTCTCAAGAAATCTCCCAAGATTTTGAAACCGCAATGAAAACACTTGAGGATACGATTCGTAACTTTAAGAATCAAGTGAGTAGTGAAAAGACCATGGGAGAATTGCGGCCGAGAACGAGAAGAACGAGAGGCCCGCAAATCTATGGAAGAATTATTAATCCTAGAGCAAGCAGCTCTAAGGCGTTCCCAATTTCTTAAGGCAGCTATGTATGATGATGCGAGGAGAGTATTTCTTTTAAGGATATTATTTCTCAACTCCCTCAGTCAGTTGATATCCCAGCAGTTGAGATTCCATCTCAAACAACTGCTATCACACCCGAAGCTCCCACTCACTCTCTGAGCATGGGGGACGAGCATCTTGACACTGTTCCTGAAAAGGAATCGGACGAATTCATAAAGTCTAGTGTTGAGAACCTTGTCCCAATCCCAAGAGAGTCACAGGGAATTCTTGATCATGTGTGTGATATCCCTCCTCCTCTTGTCTTCCAAAATGATCATATTGAGATGTTCTCCGATTCTAATGATGATGATTTGTTATCTTGTGGAGACATCGTTTATGTGGAAGATTTACCTTCTGAGCTTGTTAGCTTAGAAGAAGAGATGATGAAGTTACTGAAACTGAAATCAAAGATGAAGCACTTCGTGCAACATTACTGAATGTCAGTCTTCTCATTTCTAAAATCGAGGCTTTCAATGAAAAACCTATTTCATCTCCTATCCCCATTAATGATAGTGACATTCTTTCCGATGATTCTATTCCGGAAATGAAAGCCTTCTGTGTTAATAATATGGGAGAGAAGATTAGTGGCAGTACCACTTTTCATTCTCATAATTCTCTCCCCAATTATGAATCATTTACATTGGAGGAGTTCACCAGTGAACTTACTCATATCAATTCTGAATATGATTCATTCACCTTCATGGAGTTCTCAGATGAACTCACTCATATCATATCTCCGCAGAGTATGATAACTTCTACTTTGATCTAGACACACCCGGGATATGTCTAGACCAATTGAGCTTAAAAGATGAAATTCATGCTATTATGAATTCTCCTTCTGATGATGATGAGTTAGTCAAGATTATTATCATGACTTTCTTTCTCTTCTTCACCTATCCCGTAGCTTCTCCTGTTCTTCACTCCTTCGGGAATGAAGACATTATCTTTGACCCAGGCATTTCCATGTACCATTTGTGAGCCGGGTCTGTCTGTATATATCTCATCGGTGTGGAACTTTCACGTACTTCAATGTTTATCCAAACATCTTGAATGAAAGTCCGATGGAGATTGTCTCTTCCACTTACTTCCCCATGAACCAATTAATTCGGGGTCGAGTCAAGCTAGCGACTCGGGAATCAAAAACAGTAGCATGCCATATGGGTTTTCACCCATATTTCTGTCTTCTTTCTCTGTTCTACCACCTTAGTGTGGGGGTGATGCCCCACATGTTATATATATATATATATATATATATATATATATATATATATATATAAAAAAAAAAAAAAAATCTTTCAAATAATGGCCGTAGTATTTCCCTTTTACGTTCTATGTTTCGGCATAACCGTCGGTACTTTGAATATTGAGGGCAATATTCATTTCTAAGTGTGGGGGGGAATTCTCACGAATTTTATCATGTATTATCCACCCAATTCCCCCGTTTTTGGCCAAAATATTTTTTTGGAGTAAGTGTTTTTCACTTACTCAGCATATGGTAATCAGTCCGCCATGTCTAAAAAACAAAAGGATTGTGTGACAACCCGTACTTTCAGGTCATTTCTCGAAACGATTTATGCTTCACTATTTCAACAATTACCGTAAACTTGGTTTACTTGTTCCAAATTCGCGTAACCTTTATGGTTTAGCGGCGAATTCATGATCATAACATCACGTACATTTCGACTATGATTAGTCTACATTTCATTTACATCATTTGCATCATGATAGTTCATTCATGACGTTGCATTTCACATTTAACGCGAAATTTTTATATTAAATAAACGTTATCGCGTGAGTTATTATTTTGAATATTTAATCCGTTACTTTCAAAAATGATCCCGACATATTTTTAAACTTACATTTAGTTTATAAAAACTATATTTTGAGTTTTCCTAGTGTTTCAAATTTATTTGGTACATAAATCGTTAAAGTTAAATTATTACGACGTTTTCTTAAAATTTATACGATAATTATTTTATCACTCAATTTTCACAAGGAATGTATTTTTACAATTTTTATTATATCATTACATTCTATTTTGACCTATTAAAAACTTACTTGTACCAAAATTTCCATTTACCTTTACTTATACCTTTTCTTACACAATTACTTATACTTTCTTACAACTTGTACAAGTAAATACTTACACAACATTTTATAAAAAAAAAATATATATTGATGAAACATTATCCCCAAAAACCGGCCCATGGGGGGGGGAAGCAATTAATGTGTGTTGAATTAATTCTTTGATAGTATATACTTACACTCCAAATATTTCATTCATTCATCCAATCTCAAATAATTCAAGTAGCAAAACTTTTTCTCTCCTCTTTGTTTCTTCATCTAAAACCGGCCTTCAAGAGCTCCCAAGGGATCATCATATTTTTTTTCTAGCACAAGTATAACAACCTAGATAATACTCTTGTTAAGATTTTGAAATAAAACCCTAGGGTGTTTAGGTTAATCCTTGGTTCTAATCACCTCATCATATCACTTGTAAGCATCTCATATTTATTTTTCATCTTACATATTCATTTCATACTCATCTCATCATTTTTGAGCAAAAACATGCAAGACTTGTGTTGTTTATACCATTTTTCCATTGATTTTAGAGTTATATATATATATAGTCATCCTATAATTATCCCCTTGTTATATATTGGTCTTGATGATGTTTAGGAACCCATGACACCCTAAGAAGGTGTATGGTAGGATTAGATTAGCTTTGGAGTTGATTTGAAGGGATTGGAATAGGTTTAGTACGATAAAAACTATTTTCGACAAGTATAAATTATGTTCTGTCCTTGTTTCATTTTTCTGGAAAAACCGACAGTTGGTACGAAACTTTGGCCTTGATATTTAGAAAATATACTTTAAAACGAATCCGTGGCCGCTTGAACGGATAAAAACGGACTTATAACGAAGAAGTTATGGATTTTACAAGTTTGACGACGAAATATATAGTTTTCTGAAATTTCAGCAACATGTTTTTAATTTGTCCGAGTCAAAAACGAGCCTTAAGCTTTACAAATTATTTCGACTTGTCAAAAATATATTAGTATACTTTGATACGAAGCTAAGGACGTATTATACGTAGAAAACGGATTTGAAACGACAAAGATATGCACGTTTTCATAAAATTGCCGTAACTATTATTTTTAGAAAAACTATATTATTTTTACGAGATAAGTGTTACGGTAACTAAAATCACCATCCTTAACCCTTATTATCTTTATGTTCGAGACCTTTATGTCAAAAACTCCTGAACTGAAACTTCTAGATTTCGATGCAAACTTTCCAAAACCGTCGAGTTCGTTCTCTAACGATCGACGTACACCATTTTACGACTAGTTTTCCAAAGCCATTTTTGTTAATTTCATGATATTTCGACGACATTGTTTTGCGACGAAAAGTGATAATTTCACCAAAAATCATTATAAAACCATTGTAGGATGACATTTTGACGTAAATACTTGTAAGGTGATTTTTGATTGGTCAAGACGTCAAACGAGTATTTTTCGACGATAAGTAATATTTTCAAAACTCGCAAATGGTATAAATAACATACGAAATGCATGCATAACATTACATTGCAACTTATTACATGTCATATCATTCATCATAGGTCAAGATTTGCGTATCACATTACATCTCGGTGTACTCACTTTTGTCTTCGCATCATTCCACCAAGTGAGTTTAAGTAGCCCCTTGCTTTTACTTGTTTTCATTACTGTTTTGGGGGAGATACATGCTCAATTATTTTTCACAAGTACTTTAGATTTTTAAGGCTAAAATCTATCATGATTACCATTGCTTTAAAACCGAATGTTGTACTATATTAATTGTTCTTGTTTATGTGCTATTGTTCTACGTCGAGTTAAGTGCTATTGATTATGTGCTATTGTTCTACGTCGAGTTAAGTGCTATTGATTATGTGCTATTGTTCTACGTCGAGTTAAGTGCTATTGATTATGTGCTATTGTTCTACGTCGAGTTAAGTACTATGGTATATTCATTGAGCTAACGGTCTTGGTATATTCATTGAGCTAACGGTCTTGGTATATTCATTGGTCTAACGGACTTGGTATACGATTATGGACTAATGGTCTTGGAACGATTTGAACATACACTATATACACTTTGGCAATGGGTTGTGAACACACAGGTTGCAAGTTTTGTATGGGCGGAACTTGGATGAAGGGTGGATTCACAATGCTTTTGCTGCATAAACGATTTCGATACATTGAGCCATGCACTATTATGTGAATTCATTTGACATCATGCACTTGAACATTAACTCTACATATTCTGGCAGTGGGTTGTGAACACACAGGTTGCAAGTTTTGTATGGGCGGGACTTGGAACTGAGTGGATTTACAATGCCTTTGCTACATAAGCGATTTTGAAAGTCTTTACATTTCAACGATTTACAATGCCGTTGCTGCATAAACGATTTTGAAAGGCTTTACATTTCAATTCAAACTCTATGAACTCACTCAACCTTTGTGTTGACACTTTTAGCATGTTTTATCTCAGGTATCTAAGGCATTCACTTCATGGCATGCATTTGGACACATCATGGAGTCGCGATGACGACGCGTCTCACTTGGGTTTTACGCACTTTAAAACATCGTTTGAATTGTAACAAACTTATTTCCGCACAAGTTGATTTTCATTTGGGACCTACTTTGTAAACTCGGATTGTTTTATTAAATCAAACGATGTATTTTCCAAACGACACTTTAGGTCGTTCAATATACCTGTGATTGTGATGCTATGACAGTCAATCCCCAGGAAATCCATTCCGCTGCAAAACAGGTAATTTGGGGGTGTGACAGATTGGCATCAGAGCTTCAGTTATAGAGAACTAGGTTGCATCATTGACCCTAGACTATAACTACATCATCATAGCATCTCATCGTTTCATCACAAGTGCATGTTCACTTTGCATACGATTTATACGTACATTTTTCGAGTTATTTACTTTCATTTCATATCGATTGTCACACGGATGCCTTTAAATACCCATCCCATTATACTCACATCACTTTGACGTGGAGAATGCCCTGTCATTCCCTATCACAATTTTAACATCAGTTGACTCAACACCAAACATCATATGAGTCGATTAGTCCAAGCATTGCATAGTTACTCCTAAATTATACATAGCCTGATCACCTATGTCTAATTCAGGAAGAATCATGCAATGAAGGGAGTAGTAGGCTTATATGTGTAAACAATTCCGTAATCGAGCCAAATTTTCAAAAGATTTTCTTCAAACCACTTGTTTCCAGCTTGATCCGCGTGACAGTTCTTGTTTGATGAGTTGCAAAGATCGAGCTAGAAACAAGTTGTTACCTAAACCGATTTAGCCTAATCGTATGACAGTTCTTGTTTGATGAGTTGTGGGATTAAGTAAAAATCGGTTACCAAAAAGTCTTTTGAGGGTTTTGCTCGGGAATGGGAAAGTTTGCCACATCAAACCCTAAACCCGTTAGACCTAACAACGAACTGAATTCAGGGACTGAATTCCTTTTTGGATGGGCGAATGTGACAACCCGTACTTTCAGGTCATTTCTCGAAACGATTTATGCTTCACTATTTCAACAATTACCGTAAACTTGGTTTACTTGTTCCAAATTCGCGCAACCTTTATGGTTTAGCGGCGAATTCATGATCATAACATCACGTACATTTCATATGGACTATGATTAGTCTACATTTCATTTACATCATTTGCATCATGATAGTTCATTCATGACGTTGCATTTCACATTTAACGCGAAATTTTTATATTAAATAAACGTTATCGCGTGAGTTATTATTTTGAATATTTAATCCGTTACTTTCAAAAATGATCCCGACATATTTTTAAACTTACATTTAGTTTATAAAAACTATATTTTGAGTTTTCCTAGTGTTTCAAATTTATTTGGTACATAAATCGTTAAAGTTAAATTATTACGACGTTTTCTTAAAAATTATACGATAATTATTTTATCACTCAATTTTCACAAGGAATGTATTTTTACAATTTTTATTATATCATTACATTCTATTTTGACCTATTAAAAACTTACTTGTACCAAAAATTTCCATTTACCTTTACTTATACCTTTTCTTACACAATTACTTATACTTTCTTACAACTTGTACAAGTAAATACTTACACAACATTTTATAAAAAAAAAAATATATATTGATGAAACATTATCCCCAAAAACCGGCCCATGGGGGGGGGAAGCAATTAATGTGTGTTGAATTATTTCTTTGATAGTATATACTTACACTCCAAATATTTCATTCATTCATCCAATCTCAAATAATTCAAGTAGTAAAACTTTTTCTCTCCTCTTTGTTTCTTCATCTAAAACCGGCCTTCAAGAGCTCCCAAGGGATCATCATATATTTTTTCTAGCACAAGTATAACAATCTAGATAACACTCTTTATAAGGTTTTGAAATAAAAACCTAGGGTGTTTAGGTTAATCCTTGGTTCTAATCACCTCATCATATCACTTGTAAGCATCTCATATTTATTTTTCATCTTACATATTCATTTCATACTCATCTCATCATTTTTGAGCAAAAACATGCAAGACTTGTGTTGTTTATACCATTTTTCCATTGATTTTAGAGTTATATATATATATAGTCATCCTATAATTATCCCCTTGTTATATATTGGTCTTGATGATGTCTAGGAACCCATGACACCCTAAGAAGGTGTATGGTAGGATTAGATTAGCTTTGGAGTTGATTTGAAGGGATTGGAATAGGTTTAGTACGATAAAAACTATTTTCGACAAGTATAAATTATGTTCTGTCCTTGTTTCATTTTTCTGGAAAAACCGACAGTTGGTACGAAACTTTGGCCTTGATATTTAGAAAATATACTTTAAAACGAATCCGTGGCCGCTTGAACGGATAAAAACGGACTTATAACGAAGAAGTTATGGATTTTACAAGTTTGACGACGAAATGTATAGTTTTCTGAAATTTCAGCAACATGTTTTTAATTTGTCCGAGTCAAAAACGAGCCTTAAGCTTTACAAATTATTTCGACTTGTCAAAAATATATTAGTATACTTTGATACGAAGCTAAGGACGTATTATAGAGGAAAGCGGATTTGAAACGACAAAGATATGCACGTTTTCATAAAATTGCCGTAACTATTATTTTTAGAAAAACTATATTATTTTTACGAGATAAGTGTTACGGTAACTAAAATCACCATCCTTAACCCTTATTATCTTTATGTTCGAGACCTTTATGTCAAAAACTCCTGAACTGAAACTTCTAGATTTCGATGCAAACTTTCCAAAACCGTCGAGTTCGTTCTCTAACGATCGACGTACACCATTTACGACTAGTTTTCCAAAGCCATTTTTGTTAATTTCATGATATTTCGACGACATTGTTTTGCGACGAAAAGTGATAATTTCACCAAAAATCATTATAAAACCATTGTAGGATGACATTTTGACGTAAATACTTGTAAGGTGATTTTTGATTGGTCAAGACGTCAAACGAGTATTTTTCGACGATAAGTAATATTTTCAAAACTCGCAAATGGTATAAATAACATACGAAATGCATGCATAACATTACATTGCAACTTATTACATGTCATATCATTCATCATAGGTCAAGATTTGCGTATCACATTACATCTCGGTGTACTCACTTTTGTCTTCGCATCATTCCACCAAGTGAGTTTCGTAGCCCCTGCTTTTACTTGTTTTCATAACTGTTTTGGGGGAGATACATGCTCAATTATTTTTCACAAGTACTTTAGATTTTTAAGGCTAAAATCTATCATGATTACCATTGCTTTAAAACCGAATGTTGTACTATATTAATTGTTCTTGTTTATGTGCTATTGTTCTACGTCGAGTTAAGTGCTATTGATTATGTGCTATTGTTCTACGTCGAGTTAAGTGCTATTGATTATGTGCTATTGTTCTACGTCGAGTTAAGTGCTATTGATTATGTGCTATTGTTCTACGTCGAGTTAAGTACTATGGTATATTCATTGAGCTAACGGTCTTGGTATATTCATTGAGCTAACGGTCTTGGTATATTCATTGGTCTAACGGACTTGGTATACGATTATGGACTAATGGTCTTGGAACGATTTGAACATACACTATATACACTTTGGCAATGGGTTGTGAACACACAGGTTGCAAGTTTTGTATGGGCGGAACTTGGAACTGAGTGGATTCACAATGCCTTTGCTGCATAAACGATTTCGATACATTGAGCCATGCACTATTATGTGAATTCATTTGACATCATGCACTTGAACATTAACTATACATATTCTGGCAGTGGGTTGTGAACACACAGGTTGCAAGTTTTGTATGGGCGGGACTTGGAACTGAGTGGATTTACAATGCCTTTGCTACATAAACGATTTTGAAAGTCTTTACATTTCAACGATTTACAATGCCGTTGCTGCATAAACGATTTTGAAAGGCTTTACATTTCAACCAAACTCTATGAACTCACTCAACCTTTGTGTTGACACTTTTAGCATGTTTTATCTCAGGTATCTAAGGCATTCACTTCATGGCATGCATTTGGACACATCATGGAGTCGCGATGACGACGCGTCTCACTTGGGTTTTACGCACTTTAAAACATCGTTTGAATTGTAACAAACTTATTTCCGCACAAGTTGATTTTCATTTGGGACCTACTTTGTAAACTCTGATTGTTTTATTAAATCAAACGATGTATTTTCCAAACGACACTTTAGGTCGTTCAATATAACCGTGATTGTGATGCTATGACAGTCAATCCCCAGGAATTCCATTCCGCTGCAAAACAGGTAATTTGGGGGTGTGTGGATTGGCTAATCCAGGAACAAACGGCTCTTGGTAAAGATTTCTCAAATCCGTTTATGGCTTGCAATTTGCCCAAAATTGTATGGTGTTCAACTCACCATATCCTAAAAAGTGAAGAGTTGGCTAGCCATAAGTTTATGGCTTGTGGTAAAGATGGAAAAGCCATAATTGGTATTCACTCACCAAAGATAATTCGATAATTTATCTAAGAGTTGGCTAGTCGAGCAAACGGCTTCGTAAACAAATCAAATTCGTTGGAAGGCGGTGGTTTGCTCAAAAATCATATGGTTATCGGTGTACCATGGTTCTTACTTGAACTAAAACATTTGGCTACTCGAGAAGTAATGGCTTTTGGTAAAGAGATTCAAATCCATTATGTTTTTCTCAAAAGATTGCTAGGGACTAGCAATAGTTTAGTGTGGGGATTGATGAGTGTGTAAATACTCATCATCTTTGGAATCAATCTGACTGCAAAACGTTTAAAAATGCTCATAAATGCATCAAAATACTGAAAATATTCCAAAATTGCATTTTATATGTTTCAGGTGCAAAATGTTCAAAATCAGATGAAAAATGAGCTAAGTTTGCATAATTGGCGTTTAGGTCCCCAAGTTTCAAAATTGTCAAATAGTCCCCGAGTCCTAATTTCAAAAGAAAAATCACCAAAGGTCCTTTTAAATCATAACTTGTCAAAATTAGTCCTTTGGTGAAAAATATCAAAAGTTTTGAGAAATTACAAGTTTGGTCCTCCAAGTTTCAAAATTGGCAAAAATGGTCCTTGGAAATTGAAAAATGTCAAGTTTGGTCCTTGTATTATTAAAACTTGTCACTTATGGTCCCTTGGAGCAACTTTGCATAATTGGCGGCTGGTCCCTCAATTTTCAGGATTTACAAAACAAATCCTTGTTTATTAATAAGCCTAAGCTATTGGACCCTTGTCATAAACCATTTGACCCCCTGTCAATAACAATTTGGACCCTTTCCCTTTTAATATTTAACCCCGGTCAACCAACCCTACCCCAGTCAAACAAAACCACACCTCAGCCCTTTTTCTTTCTTCCCTGCCAAAATCTCATATGCTTCCCTCATCCCCTCATCCTCCACTTTCCATGTCCCCCCACCTCTCCTAACACTCCAAGATACATTAAATGCACCCTACTCCATTTCACTCAACCCACAACAGGTCAAACACCATTTCCCGCCAAAACCAATCCAATGGCCAATATCTTCCTAACCAATCCTATGGCCAGGATTTTTAGTGGGAATCAATCAGAGGAATGGGAGAAGACATTTGGAGCTATAAAAGAGAGAGGAAGCAAGAAGAGAGGAGGAGAGTAGTAGATTTTAGTTTTAAAATTCCTTTATGTCGTTTTTTTTATAACTGTTTTAATTTAAGTCAAAAACTTGTGATTTCAGTTTCTATGTATTAACCTTTAGTTGGATAATGATTGTAATGTATTTTTAAGTTCCAATTCAAAGCTTTAGTATGGTTTAATGTTTTACTGTTAACTGTTGAAAAATTCACTTTCATACTCTTACATTAAAGCTTCTAAAAGCTTCTATTTCAGTTCAAATAGGTTCATGCAAGCTACTGAATGCTTTTGATAAGCTCACAATTCATTTTCAAGTAAATGTGTTATTTGTTCAATGAAAGTCAAAATGGGTGCATTTGGGAATGGAAATGATGTTGGGCTAATCTGAGCATGGGATATGGGTTGAAATAGACTAGGTTAGAGTAGGATTAGCTCGGTCTTAGCGCATATCATTTGGAACATCTGTGAGTAGCATTTCCCTTTTATTTGGTCTATTTTGCATAGTGTGCTTGAATGTGTATCTATGGTTACCAATGGTTTAGGCCTGTTTAATTAGTTGTTTTTAGGTCAACTAAACTTAGTTTGATCAATATTACATGGTGGTTCGATAGTTAGTGTGGATTTAAGATCAAAAATTGATTAAAGGGTGTTTGGATTTTCGAATAATCATTAGAAGCGGTCGCGAGTTGTTTAAAGTTGTTGCTTTAGTATCACTTAGTTGTAATAGAACCATTTTGATCATCCAAGTGCATCCTTGAATCTTAAAAGTCAAAATCATTCTCAAACTATCTTAACACTTTCTTGTTGATTTTGTCAAAACAAAATCTTGTTTTGTGTTTAAATAACTTAGAAACAACTTGCAGTAGTCTCATTTAACCTTATTACATCAATCTAAGTCCTTAAAATTAGTTGTTAAGTTCATAAAAGTCAACTTTCAATACTGTCAAAAAAGGTCAAACACATGAAAAATCTGGTTTGAGCCCAACTGAGTTGAATTTTCTTGGACTCATTTCTGAGCCAATCTAAGTGAAATTGTGAATTCAATAACTTCTACTGATCTATTTTATGATTATCATTTTTGTCAAATTTTGTCAATTTTGTTTAAGCCTCATAAGTGCTTGTCAAAATGGGCTTAATTACCCTGTACACACTCAGTATTAACTGAGTGTGCACAGGTTTTGTGCCAAGCTTATGCCTAGCTCATCAGAGCTCTTCCAGGGCTCATATTTGGTTTAGGCATAGCTACCCAGGTCTAGCTTAGGATCCAGCTCTTGGTTTTCATTTTTAGCTTATAGTGTGTCTTGTGCTTTGGCTTAAAGTAGACCCCAAAAAGCTGATTTTGTCACTTTAGCTCAATTAGACAAATCAGTTAAGTCTTGTTGTTTTTAGTTCATTTTGAGTTCTTTTAGCATATTACATCTTCTGTAATCAGTTTGTAGCTTGTTTGGTCCTTTTAGCTTATCCCAAGTGCTTATTTATAAGCACATTCCATTGCAGCCTCTTATTCCTTCACACAACCCCTTGTTTTTCTATTTTTCCTAGATTCTCTATATTATTTTAGACTTTTCTTGAATTTTTCAGATTTTTCCAAGTCAGTTTTCTATTTTTCTCCATTTTAATTAGTTTTTAAGCCTTTTTAATTAGCATTTAATACAAATAATTCAGAAAAGGTTCAAAAAAATAATTTTTCATTTTTATTAAGTTAAGATAAATATAAAAAGTAAAAAAAATATTTTTCTAGATTTTTCTTAATTAAAATTGTATTTTTAAATAATTTAATTAGTTTTAAATAGATTTTAATTCATAGAAAATACAAAAATAGTCAGAAAAATACAAAAATAGTTTTGAAAATTCTATTTTGTTATTTTAGATTTTTCCAAGTCATAATTTCATTTTTCTAGCTTTATTTTATATTTTCTTGTATTTTAGGTTATTATTAAATAGTTAAAATTAGTTTTTAATTAATAATAATTAGATAAATAGTTATAAAAATAATTTTCTCTTTCTAAAAATTTTCTTTTATCATTAGGATTGTAAAAATATCATTTTCATACTTTTAGGATTAATACTGCTTCAGTTTCACATTTTCATTTGTACGTTACGTAGTTTTTAAATTAAGTTTTAAAATCAAAAACATCATTTTAAAAATAGTGATAGCGTTTATTTAATATTTTTTTATCTTTTTAATTTTCTTTAATTTGCATTTAAGCCTCTGTAATTATAGGCTATTTCTGTAGTTATAATCGTTCAAATCCCTCTTTTCCGTTCAAATCTCTCGATCACTATACGTTTGGTGATCCATTGCATAGCTATTTGGGACATAAAGACGGGGAAACTATACTCCCAGATCTTCATTGCATTAGATAATGCAGCTGTTTTAAGTTTCTTACGATCGGCCATTCACAAGTGGTGGCTTGTGTGCTTGACCGTTCGGGGCGAATCAAATTTTTGCCGCCGGGCCGATGTGCTAATTATCTTATGTTTAGCAGATTAGTGATTTGAATATTCACTCATTGTTCATACCATCTATATATGTTTATATGTTCTTATAAAAAATCCAAAAATCCAAAAATATTCATCTTAACCCTCCTACCCTTTTTGATTATTTATCCCTTTACCCTCTATCCATTTGATTCTATCTCTTTAACCCTCTACATGTTTAATTCTCATGGCAACGTTCGATTATCATCGTTGTTTCCACTGCAAAAGCCGTATGGAAGAGGATCAGCTCTATTGTCGATCGGATTGTTTATGCAAGAGATGTGGAAGGATGGGTGCAAGAAAATATTGTTATTGGTGCGAATTATCCGATAAAAACTCTCTCGATGATTCTCCAAGTTTTTCGACCATCATACAACCCGATGTTTCTTGTATTGTATCTGAGCCCAAACCGTCTAGAATTGATCCTAAACTTTCACGATTCTGGTTAAAAGCAAACATGCGAGAATGTAGACGGTGACTAGCAAGAATGACTTTAATCTTCGTTTCTCAAGAACCTCAACCAGAGACCATAACGGAAGTGGTGGAAATTGCTAGCTCTCAGAGCACACCACTTGTCCCACCTCGATTTTTCAAAATGTTCTTCGAGACTTGATAGTCATTCAGATCACCATCTTGGTTTTGTTGATTCTTTGAATAAACTGATTCCTTCTCATAACTCTCAAATGAAATCATTTATTCCTTCTGTCGGTTGTGGTGAGCCTCTTTTTGGTTCACCACGTGGTTGGTGTACGTGTGTACAGTGTGGTAATGATATTCATAACAGGAGTTGTTTGTTTTGTGGTTCGAGGAATTCATTTGATTATGATCCTAATCGGAACTCATTTAACGACCCCTCAAACTTTTCCAATTACCCACCACAGACCGACTTATCTTCATATAATCAACATACCTGCTGTGAATTTTGTGGAGGACCTCACCTAGAATTTGATTGTCAATCGGGAAACACGTTTGTCTATGAGCATTTTCGGTGATGCTCGAAACTTTGGTTATGACCAATATCCATATAATTCACCATCGGACTCAGCAGTTTCTTGTTGTGATCTTGTGGAGGTCCCAACCCACTTCGATTGTCAAATAGGGAATCCATTTCCTTGTAACAATCATGACTCTCAGGTTTGACAATTTCCAACCTCCACAGCACCATACGGTTCAAACTCCACCTGAGCCGTTGTCTCAAAAAATCTCCCAAGATTTTGAAACCGCAATGAAAACACGAGGATACGATTAGTAACTTTAAGAATCAAGTGAGTAGTGAAAAGACCATGGGAGAATTGCGGCGAAGAACGAGAAGAACGAGAGGCCCGCAAATCTAGGGAAGAATTATTAGTCCTAGAGCACTCTAAGGTTCCCAATTTCTTAAGTCAGCTATGTATGATGATGACGAGGAGAGTATTTCTTTTAAGGATATTATTTCTCAACTCCCTCGGTCAGTTGATATCCATCTCAAACAAGCTGCTATCACACCGAAGCTCCCACTCACTCTCGAGCATGGGGGCGAGCATCTTGACCTTGTTCCGAAAAGGAATCGGACGAATTCATAAAGTCTAGTGTTGAGAACCTTGTCCCAATCCCAAAGAGTCACGGGAATTCTTGATCATATGTGTGATATCCCTCCTCCTCTTGTCTTCCAAAATGATCATATTGAGATGTTCTCGTATTCTAATGATGATGATTTGTTATCTTGTGGAGACATCGTTTATGTGGAAGATTTACCTTCTGAGCTTGTTAGCTTAGAAGAAGAGAATGATGAAGTTGACCTTTGAAAATCAAAGATGAAGCACTTCGTGCAACATTACCGAATGTCAGTCTTCTCATTTCTAAAATCGAGGCTTTCAATGAAAAACCTATTTCATCTCCTATCCCCATTAAGGATAGTGACATTCTTTCGATCTATTCTAGGAAATGAAAGCCTTCTGTTTTGATAATATGGGAGAGAAGATTAGTGGCATTACCACTTTTCATTCTCATAATTCTCTCCCCGATTATGAATCATTTACATTGGAGGAGTTCACGGTGAACTCACTCATATCAATTCTGAATATGATTCATTCACCTTCATGGAGTTCTCGGATGAACTCACTCATATCATATCTCCGCCAGAGTATGATAACTTCTACTTTGATCTAGACACACCCGGGATATGTCTAGACCAATTGAGCTTAAAAGATGAAATTCATGCTATTATGAATTCTCCTTCGAATGATGATGAGTTAGTCAAGATTTTTATCATGACTTTCTTTCTCTTCTTCACCTATCCGTAGCCTCTGTTCTTCACTCCTGGGGAATGAAGACATTATCTTTGACGGGCATTTCCATGTACCATTTGTGAGCGGGCGATGCGTATATATCTCATCGGCGTGTAACTTTCACGTACTTCAATGTTTATACAAACATCTTGAATGAAAGTCCGATGGAGATTGTCTCTTCCTTACTTCCTCATGAACCAATTAATTCGGGGTGGAGTCAAGCTAGCGACTCGGGAATCAAAAACAGTAGCATGCCATATGGGTTTTCACCCATATTTACGTCTTCTTTCTCTGTTCTACCACCTTAGTGGGGGTGATGCCCATGTTATATATTATATATATATATATATATATATATATATATATATATATATATATATATATATAAAAAAAAAAAAAAAATCTTTCAAATAATGGCGTAGTATTTTTCCTTTTACGTTCTATGTTTCGGCATAACCGTCGGTACTTTGAATATTGAGGGCAATATTCATTTCTAAGTGTGGGGGAGAATTCTCACGAATTTTATCATGTATTATCCATTCCCGTTTTTGGCCAAAATATTTTTTGGAGTAAGTGTTTTTCACTTACTCGGCATATATGTAATCAGTCATATGTCTAAAAACAAAAGGATTGGCTAATCAGAGCAAGCGGCTCTTGGTAAAGATTTCTCAAATCCGTTTATGGCTTGCAATTTGCCCAAAATTGTATGGTGTTCAACTCACCATATCCTAAAAAGTGAAGAGTTGGCTAGCCCGCAAGTTTATGGCTTGTGGTAAAGGCGGTGGAAAAACCATAATTGGTATTCAGCTCACCAAAGATAATTCTGATAATTTATCTAAGAGTTGGCTAGTCGAGCAAGCGGCTACGGTAAAGACAAATCAAATCCGTTGGAAGCCGGTGGTTTGCTCAAAATCACATGGTTATCGGTGTACCATGGTTCTTACTTGAACTAAAACATTTGGCTACTCCGGAAGTAATGGCTTTTGGTAAAGAGATTCAAATCCATTATGTTTTTCTCAAAAGATTGCTAGGGACTAGCAATAGTTTAGTGTGGGGATTGATGAGTGTGTAAATCTCATCATGCTGAATCAATCTGAGCTAAAGCGTTTAAAAATGCTCAGATATGCATCAAAATACTGAAAATATTCCAAAATTGCATTTTATATGTTTGAGATGCAAAATGTTCAAAATCAGATGAAAAATGAGCTAAGTTTGCATAATTGGCGGTTCAGTCCCCAAGTTTCAAAAATTGTCGAAATAGTCCACGAGTCCTAATTTCAAAGAAAAAAATCACCAAAGGTCCTTTTTAAATCATAACTTGTCAAAATTAGTCCTTTGGTGAAAAATATCAAAAGTTTTGAGAAATTACAAGTTTGGTCCTCCAAGTTTCAAAATTGGCAAAATGGCCCTTGGAAATTTGAAAATGTCAAGATTGGTCCTTGCATTATTGATACTTGTCACTTATGGTCCTTGGAGCAACTTTGCATAATTGGCGGCGGTCCCTCATTTTCGATTTACAAAACAAATCCTTGTTTATTAATAAGCCTAAGCTATTGTACCCTTGTCATAAACCATTTGTCAATAACAATTTGGACCCTTTCCCTTTAATATTTAACCCGGTCAACCAACCCTACCCCATTCAAACAAAACCACAGCCGCCCTTTTTCTTCTTCGCCAAAATCTGCAACACTCTTCCCATCATCAACTCATCCTCCACTTTCCATGTCCCCCACCTCTCCTAACACTCAAGATACATTAAATGCACCCTACTCCATTTCACTCAACCCACAACAGGTCAAACACCATTTCCCGCCAAAACCAATCCAATGGCCAATATCTTCCTAACCAATCCTATGGCGGTTTTTAGTGAATCAATCGAGGAATGGGAGAAGACATTTGGAGCTATAAAGAGAGAGAGAAGCAAGAAGAGGAGGAGAGTAGTAGATTTTAGTTTTAAAATTCCTTTATGTCGTTTTTTTTATAACTGTTTTAATTTAAGTCAAAAACTTGTGATTTCAGTTTCTATGTATTAACCTTTAGTTGGATAATGATTGTAATGTATTTTTAAGTTCCAATTCAAAGCTTTAGTATGGTTTAATGTTTTCTTGTTAACGTTGAAAAATTCACTTTCATACTCTTACATTAAAGCTTCTAAAAGCTTCTATTTCAGTTCAAATAGGTTCATGCAAGCTACTGAATGCTTTTGATAAGCTCACAATTCATTTTCAAGTAAATGTGTTATTTGTTCAATGAAAGTCAAAATGGGTGCATTTGGGAATGGAAATGATGTTGGGCTAATGCTGAGCATGGATATGGGTTGAAATAGACTAGGTTAGAGTAGGATTAGCTCTGGTCTTAGCCTGTCATTTGGAACATCGTGAGTAGCATTTCCCTTTTATTTCGTCTATTTTGCATAGTGTGCTTGAATGTGTATCTGTGGTTACCAATGGTTTAGGCCTGTTTAATTAGTTGTTTTTAGGTCAAGTAAACTTAGTTTGATCAATATTACATGGTGGTTCGATGGTTAGTGTGGATTTAAGATCAAACAGTTGATTAAAGGGTGTTTGGATTTTCTGCATAATCGTATTAGAAGCCGTCTTGATTGTTTAAAGTTGTTGCTTTAGTATCACTTAGTTGTAATAGAACCATTTTGATCATCCAAGTGCATCCTTGAATCTTAAAAGTCAAAATCATTCTCAAACTATCTTAACAGCTTTACTGTTGAGATTTTGTCAAAACAAAATCTTGTTTTGTGTTTAAATAACTTAGAAACAACTTGCAGTAGTCTCATTTAACCTTATTACATCAATCTAAGTCCTTAAAATTAGTTGTTAAGTTCATAAAGTCAACTTTCAATCTTCAAAAAGGTCAAAGACATGAAAAATGGTTTGAGCCCAAGAGTTGAATTTTCTTGGACTCATTTCGAGCCAATCTAAGTGAAATTGTGGATTCAATAACTTCTCGGTCTATTTTATGATTATCATTTTTGTCAAATTTTGTCAATTTTGTTTAAGCCTCATAAGTGCTTGTCAAAATGGGCTTATTATATGCACACTCGATTATTAGCGAGTGTGCACAGTTTTTGTAACTTATGCCTAGCTCATCGAGCTCTTCCAGGCTCATATTGGTTTAGCATAGCTACCCGAGGTCTAGCAGGATCCACTCTTGGTTTTCATTTTTAGCTTATAGTGTGTCTTGTGCTTTGGCTTAAAGTAGACCCAAAAGGCTGATTTTGTCACTTTAGCTCAATTAGCCAAATCAGTTAAGTCTTGTTGTTTTTAGTTCATTTTGAGTTCTTTTAGCATATTACATCTTCTGTAATCAGTTTGTAGCTTGTTTGGTCCTTTTAGCTTATCCCAAGTGCTTATTTATAAGCACATTCCATTGCAGCCTCTTATTCCTTCACACAACCCCTTGTTTTTCTATTTTTCCTAGATTCTCTATATTATTTTAGACTTTTCTTGAATTTTTCAGATTTTTCCAAGTCAGTTTTCTATTTTTCTCCATTTTAATTAGTTTTTAAGCCTTTTTAATTAGCATTTAATACAAATAATTCAGAAAAGGTTCAAAAAAATAATTTTTCATTTTTATTAAGTTAAGATAAATATAAAAAGTAAAAAAAAATATTTTTCTAGATTTTTCTTAATTAAATTTGTATTTTTAAATAATTTAATTAGTTTTAAATAGATTTTAATTCATAGAAAATACAAAATTAATCAGAAAAATACAAAAATAGTTTTGAAAATTCTCTTTTGTTATTTTAGATTTTTCCAAGTCATAATTTCATTTTTCTAGCTTTATTTTATATTTTCTTGTATTTTAGGATATTATTAAATAGTTAAAATTAGTTTTTAATTAATAATAATTAGATAAATAGTTATAAAAATAATTTTCTCTTTCTAAAAATTTTCTTTTATCATTAGGATTGTAAAAATATCATTTTCATACTTTTAGGATTAATACTGCTTCAGTTTCACATTTTCATTTGTACGTTACGTAGTTTTTAAATTAAGTTTTAAAATCAAAAACATCATTTTAAAAATAGTGATAGCGTTTATTTAATATTTTTTATCTTTTTAATTTTCTTTAATTTGCATTTAAGCCTCAATTATAATTTCTATTTAAAGTTATAATCGTTCAAATCCTCTTTGGTTCAAATCTCGATCACTATCGTTTGGTGATCCATTGCATCTCATTTGGACATAACGACCGGAAACACTATACTCCCGGATCTTCATTGCATTCATTTCTGAACCGTTTTAAGTTTCTTACGGTCGGCCATTCACAAGTGGTCGGTTTGAGTGATTAAACTTGACTGTTCGGGAGCGAATCAACTATCTTGTGAAACTGGAATTTGACAAAGGTACTGTACTTGTATTGTCTCTCCTTATAAGCGTATAATATCTCTTGATTACTTTGCTATTTGGCCTTTGTTTCACAAACTTATTTATATACAAGTAAGTTTTGAAAGCATCCATCCCATTTTTTCTAGTGGCTAAATTCATAAAAAGGAAAGTGTTAGTATGTTACTGGTAGATATTTTTACATCGACTTCTCACTTGTCTGGTTATTTTGCTTTTACAGTGTATACTAAAAGGTATTGCTTAAAGAGGAGATATGTCATTACAAAAAAATACAGAAAACAAGCGCAACTTAATAATTTAGTGAGAGTAGAATTGGAGAACAACTCTAAGAAAATGCTTGTCCCACATGGACAGGTAGAGAACAATTAGCTAAAGAGGAGATTCTATAAAGTGCGGGAGCGCCCAGTCAAGCAATTCACAACTCACAAACTTATGAAGCCATGTATTTCCATGGGTTAGTCTAATGGGGCACCTCATTATTTACTTCCCAAGCACTCCATATAGGGTTGTCCTATCATTGTTCCATCCGTACTTTGTATTTAATTTGTGTAGTGTTTTTATATGTATAGTGTATTTATTGGTGTAGTGTTTTTATATGTAGAGTATATTTATTTGTGTAGTGTTTTTATATGTGTGTATATTTATTTGTGTAAAATATATTTGTATAGTTTTTTACGTTTTTTTTTTTGTATTTGTTTTCCATTTAATTAAACAATAACAATAAAACATTAAACATTAAAACATTAAACAAGTACAACAACAAATGCTACTACTTCTACAAAATCTACTCACATGAAGATTATTAATGTCATATATAAGGTCATAGAGTATTCCCTCGTGACATGCGTGATCAACTTGATTTCTTGCCAATTCCAGTGATGCCTCTAACGTCTTTATTCTTGCCTTCAATATATTGTTTTGAGACAATAACATCTGGTTTCTTGTTTCAAGCATGTTGATCGTGTTATCTTTAGTTTCGCAGTTTGAGCACTGCGTTGAATAAGAGCCTTTACTAAAGTACTTTTGTTGAAATACATCATTCCACATAAAGTATCGATACCCATAGTCTTCAGTCCCTGGTTGTTACATGGTGAAACAATTATAAGAAATGTATTCTTAACAAACAAGTTATTGATATATTTACGTAAATAAGCAAACGTATAATTATTTACCTTTGATAAAGGACATATAAAACTTCTGACCACAACTTTTGGGCTTTTGGGATGTTATTTCAATTATAAGTCCCCGTTCACATGACACAAGAAATGATTTTTTGTTGCATCGGCGAAAAGAATCGTATAATTATTTACAACATAAATCAGTAATATCATGGTTCACAAAATTACAAACTTCAAATACATAAATAACCAAGCTTGTTATAGATTAATAGTTGATACATGGTTCACAAAATCACAATATAACTAGAAACTAAGATCAATCACGCCCGAGGCGTCATCCAATGATCTTTGCCATCTGTCCCACACGAAACTCTAAATCTAAAATCGCGTCTCCTCATCCGGCAATCTCGTTCATTTTCGTCAAAGCGAGGCGGTGTGACAAAAGATGAGGAACCGGAGGGCGGTGTATAAAATTCTCCTCATCTGCAGTGGAGATATAGCCGGAGAGGAGGCATAAGATGGAGAATAAGGCACATAATCGGACTCTCAACACGGCGGATGTGTTCGAACAGCTGAATGTCCCTCAGAATGTCATCCGATTCGTAACAAAAGATGAGGAAGAACGAAGCAGAGCGAAATCGTAACAAACGAGAATCGTTTACTATAAATCGATGTCGTTTACTATAAATCAATAATTTGTAATCATCTATACATGTTTTGCCGTTCACAATATAAATCGTATCGTTTTATAATCGATGTCGTTTGCAACATATGTCTATACTCGATATATAAACTTGCTTTGGATTCGCAAACACGGTTGCCCATCCGCGACACGTCATGCGACGCAGCCCTCCATTGTGGGTGAGTATGCGAGAGTGGTGAGTTTCCATCTAGAACGCATGAGCGTAGTGAAATGCAGGGCTTCCCCACACGAAAGAATCACAACGGGGACAATAGTTGTGCGTCTCTGGACAGGACCTAAGCGGAAGACACGTAGTAGATCTTAATTGGATATGCATACAATTGGACGGTTAAGAATTGTAGCAATAGCGCTCCCGTGTCGCATAATCATCCAATAATCGTGGGGTGCAAATCGATCCAAACCAATCCAGCCGTTAAATCGGTAAACCAAGTCCCCACATTTCCATGTAAAGTTCCCGGTGATCGTCTACCTCTTCCCTGACAAGAGTTCGAAGGTTGCGCCATATCCGTTCGGGATGACCAAGACCTACGACAATGGCTCGATAGCCACAATTTCCATCACCTTCCACGTTAACAATCTTTAGGATCCCCGTCGGAAAAAGTGGAATTCGAGCCATAAAATATTCGCTATCGTCATCTGGAATGTACAACTCGTGTCTTAAATCGCCCTCGCTAGGTTCTTCGTTCAGTACTGGGCGTTAGAAAGCTCTCCGTATGAACTATGTCTCGAGTTTCTTCATTCAAGTCTGGGACTTTTTAGGTTTTGTATAACTTCGGTGCCACGTGGTTGGTTCTTTGTTCAAATGGGATTTTTAGCCTTGGACTTTTTGTCCTTTGCGCTCGGACGTCCACGAGTACTTTCTTTAACAGCAGGTTCACGGGTTAACACAGATTCGGGAGCGTATATACCTCTCATCATGTTTAACATATTTTTCTTGACAAACGACGAAGCTTTGGTAAAAACATTTTGGAATTTTTCTACGTCAGCTTGACAAGAAATATCATCCTCAGGCGCTTGATAAGCATAAATTTAATATACATACCATGAAGCTGATAGTAATACAGTTCGTGATAGCATGGTAACCTACAAACTAACCGCAACTGATGACCACATTCATGTGGGTCCATATCCCGTTTACTTTCTGCGACAATGAGTAGTAAAGCATGTTTTGAAACATTATACCGCAATTCATCAAATAGTGTGCCCTTACACGCATGCAATTCATCAAATGATGTTTTGCAGGTGATACTCTAATGAGTCACCCCATGATTTGCCTCATTAGACTACCCCTCTGTTTGGTAATGCAACATCACATTAGGGGGTCTTTGTACTTTGCTTATGCAGTTTCATTACTGGATGGTAAAGTAATGCTTTTTATAAAATAAGCAGTTTTATCTCACTTTGCAACTTTCAATGAAATAAGCAGATTTAAAAAAAAGCCAATGATGATTTAAAAAAAAAAAAAAAAAAAAAGCTCAAGAGTTTTGGCATGGCAAAACTGAATGGAGTCAATGGATGGTAAAGTGAATTTCTATCTCACTTTGCAACATTCAAATTTGCAGCCAACATGATATAAAGAGCTAATAATCTGAGCCTTACCTCTTGTGTGTCAAATGGTGAACTAGACTTGGTGTTGTTTGTTCTTGGTGGAATTTGATACTTGTGTTGTTGCTTGTTGCTAGTTGGTATTGTTGCTTGTTCTTTGGTTGGTGGAATTTGATACTTAGTGTTGTTGCTTTCTTGCTAGTTTGTGTTGTTGTTTGTTGCTGGTTGGTGTTGATGCTTTCTTGTGGCATTATAAGCCGGCTCCTGATTTGAAATCTTGTTTACTTTCTTGTGAGGCTTGTGCAGTTTGGGAATCACTTACCACTTTTTGAAAGCGTGTTGGTGTTGTTGCTTGTGCAGTTTGAGAATCTTGTGACTTGTGCAGTTTTGAACTTGTGAGACTTGTGCGATTTTGAACTTGTGAGGCTTGTGCGGTTTGAGAATCCGTGAACTTGTGACTGTGTGTTTGAGAATCTTGTGACTTGTGCAGTTTTGAGCTTGTGAGACTTGCGCGTTTGAACTTGTAAGGCTTGTGCAGTTTGAGAATCATGTGAACTTGTGACTTGTGCAGTTTGATAATCTTGTGACTTGTGCAGTTTTGAACTTGTGAGGCGATGATGATAACCGAAACCGAATGGACGGTAAAGTGAGATAAAATCTCACTTTCACCGCCTTCGAAAAATCTGACCCAAATTTTTCCGACTTTTTTTTTAAAGTTATAAAACATAAAACTAAAAGTTATAAAACTTGTAAAAAAAACTTCTAAAAAAAGTTAAAAAAAAAAAAAATTTTATAACTGATTTAACGTTGCACAAAACATAAAACATTTGTACACAAATTTGTTATAACACAAAACATAAACCTTTTAAGACTTTGTATAAAAATTTGGCCGAAATCGACATTCACATCACTCCCCATACAGCGCACGCAAATGATTGGGAAAGTACAAACACCCCCTATGGGATGCCTTGTTAGCATGACCCATTTCCATACATATTGTTTCGTTGTGAGTCACAGCTTTTACACAACTTTTTTCTTTTTTGGCGTAGTGATGTGTAAGATTGACATCCACTTTTTAAAACATGGACTATACCTGCCAACCCCAATTACTTTTTAAAAACTTACGCATATCCAGTTGATCACATTATCCAGTCGAGAACAAAACTTGTAAAAGTAGTGACACGACTAACTTACTATTGAATGCCACCATTCGAACATATATACGTCACCAAGAAAACAATCCTCATTTAATGTATAGATGAATTCTTGAATCATCTTCGATGCCAGATCACAAACAAATTAGGTTGGAAACTGCTACTAAGTTCAAACTGTCAGAGGCGGACACACTTGAGGCAGAGGTTATGCATGTGCGTACCCTCTAAAACACATTCGTAGTGTAAAATATACGTAGTTTTAGTAAATTTTTGATAGTTTAACAATAAATGTATAGTGTCTTCAATTTTTTTTCGCAAGTGCATGCTCTATTACTAATGTCAGTGTCCGCCACTGATGTTTGCTATTGTTAAATAACCACATAAACCATTGTGATAAGTGTCAACACTACTATTTTATAATGTCTTAAAATAAGTGTTCATTTTGTATTCCAACTAATGAGAGAAGATTTTAGTGGATAAAGATGAAATCTGATTGGTAGAGAGTATAGTAAGTGGGATTTTTTTTAATTTTGTGCGTTTTGAAATGAACACTTATTATGCCACGAAAGACTAACTGGTAAAATTATTAAACGAGTAATTCCTTTTGCAATACTCCCACATATAATTTTGTATGCTAGAGGTAGATGTTGATAAACTAGTGTAAAAATTATTTTTTATATGTTACAAAATTTCAGTTTATCAATTTCTTCTTTTAATATTTAATTAAACTATTAAAATCTAAAAAAGTTTGAATATTATAACCTTCAATCAGCATATATCGACTTTTTTAAGTAGTTTATGTTATACGAATGTCATTGAGCCCCTATAGCTTGATGTATTACTGGTTTAAGTAATTATTGCCATACACATTGTTTGGCCAAGTTGTAAGGTTAAAAAATGTTTAAGATTGACAAATGTTTTAACTTTACATTATTTAGTGTGATAAAGTTATTTCATCTCCATGCGTATATGTGCTATGATTCACTATATGTTTTGGGAGGTAAGACAAAAAAATTAAATCATTTTTTATAGATATCAACTCGAACGTACATACAATGAAATAATCATCCATGGTGATTCCACCCAAAACATTGAAAACTAGAAGTATCAATTATCAGTTACCAAGAAGGCATAGCTAATATTTGTTGTGTGCAAATACACTTCATAGCTAGCATCTCCACCTTAGCCATTTATTTTGTTCCTCACAAGAAAACGTATAAAAAGTATTTAAGAACGTATATAAAAATGGATATAAAAGGTAGATAATAATGTATATGTTTTTATAAATACGTATATAATAACGTACAAAAATGTATACAACAACGTATATAAGAACGTGTATAAAAATGTATACAAAACTTATATAAAAACGTATACAAACTTATATAAAAATGTATACTTTTTTATAAAAATTAATATTAAAAATAAAAAAAACTTTAAATAAATCGAAAATATTAAATTATAAATGGTCGTTTGTTTAAAGGATGGATGTTGCAACGGTCGTTTGCCAAAAGGGGCTAACGTGTAATTGTTAACGGAATCCACTTAACGTCCGTTAAAGCTAGGGACCAAAACGATCCAAAAGTTTCGCTACAGGGAGGTCGCCTGCACTTATGGAAGACCAGGGAGGAGTTCTGCAATCTTGGCAAACCACATGGACGATTTCTGCATTTTACTCTAAAATAAAATAAGTAAATAACTATACACTTTGATGTAAACATTTATATTCACATTTCTTCTTTTCCTCATAAAAGAATCAGGAACTTTTTTAAGCAAAATTCAAAAAAAGTGATTGCTAAATGTTGTCAATAAAAAGGAAAAAATAAAGTAACTAAGAGATGATATAAGGATCAACATGAATGTTTTTATAAAGCTTCGGGGTTAAGGATCAACATGAATAAAAGCAAACTCATGGGAATTTCTGTAGCTAATAATGTTGTTGATCAGGTTGCTAACAAGATCGGGTGCTCAACTCTTACAGCTCCTTTTTCTTATCTAGGCTCGATGGTAGGAGATATTATGTCTCGTACTCGGGCTTGGGATGATATCTTAAATAAAATAGCTACTCGTCTTTCTAAGTGGAAGATGAAGGCTTTATCGATAGGAGGTCGGTTAACGTTGCTAAAGTCGGTTTTAGGTTCTATGCCCATATATCATATGTCTCTTTTCAAAGCCCCTATTAAAGTGCTTCAGAAGATGGAATCTATTCGATGCCATTTCTTTAATGGTGTTGATCCGAATGGTAAACGTCCTATCTGGGTAAAGTGGAATAATGTCTTGACGCCTAAGCAGAAAGGAGGTTTAGGTGTTTCGAGTCTATACGCCTTAAATCGAGCTCTTCTTTTCAAGTGGGTATGGCGTTTCCATACTCAAAATGCTTCGTTGTGGAAAAAAGTTATTATAGGTATTCATGGTAAAGAAGGAAAGTTGAATTCGTCTGTTATTCCTAATTGTTCGTCTACTTGGTTGGATATTGTTCGGGAGATGAAGCATCTTAAAGATAATGGTCTGGACCTATGCGGTCTTATACAAAAAAAGATGGGGAACGGGTTGGAGACTTTTTTCTGGCAGGATGTGTGGCGAGGCGAGGAGGTTTTTAAATCTACACATCCAAGGATTTACGCATTGGAATCTAAAAAAGACATTACTGTGGCGGAGAAGATGTCTCATGGGAGTTTGGGGCACTCTCTTCGTCGAACTCCAAGAAGTGGTATTGAGCAGTCGCAGCTAATTAACCTTTCGATATCCCTTGAAGGCGTGAATTTAGTGGACATGCGGGACAAGTGGTTTTGGTCGTTAGATGGATCGGGTGAGTTTTCGGTCGCCTCTGTTCGTAAGTTGATAGATGATCATAGGCTGCATTCGGTTTCAACTATAACTCGGTGGTCCAACGTTGTCCCTATTAAAATCAATGTTCATGCTTGGAAAGTGAAGATGGATTGCTTGCCTACGAGGTTCAATATCTCTAGAAGAGGCATGGAGATTGATTCTATTTTATGTCCGATTTGCAATATGGCGATGGAGTCGACAAGTCATATCTTCTTCAAATGTAACATAGCTAAAGAGATTTTTTGCAAGATTGCAAATTGGTGGAATGTTGACTATGTGGAGCTCTCTTCATATGAGGATTGGCTTGAGTGGCTGTTGAAACTTCGGATGTCTTCCAAACACAAATCGATGATAGAAGGGATCTCGTACACTATGTGGTGGACTATTTGGAACTTTCGTAACATGAGTATCTTCGGATCAAAGCTTCAATCCAAGGCGTCTCTATTCGAGGATATTGTTTCCCGATCTTTTTATTGGTGTAAATTTAGAAGTAAGGCTTCTTTTAGTTGGTTAGAGTGGTTGAAAAACCCTTACTTAGTAACGTTGTAATTTTTTGACTCCCTCTTGTTTTCTTTATAATATAATTGCTGTTCAAAAAAAAAAAAGAGATGATATAAGGAGAGTAGATAGAATCATACTACCTTTCAATTTTGTCTTACAAAGAATATGGTGCTATTGTAACAACATTACTAACTCTTATTTCATAAATGACATAAAGTTAAATTGCGTTTTGAGTTGTCCTATATGAATGCCCAACTTCGATTAATAGATACTTTTGCTCTCTTGTTGATAGTCTACTTTTTCTGCATAACAAAAATGAAGCAAAATTCATTTTCAATCATAGTGGATCACTTGGTTACTTACCAATAACAGCTATAAGCTGTTAGAAGATAAAATCATTTGTGTTGTGGAATTGAATTTGAGTCAAGAATTTGTGTTGTTATGCATTGAACGAGGATTGTTATCTTGGTAATATGTGTTCAAATGGTGGCCTTCAATATTAAGTTAGTCGCGTCACTACTTGTTTTGGGTTGTGATCTTTATTTTTTGTATGGTTTGCTTAAATGGAAGTTTTGTTAACATGCATCTACACTTATCAATGATGAATTCAAGTACCAAATGCAATCATATAAGACAGGACTGTAATGAGATTTAAATTTCAAACATGTAACTTGACAACTCAATCGGTTGTCACCCTTATAGCTCATAAACTATAAAGTGGGACTTATTAAAGGAGAAAAATTATAATAATAATAATTCTTTTAAAAGAACAATGGAAGACGATCCTCTCAAATAGGTGGGACAATTTGACTCAAGTTAAAGGATCCTTAACTATTAGATTAAAATCAAAAGTCAAGATGATATGGTTTCACTTTTAATTTTGACCTTTAATTTCAATCCAATGGTTGAGGATCCTCTAACTTGAATCAAGTTATTTGAGAGGATCCTTTCACAAGAAGATTACCTATCGTATTCGAATCAACTTAAAATGATCCCAATTTTTAATAGTAAAAGTTATGAATTGTTTAAATTATATTAAGTATTAGAGCACTGGGTACAGTGGTGCCAAAGTGTGGTGCCAAGCTCGTGTCAAACTGCGCCACGCCCAGTTTTGAGTTTGGCACCAAACTTTGACACACATTTCTGGGGTATCCGTTGGCACCAGAATTTCGGTGCCAAACTCAATTTTTTTATTTTTTATTTTTTTATAAAATTTATAAACAATATATCCTAAAATTACTTTATTCATAAAAAAAAACATTACAAGAAATAAAAAAAAAACAATAAACTTAAAAAAACATAACATAATTATTCTTGTTGATATTTTGCCCGGATCCGTGCTTGTTGGGCCCTCACGATTGACGCGTTCATCGGATCGAGCGTGCTTGTGTCCATAGATAGCACCCGCATATCTTCGGCTATCCTTTGAGTTTCGATTAAATCGACCCTCGCTCGAGACTCCCGCTCAAGAACATCTTGCTTCATTTTTCGCTCCAACTCGTATTGTTTTTCCATCATTTGTGAAAACATTTCCGGGTTTGAACCGGAACTTGCGGTCGAGTTAGACGAACGTTGGCTCTTTGCGATCCGGTACATCCCGTCCGGCCTTGGCAATGCGTCGGGTCCAAAATGCTCGGGATCCTCTTCCGTAACCCGAAGACGATTACGTCTTGCATTTGTTGAGTTCGGATTTTTCCACTTATGCTTGTCCTTCAAAAACTTCCAAGCCGACGAATGTTTAAAATCGCCATGATATCATTTGTACAAAGTGTGGCAACGTTCCATGAAATCCATATCGTTCTCCCCACTCATAACAGCCGTTTCATTCACAATCGAATTAAACTTCCCGACACAACGATTCATCGGAGTCCACTTTCCGGTAAGCATGTTCTTGGTACGAGTTACAAACTTTTGTTTTTTTGCTTCCTTGTTGTAAGCTTCCAAAACTTTATACCAAAACGTTTCATTACCTTGATCCGCACCGACTTTTGGATCCTCGGATACTTGAATGTAAGTTTGCACCAAAAGTAGTTCTTCTTCATCGGTCCATGCGTTACGCGATCGTTGGTGGGTCTCGGCTTCCTCTTCGGTTGTTGGTTGCTTTTTTTTCGTTTTCTTTGCCTTCGCGGTTCCTTCATTTTGTTTTTGGGACGTGGGGTCGGGATGACCGCGTCCTCTTCGGATTCGTCTTCGTCAAGAAGGTGGAACGATGGTGGGGCGATCTTGGTTGTGATTCGTTTTGTTGTTGTTGTTGTTGCATTTTCCATTGCGAAAACAAAGCGTATTCGTCGGGATTGACGTATGAGTTTTGTTGAGAAAACGAAGGAAAGTAGTGACTGTGGGTGTCCGGATTCGGATTCGAAGACGAACCGATCATTTGGTTCGATGGATCGTTAAGCATTCGATTGATCCAAGGGGTGTTGTTGGGATTCATTTTCTTGAAAAAATATTGAAGTTGAGATGTATTTGAAGTGTGTGTGAAGTGGTATAAGTGATAAGGTTTATATAGGATTTGAAAGTGGGTAAAAGTGGTAAAAAAGAGGTCAAAAAATCAAAAAAACCCAAAACTAGCCGTTTGGTTTTAAATGCAACGGCTATTTTCTTTTTTTAAAAAAAAAAAAAAAAAAAAAGGAACATTAGTTTTGGCGCGAGGCCTCTTGGCGACGAGGAGCGCCAAACTTGGCGTCACGCCAAACTCGTTGGCACCAAGTTTGGCACCACCGTACCTCCTGCTCTTATAGTTTACAAATGTAATAAGATCCGTATTTTTGATGGTAAATGTTATGAATTGTTAAAACTATATTAGGTATTATAGTTTACAAATGTAAGAGGCCACTGAACTCTGTGTGACTATTCTAGCACATAAACCAGAAAATCACATGCGTCACAATGACCCATTACATTCAAAACTATAAGAGCTGGGGAGTACATGGTGCCAAACTCTCGCGGTTCTGTGCCAAACCCACGTCGGCCAGGTTTTTGAGTTTGGCACCAGGAAAATGTTTGGCACCACATTTCGGGGTATCCGTTGGCACCGAATTTCGGTGCCAAAATCATTTTTTTTTTTTTTTTAAATGTAAAAAGAATATATTCTAAAATTACTTTATTCATTAAAAAAAACATTACAATAAAAAAAAACATAAAAACTTAAAAAGATAAAAATTACAAACTAGTTATAATTTCTCCAAACATGTTCCACAAGGTCATCTCGAAGATCGTTGTGTATTTTGCTATCTCTGAGTTCTTTGTGTTTTCGAACATGTAAATCACATCTTTCGGTCCATTCCGTGCAATGTCCGGCGTTGGATCAACGAACACATCTCTTAAATTCACTACGTAATTTTCGTCTTCCAATATCATGTTATGCAACATTACACAGCAATTCATGATCCTTGTCAAAGCGTTGATTTCAAAGCGTCGCGGGTTGTCGTATAATTCCCCAACGACCTTGTAGGACTCGAAAGCTCTTCGATATCCTTTCTAGAACTTTCTGAATTATTTTAAACCTCAACGTTTTTTCGACCTTGCAAAGAAAACGTTTTCACAAACACGGACCATGTTGGATAAATGCCATCGGCTAGATAGTAACCTTTGTTGTACACATGCCCATTTACTTCAAACGGGCATTCGGAGTGCTTAGGCAAGTTCATCATCAAATAACGGAGAACCATATAAAACATTTAGATCATTATTTGCACCAGGAACCCCAAAATAAGCATGCCATATCCATAACCGTTGATCCGCAACCGCTTCTAACATAATAGTTGGGTATTTATGGCCACGCCTTTTGAATTGAGGGGCTAAGGCTTTTGGGCAATTTTTCCAATCCCAATGCATACAATCAATACTCCCGAGCATTCCCGGGAGTCCATGTTTTTGTTTATGCAATTCATATAACATTTCAATATCAGCTAAAGTGGGCTTCCTTAAATACTTCTCAACGTATAAAACATGTATGCATTTTGTAAAGTCGATTAAACATTGTCGTTGAGTTCGTTCGGCAATTTTCAAGTACTCATCAAACGCGCGGCGCAGTGCCGCACGCTAATTGCCGTATAGCAGATGTGATCTTCAAAATAGGATCAATACTTTTACGACCGGTAGCATCATAACCATCTCTAAAAAATTGAAAGTATTTGGGAAGGGGTTGGGCATCATAACTTAGAATAGCATTAACTATTTTTTAAAAAAGTGTAGAGCTCATACGATACCTTCGTCGAAAATTCTCTTCTGGATATTTAGGACCAATCTCTGCGTCGCCGAAATAGTCGTCGATTAGAGCGTTCGCCGCCGTTTCGTTGACGTGGTATATATGCCCTCCTTTTAGGACTCGATCTTGATCCACCGTCTTCTTGATTACACAAATTCATATATTGTTCATACTCTTGATACGAACGAATATATCTCTCTCGGTCGTCTTTAAAAAAATCTTCATAATTGTCTAAAGTGCTTCCGCCGAGGGGATGGTTTGGATCCATAATGAAAGAAAAATGAGTGTTTTTTGAGGTGTGAATTAGGTTTGAAGAGTGTGTGAAAATATGGAAGAATAAGGAGGTTTTTATAAAAAAATTTGGGTACAAATTCAAAAAAAACGGCTATATTTGCCACCACCAACGGCTACTTTTTCAAAAAAAACATTTGTTAAGTTTGGCCTGCGAGGTTTAGGCGCGACAGGGGTATCGGTGCGCCAAGCTTGGCGTCGCGCCAAACTCGTTGGCACCAAGTTTGGCACCACCGTACCTCCTGCTCTTATAGTTTTGAATGTAATGGGTCATTGTGACGCATGTGATTTTCTGGTTTATGTGCTAGAATAGTCACACAGAGTTCAGTGGCCTCTTACATTTGTAAACTATAATACCTAATATAGTTTTAACAATTCATAACATTTACCATCAAAAATACGGATCTTATTACATTTGTAAACTATAAGAGCAGGAGGTACGGTGGTGCCAAACTTGGTGCCAACGAGTTTGGCGCGACGCCAAGTTTGGCGCACCGTTACCTCTGTCGCGCCAAGAGGCCTCGCGCCAAAACTAACAACCCACTTTTTTTTTTTTTTTTTTTTTTTTTTTTAAAAAAAAAAATAGCCGTTGCATTTAAAACCAAACGGCTAGTTTTGGGTTTTTTTGATTTTTTGACCTCTTTTTTACCACTTTTACCCACTTTCAAATCCTATATAAACCTTATCACTTATACCACTTCACACACACTTCAAATACATCTCAACTTCAATATTTTTTCAAGAAAATGAATCCCAACAACACCCCTTGGATCAATCGAATGCTTAACGATCCATCGAACCAAATGATCGGTTCGTCTTCGAATCCGAATCCGGACACCAACAGTCACTACTTTCCTTCGTTTTCTCAACAAAACTCATACGTCAATCCCGACGAATACGCTTTGTTTTCGCAATGGAAAATGCAACAACAACAACAACAAAACGAATCACAACCAAGATCGTCCCACCAATCGTTCCACCTTCTTGACGAAGACGAATCCGAAGAGGACGCGGTCATCCCGACCCCCACGTCCAAAAAAACAAAAATGAAGGAACCGGCGAAGGCAAAAAAAACGAAAAAAAAGCAACCAACAACCGAAGAGGAAGCCGAGACCCACCAACGATCGCGTAACGCATGGACCGATGAAGAAGAACTACTTTTGGTGCAAACTTACATTCAAGTATCCGAGGATCCAAAAGTCGGTGCGGATCAAGGTAATGAAACGTTTTGGTATAAAGTTTTGGAAGCTTACAACAAGGAAGCAAAAAAAACAAAAGTTTGTAACTCGTACCAAGAACATGCTTACCGGAAAGTGGACTCCGATGAATCGTTGTGTCGGGAAGTTTAATTCGATTGTGAATGAAACGGCTGTTATGAGTGGGGAGAACGATATGGATTTCATGGAACGTTGCCACACTTTGTACAAATGATATCATGGCGATTTTAAACATTCAGCGCTTGGAAGTTTTTGAAGGACAAGCATAAGTGGAAAAATCCGAACTCAACAAATGCAAGACGTAATCGTCTTCGTTACGGAAGAAGGATCCCAGCATTTTGGACCCGACGCATTGCCAAGGGCGGACGGGGTGTACCGGATCGCAAAGAGCCAACGTTCGTCTAACTCGACCGAAGTTCGGTTCAAACCGGAAATGTTTTCACAAATGATGGAAAAACAATACGAGTTGGAGCGAAAAATGAAGCAAGATGTTCTTGAGCGGGAGTCTCGAGCGAGGGTCGATTTAATCGAAACTCAAAGGATAGCCGAAGATATGCGGGTGCTATCTATGGACACAAGCACGCTCGATCCGATGAACGCGTCAATCGAGGGCCCAACAAGCGGATCCGGGCAAAATATCAACAAGAATAATTATGTTATGTTTTTTAAGTTTATTGTTTTTTTTATTTCTTGTAATGTTTTCTTTTATGAATAAAGTAATTTTAGGATATATTGTTTTTAAATTTTATAAAAAATAAAAAATAAAAAAATGAGTTGGCACCAGAATCTGTGGTCCAGCGGATACCAGAAATGTGGTGTCAAATGCGTTCTGTGCCAAACTCAAAAGCGGCGTGGCTTTGGCACGAGCTTGGCACCACTTTGGCACTAACTTCCGATCTAAGATCACCGGTGCGGGTGCCAAAACTCTCTCGTCCGTTCTCGTGCCAAACTGCCACGTCTGCAGTTTTTGAGTTTGGCACCATAAAATGTTTGGCACCACATTTCTGGGGTATCCGTTGGTACCTGAGAATTTCGGTGCCAAACTCATTTTTTTTTTTTTTTTATAAAATGTAAAAAGAATATATTCTAAAATTACTTTATTCATTAAAAAAACATTACAATAAAAAAAACATAAAAACTTAAAAAGATAAAAATTACAAACTAGTTATAATTTCTCCAAACATGTTCCACAAGGTCATCTCGAAGATCGTTGTGTATTTTGCTATCTCTGAGTTCTTTGTGTTTTCGAACATGTAAATCACATCTTTCGGTCCATTCCGTGCAATAATGTCGGCGTTGGATCAACGAACACATCTCTTAAATTCACTACGTAATTTTCGTCTTCCAATATCATGTTATGCAACATTACACAGCAATTCATGATCCTTGTCAAAGCGTTGATTTCAAAGCACGTCGGGTTGTCGTGATAATTCCCAACGACCTTGTAGGACTCAAAGCTCTTTCGATATCCTTTCTAGAACTTTCTGAATTATTTTAAACCTCAACGTTTTTTCGGACCTTGCAACGAAAAACGTTTTCACAAACACAGACCATGTTGGATAAATGCCATCGGCTAGATAGTAACCTTTGTTGTACACATGCCCATTTACTTCAAACGGGCATTCCTGGATATCTGGCAAGTTCATCATCAAATAACGGAGAACCATATAAAACATTTAGATCATTATTTGCACGGGAACCCCAAAATAAGCATGCCATATCCATAACCGTTGATCCGCAACCGCTTCTAACATAATAGTTGGGTATTTATGGCCACGCCTTTTGAATTGAGGGGCTAAGGCTTTTGGGCAATTTTTCCAATCCCAATGCATACAATCAATACTCCCGAGCATTCCCGGGAGTCCATGTTTTTGTTTATGCAATTCATATAACATTTCAATATCAGCTAAAGTGGGCTTCCTTAAATACTTCTCAACGTATAAAACATGTATGCATTTTGTAAAGTCGATTAAACATTGTCGTTGAGTTCGTTCGGCAATTTGCAAGTACTCATCAAACGCATCGGCGCAGTGTCGCACGCTAATTGCCGTATAGCAGATGTGATCTTCAAAATAGGATCAATACTTTTACGACCGGTAGCATCATAACCATCTCTAAAAAATTGAAAGTATTTGGGAAGGGGCTGGGCATCATAACTTAGAATAGCATTAACTATTTTTTAAAAAAGTGTAGAGCTCATACGATACCTTCGTCGAAAATTCTCTTCTGGATATTTAGGACCAATCTCTGCGTCGCCGAAATAGTCGTCGATTAGACGTTCCGCCGCCGTTTCTGTTGGACGTGGTATATATGCCCTTCTTTTAGGACTCGATCTTGATCCACCGGCTTCTTGATTACACAAATTCATATATTGTTCATACTCTTGATCTGAACGAATATATCTCTCTCGGTCGTCTTTAAAAAATCTTCATAATTGTCTAAAGTGCTTCGCCGAGGGATGGTTTGGATCCATAATGAAAGAAAAATGAGTGTTTTTGAGGTGTGAATTAGGTTTGAAGAGTGTGTGAAAATATGGAAGAATAAGGAGGTTTTATAAAAAATTTGGGTACAAATTCAAAAAACGGCTATATTTGCCACCACCAAAGGCTACTTTTTCACAAAAAAAAAAAAATTTGTTATTTGGCTGACAGGGGATAACGGTCTTGTTGGCGTCAGCCAAACTTCGTTGGCACCAAGTTTGGCACCACCGTACCTCCTGCTCTAAGAATGATTGAACTAGAGAATGACAAGTTTTTTGTTCAAAAACTGTCTATGGCTATGCAATTGACCAACAAGTGTGTGCCTCCAACTTATAGCATCTTCTTCTTAGCCATTTCTTCTCCAACAGACGATGTGGGACAAACACTTTATTTCTTTCATTTTCTTTTTTGTTTGTTTTTTGAGAGATGTTACAATCGTAATAATCTTTTAAAAGAGAAATGACCAAAGAGGCCACACATTCCTTTACCTAGTCTAAAAGATGGGAAACTAAAGCTTTAAAAAAAATACTACTAAGTCACTACTATAGCCTTTTATCTTTCTCAAGCACATATGAAGATGATAGAATTTCATCATGTGCGTAAACAAAAGATATTTAAAATCAGTTTAAACAATATTGTAAACAAAATTCTACTAGAATATTGCAGTTTCAAATATTGGGGTTTTGTATTATAGTTTCAAAACATCATGAACTAAAGATTAAGAGGAGTAATGTAGCTCATAACATAAACAAAGCTTGCTAGGGTGTATTTGATTGGTCCTGAATGAGATGGGTCAGCGCTAATTATTATTACCTAATCGGTCAGCATGTTTGATGTTGACAAAATCTACCACTGGATGATTAAGGGCCCGTTTGGTTGACGTATTGTGACAAAACTTTAGGAGTCATGGTAAAAAGTTGATGTTTGGTAAGTCTTTGTGGGTCGGATGAATGATAAAAATCTGCCGTGTAGAAATCCTCACTGGGATGCCAAGATTGCAATAGATAATCTTTATTTTTATACTTAGCTTGTCTTTTAGTACAAACAAATGAGCCCCTATTATATTTTATAATATAACTTTTTGTCTTTTTACTCTTATATTAATTTATAAAACAAATAATATATTTTAAATAATTATATTTTTCTCTCTCATCATTTAATAACAAATCCAAATCTAAACACAAATCTAAATCCAAATCCAAATCCAAATCAAAATCCTAAACCCTTCTACAAACCAAACGGGCCATAATATGGCACTGAGCGATTTAACGAGGTAGGGGCCACTAAACAATTCAGTAGACTTGATATTCTCCTAATTATAACTAGGTAATCTTTTTGGCCGTGCTAAGCACGGCCCAAGATGGTTTCATATTCGGTTTTAATGTTGGGCTAGTGTTTCAAAAAATGGGTTTCGACTTTTGAGTCTTATGGCATCCAAAGTGTATTTATTTTAGTTATCAACATCGCTGTAAAGTAGCATGCGTGATTTAATAGTATACATGCGCAGTGACGGAACCAGAGGGTGTCCCGGGACACCCATGTATTTTTGTTGCGTAATGTTAATTTTGTTAAAAAACCTCGATTTTTCTTAAATGCACCCTGTCTCTAAAACTTGTGTTTGTAGCATTGCTTATTTTATTCTAAGTGCACCTGATCGTTTTGTATCCTGGTTCCGTCCCTGTACATGCGTGATTATATTAATAAACTTTGCTAACATAACTATCAAAAGATTAAGACAAATATCATACCATGCAAGTTAGTGAGTTACTAATGCATTTACTATGAAAAAAGTAGATTAATGTATGGTCTTTTTGTCTATGTTTAGCACAACATCCATAACATATATAGTCATTTATAAAATATATTAAAGAAACAATCACAGTAAAAAATAAAATAAATAAATAAATAAAATAAAAAAAATTCAAATTGCATACTTTTTTCTTTTTACTATTGTACCACTCCACTCGACTACTTTTGAGACGTACCGCTCCACTACTTCAGCAAAGCCTAAGCCTGTAGTCTGTAACATATCTTTGCCTCTTAAAACAAGCCACATAGTGACATGGGACTTAATAGTATACACTATTTGCTTTTTGAAAATCTAACACCTCATCTGCCCTCTCTTAAAGGTCTTTTTTACTATGACAAGTGTAACACACTCTTTTCACCAATCTACAAGCTAAAGAAAAATGTTGACCTTCGCTCAACAACAATTCTCTCTATTCCCCATAGCTACGTAATACAGTAGTATATATATAATCTATCTACTCCATTATTTGTTGCCTCCATTTTTTTTCCTTTTGTGGATGTTCTATATATTCACCATTATATTTCTTACTTGTTACTATTGAAAAGTTTTGATCTTTATATAAAAATACATTACCTGTTATGATGGATATATTTTCATTCAACAGGGACCTATGATTGATATTAAAAAAAAAAAATGTGTGTTCCATAATCGGTAACCAAAAATTACATTAACATCACTAACAACTTACATGATACAGTAGTATTATTACATACACTGTGGAACATGGGCTCCCATACATAAACCCATATGACCTCTTTCTATCAACTCTTATCCTCACATTTCGTCACCTCTTTTTCTCTTTCTGCTACAAGATTTTATTTTAGGTTTATTATAAATGATTTTCCTTATGAGTAGATTCATCCCGTTTTTCTATACCTGAAATATGCAATAACATAATATAAAAAATAGAATATGTGCCTTGTATACAGTAAAGATGATTCACGGACACATGATTATAATTTTACAATTGAGATTTAAATTGCAATTCTCCCTTAAAATAAATTTCTAAAAAGTTTAAAACGATGTACCATTAATTATGTTCTTGAAGAAGCTACCAACATCTTTTTTACTTTTTACCACCCTGATCAACAACATTGCTCGGTCCATATCTAATGATAAAAAAAAGAAAAGAAAGGAAACAACGTAAATCAAAACATATAATGAAACATAACAAAAAAGAAGACGTAATCCTAATATAATTTTAAACAAAATGGTGATAAATGATAACCCACTTCACAAGAACCTCATGAGAAAACCTGTAAAATTTAAAGATGAAAAAGATAATGGCGTTATCATACGTAATGGGAAATCGATAGATACATTTAAAAACAACCCACTAATTATATTTCATGAAGAAAATAGAAGTTTCATGTAGAAAGATGTGAAGTTATTACTCTAGACAAAAAAAAAAAAAAAAAAAAAACGCTTGATAAACTTACATTGACAAAATTTTGATATTTTTGATTTGAAAAGAGTTGCCTTCACTTTCTTAATACGCATTACCTCCACCAGTCTAGTCTACCACTCCATCATTCTGGATAAATACGAAACAAATAACCACTAAATTCAACACTTTACATATAACTATCAAAGCCATAAAACTACACAAGAATCTGTAAGGGCAGGAACATACCAAGATGTCATTAGAGATTTAAGGCTAGCTTGGAGTAATGCTTGGAAGCAATGAATGAATAAATGCTAGCTTGAGAGATTTCCCAGTTAAAGAGAGAGTTAAAGAGAGAGTGAGATTTCCCAATTAGAGAGAGAAAGACATTGAAATGAAGCAAAACATGAAAAAGGCTAAAGTAAAAACAGGAGGGTAATGAGAAAGCAGAAACAACCAACTATTTAGCTCCACGTGGCCTTTTCTAAAGGGTCTACAAGCTCCACGTGGCTTTTTTTAAGGCGTCTACAGTCAAATGAAGGGTCTCATTTATATTATAGGTAGATATATAATAAAGAGTAAATTACACCGTTCGTCCTTGTGGTTTGCGTTGACCGCAGGGTTTCGTCCTTTGACCAAAAAAGTTGCACCGTTCGTTCTTAAGTGTGAAACGTTATGCGCCATTAGTCCCTCCCTCTAACGGGGCCCATTAACGGTCGTTAAGTCTTGTTAACCTGAGGGTATAATCGTCATTTCAACTCCATAAGGACGAACGGTGCAAGGACGAACGGTGTAGTTTACTCTCTCTAAATCATACACACACACTCAAGTACACTTCTCTCTAACCTAAATACACTATCTCTCTAAAAATCTGCTCTTGACCCTCTCTTCACCACAACAACCATTTCGACACCACACACACTGCTACAATCGTTTTTCTTCTTCGTAAGACTCAAAGACTCAAAGGGTTTTTACAGTTTTGGCCTCCACCGTGGTCTGCCGGTGCCGGAACCACCATAGAAATCTGGCCTCCACCGTGGTCTGCCGGTGCTAGAAATCTGGCCTCCACCGTGGTCTGCTGGTGCCGGAGCCACCAAGACTCAAAGGGTTTTTACAGTTTTGAGTTTTTATTATTATTATTATTATTATTTTTATACTATAGATCTACCTATAATAATAAACTTTTGATGTTTTTTTTAGTAGATCTATATAGTTTATTCGTAGATCTAATAGATTGTATTGTAGATCTATAATGTTTTTTTTTAATAAATCTATGTATATTAAAAATTGACTCTGAAATTATGTTAACAAAAAGATTAAACACAAATAAAACATGTTTTTATTTTCAGACGTTAAAAGATAAGAAGTTGAAGGGACGACTTTTGCGATAGGAAGAGTCAGTATAAAAGTCTGCTAATCAAGCATTTGCTAAAGCCGAGAAAGTGAGCCTTTTCCGTCTTTTGGATATTGTTTTTTTGTCAACGAGATCATAGTTTATGTCAAAAGCCTATTGTATATGCTAAGTAGTCGATTATTGGTAGTGCGTGTTTCTTTCATTAAGGCGGTTGAGCTTACAGTGAATTAATGACTTTGGATGTGCTTTTAAAAGGATTATTGTGATTTGAATTTTGAAGGCGTATCAGTGAGGTTTTAGTATACGGGTAAAAATGATTTTGGTAATATGGTTATGATTTTCTGCTTATTTGGTGTCAAAATAGAAAAAGGTTGCTTTGTTGGAATTTGCTATAAGAGTAAACTACACAGTTCGTCCTTGCACCGTTCGTCCTTATGGTGTTGAAATGACGATTATACCCTCAGTTAACAAAACTTAACGACCGTTAGTGGGCCCCGTTAGAGGAGGGACTAATGGCGCATAACGTTCACACTTAAGGATGAAGCAGGCAACTTTTTGGTCAAATGACGAAACCCTGCGGTCAACGCAAACCACAAGGACGAACGGTGTAATTTACTCTATAATAAATATCATCCCCTCGCATTGTAGCTACAGTACCACGCGTAATTTTCATGTTAGACCCTGAGGTTAGTGATCAATTGCAAAGTTAGTCTTTAACGTCCGTTATCTAACAGTCATGGATTAAATTTGCAACGGAACAATAACTTCAGGGGCTATTTTTGTGCAAATATTAATCATAAACAGCCCCTGAGGTTAACTTTTATTTTCAGTGTTAGTCCCTAAGGACTAACTTTACAACAAACCGCCACTTTCAGGGACTAAAAAGGAAAATAACAACGCTACAGTACCAAACAGTGATTGCTACAGTGAAAAACAGTGGGAATAGTGTGTGTACAGTAGCTAAGCAATTTACAAAAATGGTCCCTCACATTAGTTGTAAATCACACCGTTAGTCCCCCGTTATCGCTCTTTTGCAAATTTATTCCTTAATACAAAAAAAATTATGACAAAGACTCTCGTACATAAATTAATAGAGGCCAACGCGCAAAAAAAAAAATCTTTTGCAAATTTAGTCCCGTAAATAAAATAATAGATGCCAACGCACTCCTGCAGCAACGCGCGGGTTAACCCGCTCGTTACCCCTATACCACATCTCTCTCATAAAAATCCAAAAATCCAATATAACCGAGGCATAAATAGTTTATTAGTATTTGTTTGTTTTGTTTTGTTTTATTTAATTTTCATTCTTTATAATATAGGCTATCATTAATGTTATTACAATATATTATAAAGAGGGAAAATGGGTCCCACAAGTAAATGCTTCTTAACCTCTTTGTTATGTGTTAATTTTTAAATATGATTGGTTCACTTGAGTTGAGCAGTACAACACTTGCAATTTTGGCATCATGCCATTGGCCAAAAGTAGTTGCAAAATTTACTGTACACTATGCTTATATGTTAATTACCCTCTCTAAAAGAATAAAGAAGAATTCAGACACTTATTTTCACCCCAATCTCTCTGTCTCTCTTTATTGCTCTCTCTCTCTCTCTACGAACCCAGAAAGTTCTTAAACAAATTAACCCATACAATTCACTTCACACATGCAGAAAAGATCGAAGCATTCAATCAAATTCAAATTGATTTTTCATTCTTAAACAATATTCAAGAGGCGGATTAAAGAAATATAAAAACTAATTTTGTAAGTTTATTAACCCTAATTACATCTTTGAACATGTTTATATTTTTAGGGGTCTTCTAATGTCATTATAATTTGGGATTTTTATTTTAGAAAAGGGTTTTTTCCTTTCTTTCTGATGTTGATTTCTGACTTCTTTTTTTTTTTGATTTTATGTTTCCTTATGGATGTTGATGATAATGGGATTGGAAAAATCTCATTATTGCGTTTTGAAGCAGTTTTTACGGGTGTCGCGAGTGACAGATGGGGATGAAGATGGAGATGGGAAGAATGATGCGATTGATTATAAAAGGCTAATCCTTAGGTATATAAATAGTTTTTTTTTTAATTTTTAGTCAGGTTATGAAAATGAGAGATTTTTTTTTACAGTAGTTTAAACTTCATATGTTATTAATCCATGTATGTTCGATCATTATAGGCACGTATCATTTGCAACATGGTTTTTCTCCGGTTGATTACGGAGCAATAATCACGCCAGTATAATCACGCAGACGTGAGTGGGCCAACTTTATCTTACTGCAATTCCATTGTATGACCTCTAGGACATTACCATTACATTGTACATTTATTCACTTCTATCGTATGTTCACGACTAATTAGAACTTCCATTTATGCGTTCATGTTATTCGTTATTTTTCACATTAAAGCACTCATTTCATACTTTCTACAGGTGTATCGGAAGGAGAGTCGATCCCACAAACGAGGCCGAATCCGTTGAGGCAACCGGCATCACATGCAACAACTTCTCAGCGATACGGGAAAACCAGATCTACAATCGAGGCATCCCTTTTGGGGGCCAAATACCTCCGGTTGATCAGGTTAATGTTTTTCGAATTCTTAAGTTGGTGGTGTTGAGGTTAGTTATTTGTTCAGCTTCTGCTAATAAATAAGGACCTATAAGCTACTTGAACTAAGCAATGTCGAATATTAAGTTTCGACTTGCGTATTTGATAGTTATGTTAAATTCTTAGTTTTGGAGAGATAGGTTGGTAATCAGTTTTAAGTTTTAGATGTTGTAGAGTTTGTTTCAAGTTTTATAAAAAATGAGTACTTGCTATATATTATCCCTGAAGTGGAAAATTCTGTTTGTGAACACCATCATATATATTTGCTATATGTTATATAGTAACTCATATTACATTATTGTTTGCTTAGTACACTTCACTTTTATGATTTAAACTGAGTTTTTATTTAAAGTTTTGTCATTTGCATTATATACTTTCTTGATACCAACAAAATAGTAGTTGCCATTCATTCATGAATAATAGTAAGTAGTAGTAGAATATGAGATAATACATGGCCTGAAATAAGAAGAGAAGTAGGATACATTTTATAACAGTAGAGTGGTTTACTGTATAAGTTCTATTCAATAGCGACAAAACAGTTGGACTTAGTTATGCATCAAATCGGTGGTTGGGTAGATTTGTCAACAACTTTGTCTCTTTTTTTTTATTTACATTGATAGTTAGCCTAAAATGATTTAGATTGCATACCCCTTCAGTTTTGGTGCCTCAACATATATTAGAGATGTCGAATTCAAACACCCTGCTTCAATCCTTTAGTTTACTTTGTATAGCATGTATACATAATGCACACTAATATTATGGAAAATGGCCCGCAGCAACGCGCGGGCAAGCCCACTTGTTATTTAATATTCTACATGCATAGTTGCATACACATCGTCTATATTGGTTTAATATTCTACATGCTAACATCTATGTTTATATATTTAACAATTAACAGTGCAATTACACTTGTGATGATAGTTTTATACATTCATTTTCTTTTAAATATATTATTAAACATGCTATAAACATACACAATATGAAAAATGATTATTTAAGTGATACGTTACAAATACAATATGGAAAATGATTATCTAAGTGATACGGGTGTAAATAACTGACAATAGTATTAAATCAAGTATTATAGTATTAGGGTTAAAATAGTAATTTTCAAATATTCAGAATGGACATTCAGAATGTTATCAAACAGTCATATTCGTTCACAAACATATTAACTCAGCTAGGGGTGAGCAAAACCGACCGAATCCCGTCCCGATCCTGAGTTTCGAATCATGTTAGTCGGGCTTGTCGGGGTCGGGAGTCGGTTTGTGTTTGCCGACTTGTCGAGATTCGGGCTTGTCGGGATTCGGGTTGGGCCAGGTCGGGATCGGCCCGATGCTCAGCCCTAAACTCAGCACCTTTAAATTATTCAGCACCTTTGATTGGTTTAGTGCTAAATTATACAGTTTTATCAAAAAGCCTTTAAATTCATTTGCTCATGGAGTTCAACATTCATGCCCTTTGTTTATATTATCTCCTCCTCCACATTTCGTCATCATCGGTCGATATGGGACTAGTACTTCTACTCTTTCCTTTTGTTTACACGTTAAAGCAGATGACCACCTGGCCTCCTCACAAACCCCAAACTTTATCAACTATTCACTATACAATTTATCAAAATATACCTCAAAGTTTTATTGATTATGAATATCGATTCAAAAACGCTACAGTGATATTCTTATGTTTTAGTATGTTTATGTGTTGATAACTTTAAAATTGATTACTATACACTTGTGACTTGTGACATTAACTAGTCTCGTTATTTGGTTTGGTCCGGTCGATTGACCGGTTAAGCCATCAAACCGATAGAATTGCTAGGTTGATGTCTTGTCTGGTTTTAAAAAAACATTGCTTACTCATTATTTTCAATCTCTTCACTTGTCATTACTTTGCTTACACACGATTGACGATCTACATTTTCCTTTGAGTCTTAATGTCAAAATGGTTTCAACTGAGTTTAATTGCACCCAATTTGGATTTGGTTGGATCAATATGTTGGATTATTTTGTAACGATGCATCGGCATGCATGTATCTGTCACAAAGGAAAGTAAAAAAGAGACGTTGTCATTCATTTTGTAACTACTTGGTAATTCTTAAACAGATCGATTGATTTCTAACTTCTTCTCAAATTTCTTATGTGTCCACTTTCGAAAACACAAACACATGTGAATGCTTTCAAAGATCTTAATTAGTAACCTCGACTACAAGTATATGATAGAATGTCTTGAAACACTGACCAAACAGACTATGAGACTAGGAACATAAACATAGTGTGGGTAACAAGAATGGATGCCTGCAATTTTCCAAGGTACTGGGTGCACAAATATTTTTGAACCGTAGTATAGAAATACATTTCGATGGCCCGGGTACATTTAAAATGCATTTAAAAAAAATTGATGTTTTTTTCAAAAATTAACAGCGCATTGTAAAAAGTGACTAAAGTGGTCACTTAGTTTATAGTTTATACTTTTATGTGTTAATGGTTAAGATGTAAACATTTACTCAAAACAAATTTTTTACCTACTCTAAAAAAATAGAAAATCTCTATGAATGCTTTCAAAAATTGTAACCTTGATTACAAATATATAAAGATGTTGCAAGACAAACGCCATATAACATAGTCATTAAGGGATATATGAGGAAAGTAAAGAGAATGTAATAATGCCTTTTCAAAATTTTGTCTTACAAGAGGGAACAAGTTGAATGGTTTAGTATAAAAAATGAGGGTGATAGGTTGATTGACTCATTGTTTGTACATTTGAGTGAACTGTATATATTTTTATCCTTCCAACGTTTTTCTTAAGCGCTTGTAAAACCATCTAATAGAAACAGCCGAAATGATTATTATCTTTGGCCTTTCTTTAAGACATATCGAGTATTTCTGTACATATATATAAGATTTAGCAAGCGATGTGGGACAAATATCTTCATATTATGCAATTCTACTCTAATGAGTAACGGCTCATCTCCTTTTTCAATGCAAAACTTCTCTTACAAACAAAAATAACTAAAAGTGAAAAAGGCGATGTTACGACAATTACGAGTAACATTAAGTTAGTCGAGCCGCTGCTTTTGAATCGGTTGTGGTGATCAACCAGATATGCATAAGTTTTGGAAGGTAAGAGGGTCTTGGTCCATGTATTTGCAGCGTCGGTTAGTTAAAATGGTACAATTTAATAGAAATAAAAACCACGTGTATAATAGAGATTAAATAACTTTCTTACAAATAATAATGTAAAGTTGTAAACATTTTGTCAATCTTAAAAGTGTATGGCCTTGTGGCAATAATTACTTAAGCTAATTGGGCAATAAAAAGTGAATTACCAAAATAGACTTGTATCTCTCCTCATTTACAGATTTAAACTATTTATTTTCAATTTACCAAAATGGCCTGAGACCACAGCACTTGTCTATACCTTTTGTTTTTTTTGATGAGATAAGCATTGAGTATGAAAGAAAAGACTAACCACCCATTACTTTTCACTTTTCCCATAAAATATTTATTCATCTTCTCCATATTTCCAATCTTACCTCAACCATAGATCAACACTCGATCTTTAACCTCCTGCCATCTTCCCCAACACATCTTGTGTGTATCTTTTGCAGTTTGCAACATGCCATCTTCCTCCTGCCATCTCCCCCAACACTCCTTAATAATGACCAACACTCGCCTAAGCCCACGCCTAGCTCACCTTTGCCTTAACTCCACACACGCCCAACACACGCCCATGTCCTCGCCTGGCAAAGCAATCTCGCCCAGGCCACGCTTACTGGCTACTCTCTCGCCCAGGGCATGCCCAGAAGTAGTTGTACACGCCCTCACTTGTTACTAGTTTGTACCACGCCCAAACTTCTCGCCCTAGACACTCATTCGCCTAGGTTCTCGCCTTGGCCAAGCTCAAGAATTCGTTATACACGTGTACGGTTTAAAAACTATTATAGTAGGAATCTAACGTATAATATTGAAAAGTTCATTTTAGAAAAATGTATAGGCGAGGTTCGTTTAAGAAATTAGCAGTAGAAAGAGTTCGTTTAAGAAATTTCCTCGGCAATAAATGGCTATGGCTATGCATAAAAAAGAATGATTTCAATTTTAAATGGGTTGAGTTATTCTAACGGTGCCTAGTATTTTATTAAGACCCTCCCTAGTTTAATAGGGTGTACTTTGTGTCTTTTTTTTTTTTTTTTTTTTTTTTTTTTTTAAATAGAAATAAGTGTGTAATAATATGTTTTGTGTAATAAGTGTGTAATAATGTTTTGTATAATAATGTATAATGTTTTGTATTAATGTTTTGCACGTTAAATATTACCACATTAAATAACTGCAACAACAAAAATTATTATTAAATTAAATTAAACGTCAACGTTAACATATTATTTAAATACAACAACATAACACTACATATGAAGATTATTCATCTCGTTTAAAAGATCATGGAGTCTTGCACCCGACTGACAAGCGTGATCCTCAGGATTCCTTGCCAATTCTAACTCCATCTCCAGCGTCTTTATTTTTGTCTTCAACAGCTTGATCTCATTATCTTTAGCAACGCAGTTTGAGCACTGCGTTGAAGATGAGGCTCGACTTAAGTACCGTCCTTCAAATTCATCTTTCCAATCAAGTATCGACACCCATAGTCATTCTGTACTGGTCGTTACATGTTAAGAAAATAATAAGAAATGTATTTTTAACAAACAAACTATTTACATAAAACCCTAAGCAAACGTATGATTATTTACCCTGAAAAGAGGACATGCATAATACGGTCGGCCCTGAAAGGATTTCGTGGATTTCCGTTCTATAATAAATCCTCTATTACATCGACACCGGAAAGGATTTCCTTGGCACACCTGACAATGTTATTATTAATTTAAATATAAACAATAATCAATCACTATGTTTACAACATAAATCATTAATCAATTATTTACAACATAAATCGTAATCATCACTATGTTTATAATTATTTACAACATGAATCATTCACTATGTTTATAATTATTTACAACATGAATCATTAATCATTTACAATGTTTTGTATGTATATATTATTTACTAATTTGGTAGTCGATGCCTATATAATGATTCCCACCGGGATGCAAAGATCGGATATGTGCCTCCTCCATTGTGGGTGGAGTTGCGGAAGTGGAGAATCTTCGTCTAGCGTCAGAACAATGTAATGACCTACTTCGTTCCCCACACGGGCTATCACAAGGGGAGTTCTTTGTGAGAAGTCCGGACCACGATAAGCGGAAAACACGTATTCCAACCCCGAGAGATATAAGTGCAAACGTCGTCTAAATACTTCTGCAATAACCAACCTCGTGTTTGGCATGTCCATGTAGCGATCAGGCGGTGCATTTCCATTTTCGAACCAGTCTATTGTACGGCGAAGTTCGTTAAAACCATCTTCCCACCACAAACCCATGTAAACTTGCCAATTTAGGTCCATCTGTTGCAATAACATCTGCCTAACTTGGCGCCACAAATCTTGTTGTTGCCAAACATCATGGGCAACGCACCGAAACCCACAATTTCCGTCACCCACCACATTATATATACTGATTATGTATGGATGCCAAAGGACCGGAAGCACACCCATCAACATTTCGCCTGCATCTCCATCGTACAACATGTCTTATCGACAAAGGACTAGGACCCGTGAAAGAACTATGTCGGCGGCTCTTTGTTGAAGTTCGAGACTTGTCTTGATCTTGTAGCGGTGCTTCTTCGGTGATTTACGGTTGGAACTTCATTCAAGTCCGGGACTTGTGTAGCCTTGCCCATTTTGTCCTTTCTTCGGACGTCCACGGGTATTTTTGAATAACAGGTTCCGTGTGTCATCGGATGCGAGGTTGGTATATCGATCTCAACTCGTTAGCATATTATTCTTGACAAACGACGATGCTTTGGTAAAAACATTCCTGAATTGCGGAATGTCATCTCTAAACGAAGTATCATGATGATGATGATGATCATCATCATCATCATCATCATTGGAAGAGCCATCTTCAGGCGGTGGCCTATTGATATTAGGCCACGGAACATGTAGGGTTCTCCAAAAATATTAACTTCTTCCAGTAGAATGGGGCGTCCTAAAATCATTAAAAGTAGTATATTATAATGCCGCCAGAATCATCGATATTAATGGGGAAAATAACTTGATAGTTATAAATTTACTTACCATGATATACATAGTATTGCATCTCGTGAAAGCATGGCAGTCCAGTAAATTGTATGCGCTTATGGCTACAATTGTCTATGGTGATAGCCAGGTGGAGTTCTTTGTGCATGAGATTGAAAGCATGGTGAGAAACTTTATACCACAAATCTTGAAATAGTAGAAAATTACAATCATTTATTTTCTCGTCGATGCTTCTATTTAAACTCTCTTTTATCGAATTTTCTTGCGCAAATACAATCTTATCGATTGCACTCAACAACTGTCTAAATTGGACCGTGGTGTCAGCCCAAATATAATTTCAACAACGCGTGGTGAGCCTCAACTCTACACGTTGTTGTTCCGCCGAAGGAGCGATATTCATCGGTGATGTACAGACAAACATGTGTCGTAATCTCATGACCAGATTATCCGGATACTCAGCGATAGCGAAAAAACAGTTGAATTAATCAAAGGTCATTCGGGGTGCTTATTAATTGAATAATAAAAAAAAATATAATTAACAATTTATTACGCGCATGGTTGACCGCGTTGTTGTAGACGCCATATTGTTCCTCGAACAAGCCGCTGTCGGAGCTTTAACCAACCTATCCCATCTCCTTTTAATGGATTCATACTCATCTATCCCACCGCATCTGTTTCTCATAAACTTCATCAAATTTTGCTCTATATGCCATCAACAGAGTAATTTGTGAGCGGTAGAAAATTCTGCTCTACATGCCCCAACCAACGCTAAATCTCTGTCGGTGACAATAACACGTGGGTAGTATCTTTCGTCTATCACCTCTTTTATGCGTTGCAATACCCACTGAAAATTATGCCCCTTTTCACCGTGTATAAAGCTGTACGCCATTGAAAATGTTTTATTAGTTGGAGTTACTCCAACAATTTCCAACAATGGCAATTTAAACATGGTGGTATTGTACGTGGAGTCCATCAGCATGATTTCAGGAAACGTGGTATTGTACGTGGAGTACAAATGACAAATTTTTTTTTACAAATAATACATTTTTTTACACAAATAAAACATTACAATACATAATTTACAAAACTTATACATTAATAACTTATCCCTTTTAATAAAAAAAAAAAAAAAACGCTGATATCGCGTTTCTCTGACTAACCAACACATACACATCTGTCTCACTCTCTCTCTCTCTCATTATCATCACACACACACGCAAAACTTTTCTCTCACTCTCTCTCTCTTTATCTCATCTCTTTATCTAATGATCCATGGTAAGTTCTTGTTCTGATTACATGTTCATGATGTTTATATCATGTTTGTTTGATGTTTATGTTGAGTTAAATCAAAAAACACGTTTTTTTTATTTACGGTTTGGGTGATTGTGTTCTGTGAGGGTGATTTTGTGATGTTTGTGTGATTCTTGGGGTGATATTTGGGGTTAATTAAATGGATCTTTTAAAAAAATTGAGAACGCCTAATTTTTTTTTAGGGTTTGGGTGATTGTGTTCTGTGATGGTGATTGTGTGATTCTTGGGTGATATTTGGGGTTAATTAAATGGATCTTTTAAAAAAATTGAAAACGCATAATTTTTTTTTAGGGTTTGGGTGATTGTGTTCTGTGATGGTGATTGTGTGATGTTTGTGTGATTCTTGGGTGATATTTTGGGTTAATTAAATGGATCTTTTAAAAAAATTGAAAACGCCTAATTTTTTTTTAGGGTTTGGGTGATTGTGTTCTGTGATGGTGATTGTGTGATGTTTGTGTGATTTCTGCCACCATTGAGTGGTATGAATACCTGCTCTGGCCTACCCCAATCCACAGGATTTGTGTGGTTTCTTGTGAAACTGCTTATTGCTTATGATAAAAATGTGCTTATGTACTTATTGAAACTGCCAGAGTTGTGTGGGTGCAAAAGGGTAGGTTAACACCTTGATCTGCCACCATTGAGTGGTATGAATACCTGCTCTGGCCTACCCCAGTCCACGTGATCTGTGGTTTCTTGTCAAACCGCTTATTGCACACAGCGCATTGCACACTGCTCGATTAGAACCGTTCTAACAAGAGACTTTATGGGTTGGGTTATTTCAACGGTGCCTAGTATTTTATATCAACCCTCCCTAGTTTTAGAGGGTTTGGAGATGAAATTGCTTATGAATCTGAAAATAACAAACTGCTTATACACTTGATAAGCAGTTTGTTATTTTAAGCTGATTTGAAAACTGTTTTTAAAAAAAAAAAAAAACTGGGATAAGGCAATGATGATATGAAACTTATGATTTAAAATAAAAACATGATTTTGGCTTGGCATTTCCGAATGGACGGCAAAAAAATAATTCATTTTGCAACCTTCGATGTTGCGACCATAAATGATAATATGAAACTTAATCTGAGCCTAATGTTATCTCTATTATTAATGTGTAAAGTTTCATTACCTCTGGTGATTGAGACATATCGGCAGCTTAGGTATTTGTTGTTTCTTTGTGGTTTGTTACTTGCGGCTTGTGTTTCACTTGGCTTGTGTTATAACCCAACCCTATGTACTAGAGAGGGTTAATCTAAAAACCCGCACCGTCGAAATAACCCAACCCTATCTGTAACTTGCGTAACCTTCACTTGTTGTAACTTGTTGAACCCGCTGTGGTAACTTGGGGGTACTTTTAAAATAATTTAGTTTGTGGTGAGAGTAACTTTGTGGTAATTTGTGAATGTGATACTGCCTTGTGGTGATGAGGCTGAATATAAATTGGGAGGTTTAACTACCTACCACTTTGAGATTGTTCCCTTGTGACTTCCTGCAGTTTGGGAATCTTACTGCAGTTTGGGAATATTACTGTTGCTTTTGGTATTTGCTTGTGAACACTTGGGCAATCTAACTTGGTTGCAATCTGGTATTGTGCAATCTGATCTGTGCACTTGTGTGCACCGTTTAGGAATCTTACTGCAGTTTGGTTACTGTTGCTTTTGGTATTTGCTTGTGAACACTTGGGCAATCTAACTTGGTTGCAATCTGGTATTGTGTAACTGATCACGTGCACTTGTGTGCAATCTGCTGCACTTGGACAAAAAATTTCAAAAAGGCGATGACGATTGGTTTTATAACCAAGCGGCGCGGCAAAGTGATATTTTTATCACTTTGCAGCCTTCATATCCGAGCCTAATGGTTTTCTAAATTGGCGATGATGTTAATCTGAGCCTTTATGCAATCTGCTTGTGTGGTAATGCAATCTGCTTGTGTGCTAATGCATTCTGCTTGTGTGATAATGCAATCTGCTTGTGTGCTTATGCACTTGGACAAAAAAAAATGGCGATGACGATTGGTTTTATAACCGACCGACGCAAAGTGATATTTTTATCACTTTGCGTACCGTCATATCTGAGCCTAACACTTTTTATCAATTGTGCTTATGTGTGCTTATGCACTGGATAATACTTTTGGGACAAATAATACTTGTGTGATTGTGTGCTTATGCACTTGGACAAAAATAAATATTATGCACTGCTTGTGCTTATGCACTTGGACAAAAAATGGACCAAAAAAATGGAAATAACAGACTTGTGTCATTTTGTCGCATTTGGACAAAAATGAAAAAAAAAAAAAAGAACAAAAGTACAAAGAACAAAGTAAAAAGTATAAATGAACAGACCCTAAACTAGGAGGGTGCAGGGGGGTAGACGGTCTTAATAGTGTGACCTTTTTAAATATGTAGAAAAAAAGAAAAAAATAATAAAAAAATAAAAAATTTCTTTAGACAATTGTAGTCTATAAATGTCGTGGGTGAACACAAAAATTATAACTTACGGAAACAAGTTTACACCAATATTTCGGCATAAGTTATTTTACTAAGAAGGCTTAGGTGATACAGATGGTAGTGTGCAATCCAAGCTTATAGCGTCTCCTCCACAGCCATTAGTTATCCACAAGCCGATGTGGGACAAGCATTTCACTCATTTTCTTAAAGCAAAATACATATAGAAGTTGCTTGTCGATGGCTAACATGTAGTAAAAAATAGGAAAACATCAATGAATCTCAAAAGAAAGCAAAGACGAACTTGTAATGTAATTTGCTGTAAAAAAAACCGTTGCCGACAATTATTTCTTTAAATAGAGTTAGATCGCCTTGTAGTCGTCTTATATGAATACATGGGTTGAGGTTCTTTCCATTCTGCATGAGTCTCGCGAACCACCTGATGCCAAGTCGGTTTTTATTTTAGTAGAAGTTGCTGATCCTAAGTTAATTCAAGTAGCCTTACCAATACAAATACTCGAACCTTACTTGTCATTGAAACCGTTACGTTAATGAAGACACAAGAATTCTCTTCGAAATCAACAAGGATCGTCATTTTAGTAGCCATGTGACTAAACGACACAACTTCGACTCTAGTAGATGACAAGACTAAACTATATCATCGTCTCTCTTTAATATCTTTTTTGTCAAAGACCGAATGTAGTTGTTATTAGGCTGGTCACAATCGAATACTCGACATCGGTTGGTCATCAAAGTTGACCGATGTCAACATCGGTCATTCCCAATGTGAAGGTCTGGTCGGAAGTCGGTCGAGCATGGGAAAAAAATACAATCGGTCGAATTTTCGACCGATTATTAGACAGGTATTTTTTTTTTAAACTTGGTCACGCTCTGTATGCCCGTCGGTAGAGAAAGTTCGATGTGGTGGTGACAGGTCACGACTCGCCTACGCAACCTTAGTGGTTCAGTGGAATTCAAGATTATTCAATAATTTGTGCTGTTATGCATTGGATGAGGATTTGTTTTCTTGGTGACTTATATATGTTCAAATGGTCGCATTTAATAGGAAGTTAGTCATGTCATTACTTTTACGAGTTATGTTCTCGATCCGATAAAGCGATCATTTCAACTCGATACGCAGAAGTTTTGGAAGGTAACTGTGACTGGTCCATTGATGATGATTTCATTGTATGTACGTTTGAGTTGATTGAATATCTATCAAAAATGATTTTAGATTTTTGTCTTGCCTCCAAAACATTGCATGAAGTTTCTCACATATCCAATGACTCATCCTCAGCTTTCATCTAAAAATAAATAAATTGTTGAAATTAAAATCATTTTATTATTTTACATATTTTTAATAATTTAAATATCTTTTAAACCGTTAATCGTTAAACAAAAATAATTACACTATCGCGACGATAATTTAGTTATTTTTTTATAGACAGACACTTTGATATCCTTTCGGGGAAAAAATCGTTTTTCTTTCACGTTTTTTCGTTTTTTTTCTTCCGAATATGAGATTTGCATGAAAAAATCACATGTGATTAAACACTAATTTGAATATCACATGTGATATGTAATATCACATGTGATATTCAAATTAGTGTTTAATCACATGTGATTTTTTCATGCAAATTTCAGTAACGAAAAAAAAAAGTAAAAACAAACGTGAAAAACGCGAAAAAAATTTTTGTCGAAAGTATATCAAAGTGCTTGTTTGTAGAAAGATAATTAAAGGTTTGTCGTAATGGTATAAATTTTTTTCCGCTTAACGATTTACGGTTTGAAGGATATTAATATTTGAAAAAAATGATGAAAGTTGGTTTTTTTTAATGGTTGAGATTAATTTCATTCATTAGATCAAATAAAAATTGAGAGAAAATAGAGGGTAGAAATTTATCTCTTGATATATAAAAAATGTTTTATGCTCAAATAATTTTAAATCAAACTTTACAACTTCGCCAAAGTTGCGCAAACTATTTGACCGAACAACCAAACAATGTGTATGGCAATAATTACTTAAACTCATACAGTCGTTCTCAAGCATATATAAGTTTCTTTAGATTTTAATCATCATCTACCCCAAATATTCAAAAGAGGGCCTCTCTAACTGATGAAGGTGGGTATCCACTAACGGCCATTCCTGGCTCGACTCTAATAACGCAATTTTGAGAGGAGTCGGTAGTGGGCACTGAATCCCTTCAGACGTGAAGAACGTGGGACGCTGAGTCGGGGTTTGGTGAACCAATACGCCGCTTCTGTAGTTGAAGTATGACCCCTTTTTTGTTGCTTAGGTTACACCTTCGAAATACTCCAAAAGGAAATTTTTCTCTACTTCTCCCAATCTTCACTTTACGCCATGCCGACTCCTCTTTCATCATAAGACGTGGAATTACACCAAAGGGAATCTCCGTAAGAAAAAGTCCTTTAGATTTCACACAGAGGAGATCGAGACACATCTCCATATGTAGCAGTAAGAAGGGTTAGGTGATTGATTTGCGTGTGTGACCCCCCGTTTACACTAGCATAGTAGCATCTTCTTCTCATCCAATTTATTATCCGCTAATGATGTGGGACTAACAATTTTGCTCTTTTAGGTCCTAAGTTTTTAAGAAGGATATTAGAAAAATGTTTACTATAAAATATTAAAATTCATTTGCAAATTGTCCTTTTCCATTAAAATGGTATTATGAAAAAGAATTGATGGTTTAATAATTTTACTTGTTAATTCTCCGTATCGTAATAACTGTTTACTTTCAAAATAATTATTGTTTTTTTGAAGGCAAAGAAAAGCTTTGTATTACTTCAACAATAAAGAACAAAGAAATGATCCCCAAGACAGGGAACCAAAATTAAACAACAGACCCCCGTCCTATGATGAGAAAAAGCAACAACAAAGATACAACACCAAAAATAACCAAACAGTTACGACGTACTTTCAACAACCTCCCATGTGCTATACAATTATTGTTAAACTATCAAAAATTTATTAAAACTATATACATTTTACTCTACAAATGTTTTTCAGAGGGTACGCACATGCAAAACCTCTGCTCAAGTATGTACGCCTCTACCAGTTATAACTTAGAAGTAGTTTCGAACCTAATTTGTTTGTGATCGATCTGGTATCAAAGATGATTCAAGAGTTCGTCTATACAGTAAATGAGGATTGTTTTTTTGGTGACATGTATATGTTCAAATGGTTGCATTCAATTGTAAGTTAGTTGCGTCGCTACTTTTACAAGTTGTGTTCTCGACTGATAACGTGATCAACCGGATATGCATAAGTTTTAAAAAGTAATAGAGGTCTGCACGTATAGTCCATGTATGGTTTTGCACATATGTATAAAGATGACATGACTTCATCACACAAATTTAAAGGTTTAAACACTTTTGTCAATCCTACACATCACTACGCCAACAAAAAAAATTGTGTAAAAGCCCCGACTCACAACGAAACAACGTGTATGGAAATACATGGGTTTACAACCTTAGTAAATGTCATGAAATAGAGAGAAAATGCAAGTACATAAACAAAAAAAAAGTTCATATAACTCACATCTTCACTTCAGATCATAACATTTCTTAAAACTATAAGCTCATGATCTTATACACAATCATGTTTGTGAGTTGTGAATTGCTTGCCTGGGCGCTCCCCCCACTTTATAGAATCTCCTCTATAGCCAATTGTTCTCTACCTCTCCATGTGGGACAAGCATTTTACTAGAGACGTTTTCCAATTTTACTCTCAATGAGTTATTAAGTTGGGTTTGTTTTTTGGTTTTTTTGGTAATGACATATCTCCTCTTTAAGCAATACTTTTTAGCATATATAAAGGAAAATAACAAGAAGCGAGAAGTCGATGTAAAAATATACCAAGAAGAATAGATTATGCTGTTGGTTAAACTCCAATGCCATTTGTTATTTACAAGTCGATGTGGGACAAACATACATTTTACTCTTTTTCTTAGAGCAAAATAACTATAGAACTGATCACTTGTTACAGTATATAATTTTGGTTTTAGTAAAAGTTGCTGATTCACTTTTGTTTAATCAAAACTGAATGCAGTCACATCATTTTTTCACATTAGTAAAGCAAATTTATTTAAAAAATCACAGTGCGGTTCATTTGGTTACATACCAATAGCAGCTATAAGTGGTTTGCAACCAAAATCATTTGTGATCTGGAATTGACGATGAGTCAAGGATTCGTTTATGCATAGAATGAGGATTGTTTACCTGGAGATGTATTTACGTTCAAATGGTGGCATTCAATAGTAACTTCTTCAACCACTCAAGGGTAGCCTAGTGGCAAAAGGGCTTGTTACTACCATTCTAAAATGTGTGAGATCTCAAGTTCAATTCCTGCTAGGTGCAAACAACCTTGAAGTGGTCACGCCAACCTCCTGAAAAAGGGTTGCTTTACCTGGTTCGAGTCTTTGTGATAGTGGGTTCAAACCCTGTGGATTAGTCGGCCAACAAGGTCGGAAACCCAACTTATAGCATCAACCATTGGTTCTCCACTAGTCGATTTGGGAAAAATAAATCCTCTTACTTCAATTACTTTGGTTTCAGAGAAATGTTTGTATCTTAGACCACGCATAAAGCATGGTCGTCTCATCAAGAGATGTGTTCTCTATCCCGTCAAATGGATGCGTCCTATAATAACAACAACAACAACAACCAAAAAAAGAAAAAAAAAAAAAAAAAAAAAAAAAAACTGAACCGATTCCTTGTGAGTATATTTGTGTGTGTGAGTATTTATTTAATTGATTTTTGTGAGTTATATTTTTAGTGATGTCCTCTGTCTTTTTATTACAACTAGTTGGTCATAAAGTTGTTGTAAAAAGAAAAAAACTGATATAGCAGTGATGTCCTGAGTCCTGAGTTAGTCATCATTACGGATAGCCTTACAGTGTATTAGTGTGATTACAATGTATATAAAATATCAAAATTTATAGTAAAGTTAATTAAGAAGTTCTCAATTATGAAATGTCTCAATACTTATTAGCTCACTCATTTGCTTTTGTATGCTACGAGGTTTTTAGCCCGCTTTTCGCAGCGGGGTGTTTGCATACAAAAGTATTATTTAACGTTCGAGCTAAGTGTGTTCTTATTAGATATGCTTATATTTTAAGCGTGAACAATATAATTAAGCGGTTGCGAATTTACAATAAAGTATGTATCAAGCGTTCACTGCGTTGCGTTTTATATAAAGCTTTTTAAGTAAAAATGGTAGAATGTCGTTATTCAACACCCGTTAGTAGGACTATCTGTGTAACGAACATCTAACATGAAGGACCAATTATGTAAAAAAAAAAATTACGTCGTTAGTCTCTACATGACATATTTTGCAACGCAAGTTAAACCTCATAGATTGTTGTCGCATTTTTAGGTTGCTTTTTTTAAACAAAAAAAAAAAGTAACGATAGTTAGTAGATAACGGACGTTAAGTAATGACCGTTAGTATTGTAGCTTTTACTATTCATTACGCCCTTAGCAAAAACAGGATTGCCTCTAGCAATCTCACTGTTTATGCGTAAAGAGCAGTGTAGCTAAAACCACATTTATAAATGTACTTATAAGTAATTTATATTCATAAACCAATTAACATTACACGATTTAAAATATGAAATTTAATGCCACGTTTGTGAACGACACATTAGTTTTCGTAGTCCGTTTTAAGATCGTGATGTTGACAGAAATCACTATATTTACATAATGCGTAATTTAATATATAATTTGCTAATTACAATAAACACCTAAAATTCAGAAATCACTACTTTTACATAATGCATAATTTCATATAATTTGAACCACCAGAATTGTTACTATATTTGTCCAACTCGTCGAAGTTAGATAATGTAAACCTCGTAAAGTGTTATGTTTTATTGATTCACAATTTATAATTGTCACTACATACATTGACGGAGGATAATAGGGGCAGGAAGGGCCCTCTAGAATTTTGGTCACAATTAGCGATTTTCATGAAAGTAGGGAATTAAGCAGTATTTTTGTGTTATGGCTTCATAAAATTGTGGCAATATGTGTTGACTTCTTTCAAGTATTTTTTTTTTCTAGTAGAAGTTAGTTTATTTCATAATAACTTTAATGTATTAAACCTTTTATGTATTTAAGAAAATGGTTATCAATTGCTAGCTCTTGCTAATCAGTTATAAACTTGTGACAGTTTACTACGGAGTAGTTTGAATGTTTTATTTTTTATATTTGTTATCTTCCTAGAACATAATTAAGATCAGTGAAAAAAACCTTTCCTTATTCAAAACTTGCCACTGCATGCCATAAGGATAAACTTTAATGTTACAATGTTACATATTTTCTCGAAATTTTTTGGGCCCCCCCAGTTAAGACGGTCAAGCTCTGTCACTGACTACATATGAAACTCTAGAAACTCTGAACCCACAAACGAGCTTGGGCCTATATATCTTTTAATACCCCCCACAACCCGAGCGGCGAAATCACGAAAGGTTAGATTGAATGAAAAAACTAAATAAACGTTAAAGCAATAAAATTTTTGTTAATGAAGACGTTCAATAGCAGACGGAGACAAATCTTCATCAGCAACAGAAAGCAAATAAAGCGATAGCAAGTAAAAGCACTAAAGCAAATAATTAATTTTGATGACGACATCCGACAGCAAGTGAAAATTAATCTTCATCATTCAACAACATCAAAAGAAAAAGCTAAAAAAATAAAATAAAAGCAAATCGACGACTAGAGTTTGACGGGGTGACATAAAAAAGGCGGCTCAACTTAGCCACTTAGGTCTGCAGATCAGACATGCTCTACTATCATGTTAGATTGATAAAACCCCGTGAGGATTTATGTCTTATTGATCCACAATCTATAATGATGACTACATGTGAAACCCTAAAACTACAAACAGGCTTGGGCTTATATTTCTTATAATACTCTCTCGTAATTCGAGCGGCGAAATCACGAAAGCTCGAATTTAATGAAAAACTAAATTAACATTAAAGCACTAAAAGTTTGTGGGTTTAGGGTTTCTATATATCTTCAATAAAGTCGAAACAGATTCATGGGATTATTGTTGGTTGCGTTACTCTTCTTACTTTCTTAAAGCAACATAAAAATGCTAATTGTTTGTTGTGTACTTGCGTTACTTCTCATTTAGGTCAGTTATTGAATACTACTAATAGGCTAAACATTTCGGAATCCATAACTAGGCCGAATAAATGTGTAAAACTACCACATTCGCTGTGGTGAATTCTCTTTGACCGCACAACCAAACAATCACTAAAAAAATAGTTCATTTTCGACACATTAATTTCACAGTTTTAAAAAATGTGTAAAGTTTTATTAGTTTACTTGTTTATTGACCCGTGAAATCACGGGGTTTTTAAAGAGATAATTTCGGAGAAAAAAGTTAGCAAGCATTCATGAACACCTAACTCGAGAACGCAAAATCTCAAAAAGTTTTAACCATGAATGGTTTACTCCTTATTTATCAATCAGTTTTACTTAGACTACCCCATGTCAAGGTTCATGTGCATAACTAAACCATCTATATGTTATAGCTACATTCCTAGTCAATTCAAAAGTATAAAGTCTAATATATCTGTTCAGGAAAGCTTAGTTAGATCTATAGCATGTTGTGAAAATTGAATTATCCATAGACCAAAAGTTATATAGTAGGTTGTTTATTTGTTAGGATTTAGAAAATCCAGTCGTTAAAGAGTCGGTCACCTCAAGTATATGTATTCGTTAAAAAGCTCGTAGTCGTAGTCAAGTTATGTTAATAAGTAGTTAGTTTAGTAACACCGTGGAGGACGGACGGGTTTTACCCACTGTATGCCCGATCCACGTTCCGTAGGTGGCGTATCTTGTAAGACACTATAAATACCCTCTACCTCCTAAGGTAGAGGGTTGGAGCTTCAATACCATTTTTCTTTGTTTCACTTAGTTCCCAACTCTCTTCCCTTTCTCTCTAACTTTCTCTCTCTAAAAACTTGTATATGCCCCATTATGATTGTGGTTTAATGTGTTTATGAAATCCTATATCTTACAATTGGTATCAAGAGCCATGGTTTGATCACTCATCTTTCATGTTCTTTGTTTTGGTGGATTTCATAAGGTTTTTGGGGTTATAAGTGTTTAGAAGAGTTTGAATCATTTGGTCAATTTCTTGTGTTAAAGTTTGAATTTTGATAGTACTTTTGTGTTTAGGATCATCATATGTGCTTAGGTTTCGAATTGGAAGGCTTGAATCATCGTGGTTAGGCTGTTTTTGATTGTTAAAGTGGTTGTTTTTGAATATTGTACTAAGCGAGTTGAGCCACGGTAAAACGTTTCTTCGAAGCGAGTTACTTTGTCATTTGGAAGCGAGTTGCTTTGTTATTGGAAGCGAGTTGGTTTATGCGACTTGGCTATTTAGCGATTTGATTCTTTAAGCGACTTGAGTTCTAAAGCGACTTAGGTATTAAGCGAGTTGTATTGGCAGCGAGTTGGTTTATGCGACTTGGTTGTTAAGCGAGTTGACTTTTTATGCGGCTTGGGTTTTAAGCGAGTTGTTTCTTTAAGCAACTTTAGTTTTAAGCGACTTGTCTCTTAAGCGAGTTAAGTGTTTAGCGAGTTGATACCAAAGCGAGTTGACTGTTTAGCCACTCGTCTATTGAGACTTGTTACTTCTTCGTGCTACATTTTTACGGTTGTTCTTTTGGTTTAGTAAAATCCCGTGAAAGAATCTATTTCCCGGTTTAATCAAAGAATAGTAAAATCCCGTAGAATCTGGAATCATGTCTAACAACATACCTACTATTGTTTCTACTGCTGCTGAGGACGTTAAGCCTGGATCGATACTCGCCCACCTATATGCTTGACAGAACTGATTATGACTCATGGGCTCAACGAATTAGGTTGTACTGTTTGGGGAAAAGAAAATGGGGTCAACATTCTCAAGTCTATTGATGAAGGACCTTATCAGATTGAGACTACAAGAGACATACTTGAAACTCTGCCGGATGGTACAGTGATCTTAGGATTGGACAGAACAAAGACGTGATGAGCCTTGATAAAGAGAAAAGATATGATGCCGATATCGGGGCTTCAAACATTATACTCGTGGTCTTCCAAAAGATATCTACAAGTTTATCAATCACAACACTGAAGCCAAGGCAGTTTGGGATAATGTCAAGATGCTTCTCTCAAGTTCTGAATTGACTAAGGAAGAAGAGAATCACAACTGTATGATGAATTTGAGCACTTTAAGATGAAACCATAAGAAAGTGTCTATGAATATTACGTGAGATTCCACAAGCTTGTGAATGACATGAGGAATATCAAAATGACCATGCCAAATATTCAGCTGAACTCAAAGTTTGTGAACAACATGAATCCCAAATGACACAAATTTGTCACCTCTGTGAAGCTAACCAAAGGATTAAAGAACACCAACTATGAGCAACTATATACCTTCCTGCTTCAGAATGAGAGACATGCTATGTTTGAACGAATGATTCTTGAATAGTTCAAAACTAAACCGGGAGAAACTGTAACACCCCCAAATCTCGGTACAGCGGAAGACTTAATCAAGTTTTCGGGGCGTTACTATTGGATTGGTATCGCACACAAGTATAGCAAATAGATAGTCATTTAACATTCAAAACCAATCCCAAATTTAGTTATTCAAAACATTTAATCCACAAGTATAAATATTAGGCCCAAAACATAGTTTAATAAAATAAGTCCCCATAGTTTATCAGAGTCAGAAATGATCCTTGAACCCCGCCTTCATGCCAAGCTTCCACCGATCAAGTAATCCAAACATCTCTCAAATACATGAGAAATCATGCTAAAAGGTCAGCTTACACTGGTGAGTTCATAGGTTTAAGTTCAACAAAATCATAGTGGACCTGTAAGAGTTGATTTGCTATGCAAAACCTAAGATAGATAAATACCGTTTCACACACTGATCCTACCCAGATCTCCAATCATATCCCACATTCGTGGATTACTCGGGCCCCGAGACTCTAGTCCAGCCGGTTGTGGCAAAATCTAGAACAATTGCCAACCCCGAACTAGGTCGAAGTAGAAATCTCTTCTTAGCTAGGCAACGGTTTAACCTAGTCTAAGGCAACAACCACGCACATCATCTATATAGTCAAGCACATAAGCAAATCCAAATATTTTTCACGGTCCAAAAACAGTAGCATGATTCTCACCCCAATATAGTTAAAACGTAGATAAAAGTGGGGCTATGAAATTCACCTCAAGCAATCAACGCACAAATAAACACTAGCAGAAGATAACGGTATCACAACACAACAACTATCGACTCGGCACAACCTATTAATGTAGACCAACTTTAATATATATATTCCTCAAAATCAACGTTATCTACCCCAATATGTTCCATTTCGTTATTTCCAAAAATGTCTCGTTTCACTGTCACACCCCCAAATTACCTGTTTTGCAGCGGAATGGAATTCCTGGGGATTGACTGTCATAACATCACAATCACAGTTATATTGAACGACCTAAAGTGTCATTTTGAAAATATCGTTTGATTCAGGAAAAATAATCGAGTTTACAAAACATAGGCCCCAATAGATTTCCAAGATACCAAAATAAGTTTGTTACAATCAAACGATAGTTAAGTGCAAAAAATAGGTGAGACGCGTTGACATCGCGACTCTATGATAAGTCCACATGCATGCCATGAAGTGAATGCCTTAGATACCCGAGATAAAAAACTAAAAGTGTCAACATAAAGGTTGAGTGAGTTCATAGAGTTTGGTTAACAAGTAAAGCTTTTAAAGAGCGTTCATGCAACAAAGGCAAAGTTTTGGTCATTTAGAATAGTCCACAAAAGCAAAGGCATTGCAAATCCACTCAGCCCAAGTTCCACCATACAAAACTTGCGACCTGTGTGTTCACAACCCACTGCCAAAATATGTCTAGTTTATGTTCAAGCACACGAGGTTAAATGAGTTCTCAAAGCAAAGGCATTAAATCCACCTCGCCCAAGTCCCTACCATACAAAACTTGCAACCTGTGTATTCACAACCCATTGCACAAAATATAGTGTGTCCAATAGTCGAGTATAAGTGGTCATAATAATTCACAAAATTTCACTACGTATATAATAATTCGTGGATGCTCCTCGATGAAACCAAATTATGCCGGGTGCCACTACCCAAAGTTATACTCAAGCCCCTTCCCAAAGATATACTGGGTGCCTCTTCCCAAAGATATACTTAATGGGTGCCTCTTCCCAAAGATATACTGGGTGCCTCTTCCCAAAGATATACTCCAAACATAGGAGACTTTATAGTGATGTTCAACAAAGGAGACTTTATAGTGATGTCCGAACAAAGGAGACTTTATAGTGATGTCTCGAACAAAGGAGACTTTATAGTGATGCTCGAACATAGGAGACTTTATAGTGATGTTCGAACAAAGGAGACTTTATAGTGATGTCTCGAACAAAGGAGACTTTATAGTGATGTTCGAACAAAGGAGACTTTATGGTGATGCTCCGAACAAAGGAGACTTTAGGTCAAGGTCATAACACGTACGGTTCAATAAGTTCAAACAAGTCATAAGTTTGTATTAAGTTCAAGAGTTCCGCTTCAAAAGTTCGTAATTAAGTTAAGTTCAAAGATTTAAGTCGAGTTCAAAAGTTCAGAATACCAAAGAGCTTAAAACATATCAAAAGGTTCAAGATAGTCGGCGCTCAAAATCATGTCAAACAAGTTTAAAATATATCAAAAGGGTTCTTTACAGATTAAGAGAGTTCAATTATATGTCAAAAAGTTCAAATCAAGTCCAAAGTGTTCACTTATATGTCAAAGGGTCCGAATCAATTTAAAAGAGTTCAAATATACATGTCGAAGGGTTCATAATCAAGGAAAGTGTTTCAACTAATAGCGTTCATAATATAGTGATCAATTTAGTTCAGGCATAATCTACTTACGCACACATAGAGTGAAACAAAGGATATTTAAGTTCATATAAATGTAAAGTAAAAACAAGTAGTTGAGCATGTATCTCCCCCAAAGAGTTTGTAAAACAATTAAACGAGTAAAAGTGGGGCTACGAACTCACCTGATGCAATGATTATGGTGACAAAAGTAGATATACTGAAATGAGGTGCGATCTCTATCCGCAACCTAATATGAATGATATGCAATAAGTCATGATGTAATGTTATGCATGCAATTCGTGTGTTATTTATACCACTTGTGAGTTTTGAAAATAATACTTATCATCGAAAAATACTCTTTTGACGTCTTGACCATTCTTAAATTACTTTACAAGTATATACGTCAAAATGTCATCCTTCAATATTTTATTAATGATTTATTGTGAAATTTTAACTTTTCGTCGTAAAACAATGTCGTCGGAAATTTCATGAAAGTGACAAAAATGGCTTCGAAAAACTAGTCGTAAAATGGTGTACGTCGCACATTAGGAAACGAACTCGACGGTTTTGGAAAGTTTGTATCGAAATCTAGAAGTTTCAGTTCAGGAGTTTCCGACATAAAGGTCTCGAACGTAAAGATAATAAAGGTTAAAGATGGTGATTTTGTTGAATTGTGGTTCAAAAAGTGAGTTTCGGCAAAGTTTAAGCAACCGTAATTAATTTACTACAACTCCGCTATACAAACGGTTGGTTGTTTTGAAAAATATGCTCGGTGATCTCAATTTTATTAGAAGACATTTCGTTCCAAAAAGTTCTACATCATAGATAAAAACAGCCTCCAGCATGGTCGTTTTAGTTACCGTAACACTTGTCTCGTAAAAATAATATAGTTTTTCAGAAAATAATAGTTACGGCAATTTTATGAAAACGTGCATATCTTAGTCGATTCAAACCGTTTTCTACGATATTATACGTCCTTAGCTGCGTATCGAAGTAAACTAATATATTTTTGATAAGTCGAAATAATTTGTAAAGCTTAAGGCTCGTTTTTGACTCGAATAAGGTAAAAATAGTATGCTGAAATTTCAGAAAAATATATATTTCGTCGTCAAACTTGTAAAATCCATAACTTCTTCGTTATAACTCCGTTTTAATCCGTTCAAGCGGCCACGGATTCGTTTTAAAGTATATTTTCTAAATATCAAGGCCAAAATTTCGTGCCTACTGTCGGATTTTCCAGAAAATCAAAACAAGGACAGAACACATTTTATACATATCGAAAATAGTTTTTTCTCGTACTAAACCTATTCCAATCCCTTCAAATCAACTCCAAAGCTAATCTAATCCTACCATACACCTTCTTAGGGTGTCATGGGTTCCTAGACATCATCAAGACCGACATATACCAAGGGGATAATTATAGGATGATCATATATATATATAACTCTAAAAATCATGTAAAAATGGTATAACTCAACATAAGTCTTGCATGCTTGCTCCAAAAATGAAGAGATAAAAATGAAATGAAAAGGAAACATGAAAAATGTAAATGATATGCTTACAAGTAAACTTGATGAGGTGTAAAGAACCAAGGTTAGCCTAAACACTCTAGGTTTTTATTTCAAAACCTTATAAAGAGTGTGATCTAGATTGTTAATGCTTGAACTAGCAAAATTTTGTGATCCCTTGAAAACCTCTTGGATGGCCGGTTTTTAATGGAGAAGAACAAGAGAGAAAAAGTTTTTCTAACTTGAATTATTAGTGAATAAAATGAGATGATGTGAAGACTTTATGTATTGTGTATAAATCTCAACAATCAAAGAAACCATACTACATTTAATGTCACCTCCCCCTTGGTCGGCCAAGGGGGGAGGGATTTGATATATATTTTTTTTTTTTTTTTTTTTACTTGTATGTAATTATTAGAAAATGTAAGTAAAGTGTACATGTAGAAATACTTGTAAGGCTTTGTATATACTTTAGTGTCTTTTAGGAAATTTTAGGTGAAAGTAATTTTTAATAGATCAAAGTAGAGTATAGTGAGTTCATAAAAGTTGTAAAAATACATTCCTTGTGAAATTTGAGTGATATAATAATTATCGTGTAGTTTTTAAGAAAAGCGTCGTAATAATATAAATTTAACGATTTATATACAAAATAAATTTAAAACACTAGGTAAACTCAAAATATAGTTTTTATAAACTAAACATAAGTATAAAAATATGTCGGGATCATTTTTGGAAGTAACGGATTAAATGTTCAAAATAATAACTCACGCGATAACGTTTATTTAATATAAAATTTACGCGTTTAATGTGAAATGCAAAGCCCATGCATGACTAGTATGATGAATGTAGAGTTTGAGAAATGACCAAAAATTGAGAATTGTGACATTCACCATTTAATCCTAGTGTTTGGTATTCCTCATGTTGGTATATCGACTCAATATGATGCTATGAATGCACTCAAACAACCAATATGTTATGCTCCGCAACACAATATGCAACTCCATTCAATACAATATGTGACTCAATGCGATACAATGAGACGTCTAAGCGATAAGCTCCATAGTCCAATAAGTTTCGGAATAAACAGTAGACCTTATCGAGTTCGTCAACTCGATAAACTCAATTATTTATTCAGTATCGCTATTATTCCATAAACTAGTCGCATCCTAACGAGTCATAAGGATAAGTCACCCATTAATAAGGTTACCCAACATACCTAGCGGGCTCTTATTAGATTCGTCAACCTAATAAGTCCGCTACCCACGTGGATCAACACTATTAATGTTAGGTTATCCGTAACCCATGCACACAACGTAAGTAAATAAATACTTAACTAATATTAAATGTCCACAATTGACATTTATTGATAAACGTGTACTCGAAACATTAATTACTTATTCATTACAAAATATTTCCAATTTAGTCGTTAGTTTCCGTTTAAAAATAGTAGATAACAAGAGAAGTCTTGTTATCGATATTTTTGGTACAAAGGCCCATTTATTATTTACATTTCATAGTTCTATTAGCATTTTCATGTAAAAATATATATTTCGTCAAATTCCAATATTAATCTCATATCGTTATTCGTTTCGAGTCCATAAGCACGAGTCATAACTTCTCGGCTTTTAATCAATCAATAGTCCAAATTATACTAAAGTCCATGTTACGGCTTTGTCGGAGTCAACTATTGACTAAAAACTCAAAGTAACGCCGACGTAGCTCAAAGTCAACAATATATATATCAAGTCCAAACTAATTGTCATAATATCGCAATTCAATCCCAAACCAACTCAAAACAATCTCGCTAACCAATCAATCAACCAAATATACCTGAAACCAATGTTATGACCCTAATGGTCATGACACGGTCGAGGTTAAGACCACGTGAACCAAACAAGCTCTAGAAGCTTTTCGGCTCCATGCGTCTCATCCAAACCTCAACTACATCAACCAACAAGCTACCAAATCGACCCGACCCGGACCCGTGGCCCAAGTGGGTCACGTACGACACCAACCAAGACCCCTACGTGGGTTTCTTGGTTCGTACGCCCCTTCCCCATAGCCAAACATCATCCAAACACAACCAAATCAATTCCACAACATCCAAATCCAATCATTCAGGCTCCAATCACTAACCAAACACAAAACCCATTATCTATTCTAACCAAAAATATGAAACTAGACCTAAAATGCATAAACCCATCAAATTGATACACCACACACTCACCAAACACTAATTACTTGTTTATTTAGACTCTAATTAGACTTAATTTCATGTTCCACCCAAAAGCCCCAAATTTCATCATAGGGTCGAAACCCTAGATTGCAATTCGTGGCTTATTATTGCCCAAACAAGCTCTAATCTTGTTCCATTTACCTTATTCAAGCACCAATTGCAAAACCCACTTGAAATCCTAAAAATCCGAATCTTAATCTTTAAATTTGAGGGTGTTAATGAAGGTTTTAGTATGAGTATTATATATGGATGGAAAGAGGATGAAAAGATCTTCGATATGGTGGTGGTGGTGTATGCTGACGCGCCGGTGGTGGGCCGTGGTGGCCGGAATAGTGGCCGGCTGCCAAGGGTGGTGGTGGCTAGGGTTTTAGAGAGAAAAAGGGGAAGAGAAGGTGTTGTGTGTGTGTTATTAGTGAGAGAAAGTAATGGGTGAAATGAGGAGGTGTGAGGCCTTATATACTTGGACCAGAGACTCAAAAATAAATAAAAATGGGGAGGGGGGGGCCGCCATGGTATAGTTAGGGGGTCGGAGTTGTAATTTTTCGTAACTATCCCGTTTACCCATTCCCGAGCTCATATATTGTCCCCCGAGTGTCTCACAATGTTTATTCAACTTTCTAACATCGTTATTTACGTTTTTCCACGAGTTTTGACTATTTATTTGTCAATCATCGAGTTACGGTCTAAAAGTTACAATAATTCTCGTTTTAGGCTTTTCTAGTGCAAAATCGAATAGTTCCTACCAAATAGAGTTAAAACTCGTACGATAACTCATTTAATAGTGAAATAAATCGTAAAAACCAATAGACGATATAAAATCAAGTCATGGTTTATAAAAATAGTGATAAAGGCAAAGCTCAGTTTGGTTTAACGTAATGCGGTTACCTAAAATAAACTCCCTAAATTGCCAGTTGTCACAACCTCCCAGCCTCGGAAGAAACCCATCCCGAGTTTCACTCCGAGTTGCTTGTTGTCATGAAAAGTTTAGGATACTTCCTACGGAAAACGTCCTCACGTTCCCAAGTGAACTCCGGTCCATGCCGGGTGTTCCAACGAACCTTAACAATCGGAATACGGCTATTCTTCAGCCTTTTGATCTCACGGTCCATAATCTCAATCGGTTCCTCAACAAAATTCAATTTCTCATCAATACGAATATCTCTTAAAGGTACCACTATGTCTTCCTCCGAAAGACATTTCTTAAGATTACTAACATGAAAGACATTGTGTACACTACTCAGTTCCGATGGTAGCTCCAGGCGGTATGCTACGGGTCCGATTCTTTCCAGGATTGGAAAGGGACCAATATATCGGGGATTGAGTTTTCCAAGCTTTCCAAAACGAATCACTCCTTTCCAAGGAGAAACTTTCAACATAACTCGATCTCCAACCTGAAATTCTAAAGGTTTACGTCTCTTATCGGCATAACTCTTTTGTCTATCACGGCGGTTTGCACCGTTCGAATCTGAACTATCTTCTCGGTGGTTTCTAGGACAAGTTAGGGACCTGTAAGTTTACTCTCGCCAACTTCAGCCAACAAGCGGGAACGACATTTTCGGCAATACAATGCCTCAAATGGGCGCCTTAATGCTAGAGTGATAACTATTGTTATAAGAGAATTCGGCCAAAGAGGTGTCTCTCCGGCCTTTGCCGAAATCAATAAGCAGCTCTAAGCATGTCTTCTAAAGTCTGAATGGTTCTCTCGCTTTGACCATCGTTCTGTGGATGGTAAGCAGTACTCATATACAAATTAGTTCCTAATGCTGTCGTAGCGACTTCCAAAAGTGGGATGTAAAACGACTATCCCTATCGGAAATGATAGATAACGGTACTCCATGACGCGATACTATCTCCTTAAGATACAATCGAGCAAGCTTATCAAGACTATCGGTTTCACTAATAGCTAAGAAGTGAGCAAACTTAGTTAAGCGATCAACTATTACCGGATAGCGTCATTGCCGCTAACTGTTCTCGATAATTCAGTGATAAAGTCCATGGTTATTCGCTCTCCATTTCCATTCCGGGAGTTCGGGTTGAACTAAGAGTCCTGATGGTTTATGATGTTCGGCCTTAACTTTATAACAAGTCAGGCACCAACTGACATACTAAGCTATATCCGTTTTCATATTGGGCCACCATAAAAAGTTTCTTAAGATCCTGATACATCTTATCGGCTCCGGATGAATAGAGTATTTTGATTTATGCGACTCGTGCATAATCAACTCACGGATTCCACCATGAAATGGTATCCGCTTCGTCTCTGAAGCATAAGGTTCTGTCAGAACGCTTCAAGAAGCCGTTTTCACTTTCTACCATCCCATGAAGATTCTCATAAGGACGGTTCTCTTCCTTCATGCCTCTGCTTGGGCGGCTAAAATTTGAGACGGTAAGGACGAAACAATGGTCATTCCTAAGGATCTAACGAGTAGGGGTGGAATGTCCTCTTTACGACTAAGTGCATTGATGAGTGTCTAAATACTCATCATTTTGTTCCCATTTAAAATACAAAAACTGCCAAAAACACTTTGAAAAGCCATATAAATGTTACAAATATCATTGAAATGTGTTTTTATGTGACTCAGGTACAAAAAGATTGAAAACAAGTAAAAAATGATCAAAGTTCACAAAATTGTCATTTTCAGTCCTTGGAGTTTCACAAATTGGCAAAACTAGTCCTTGAAGGTTTAAAATGGAAGAAAAGTCAACTTTAGTCCTTGGATAATCAAACATGTTCAAAATAGTCCCTGGATGAAAGTTTTCTACAAATGGCAACTTTTACCCCTCAAGTTTCAAAATTGGCAAAAATAGTCCTTGGGTATTTAAAAATGGAAACTTATCAAATTATACCCTTGTACTATTCACATGTTACAATTTAACCCCTTTTGATAACTTTTGGGAAATTACAAATCCAACCCTTCAAAAATTCAGAAATTACATTTTTGGTCCTTGTGTTAATGCTAAACCAAACCGGACCCTTGTGTTTATTAACCCAAAACAAAAGCCCAGCCCAATCCCTTTGAACTGGCCAAGCTCACCCTTGAACCCCTCTTAGTACCGTGACCCCCTAATTTGAACCCCGTCTATTAATATCTCCCACGTCAATACCGGTCAAACCCCTCCACCCCGCCTTTCTCCTCCCTTCTCCTCACAACAAACCGGACACATCCCCGATACCACCTCTGCTAAACCATGGTGGTTTCCCGCCCAACTCATCATCACATCTACCAACTAAACACGCCACAATTAATGCCACCACCACCATTGCAATTTCCACGCCCAAAAAGTCAAAGCGGCTTTTCCGCCAAAACACGTGGAAGGATTAGATCACTCAAAACTCATCCAATGGCTCTAAATTAAAGTGGGAAATTCTCAGAAATCAAGTGGGACTTCAAAAAGTCTATAAAGATGGGAAGAAGAGGCAGAAGAGAAGAGATATCGAGGAGTAGTGTAACGTAGGTCACTTAGTTTTACTCTTTCAGTTGTATTTTCAATAAAAACATGTTGTACTCAGTTTAATTCATGTTATGCAAACTTTCTTTAACACTTAATTCGGTCTTGTTCAATCAAATTTAGATTTGGTAGTTTCAAAGTGAATTTGACAAATTCACTTGAAACTTGTTTATTTCTTGTTGTTCTTGTTATTTTAAGCTCAATTAATCGTATTCACAAGTTATTAAAGGTTTTCAAAGCAATTAATTCAGTCCTAATCAGTTTACCAAGAAAATACTCAAAAATACCTATAAAATAGATATTAATTCAAAAATCAGTGTAGAGAAGGAATGAAGGCTGGAGCATGGTCAAAAACGGATGGGGCATGGTTTTAGAATCTCATGGGAAATATTAGGTCAGTTTGGTTCATGGTTCTTGGTTTTGAATGCTCACGGGACACTTTGTAAGCTTTTTCTAAAATTTCTTAAAGGTTACTGTAGCATAGGTTAACATGTTTGATTTTACTGTTTCTATGTTTATTTTCTGTATTTGAGTTGATATGTGTTGAATTAAGTTATTCTTGTTCATTAGAATTCATTTTGCTCAGTCTTTCATGTTCATTGCCATTTTTAGTACAATCTCATTTCATGCTTATCAGTGGTTATAGTTGATAGTTTTATGTTTCTATAAGCTTATAACATCATAATATTACTTTTGGAACCAGTTTCATGAACTTGAACAGTCCTTTGCATTGAGAATCTCAAAATAGCATTTTTATGGGAGTGTTTGGTTCAGGGGCAATGATCATGTTCTAGTAGTTCTTTGTTGTTGATTTTGGT